>CAMTDV010000028.1:66180156-66625052 GCA_947069175.1 Scalesia atractyloides | reverse complement strand
TCGGATATAATAGATACTGGCACACCGTGTAGGGACACCATCTTGTCCATATACAACTTAGCCAATTTATCTGAATTATACGTTTCTTTTATTGGCAAGAAGTCTGCTGAATTAGTCAGCCTATCCACAATGACCCAAATAGTGTCATTTCCACTTTTGGTCTTAGGTAACTTAGTAATCAAATCCATAGTTACCATTTCCCATTTCCATGTGGAAATATCCAATTGCTTGTAGAAGTCCTAACGGCTTCTGATATTCGGCCTTAACTTGCGAACACGTCAGACACTTAGCTACATAAGTGGCTATGGATTTCTTCAAACCCATCCACCAATAATTCTTCTTCAGATCTTGATACATCTTGTCACCTCCCAGGTGAATTGAGTATCTTGAATTGTGCGCTTCTTGGATGATTATATCTCTAAGTCCTCCAAAGATTGGAACCCAAATTCTATCATTAAATCTAACGATTCCATCCTTTCCAGGTGTTAACGGATCGACACTTCCGCCCAATCCTTCATTAGGATCATTAGCTTCTAATAGGGCTTGCTTTTGCGTATCTAATAGCTTCTCATTCAAGCTATTTCTAAGCTCAATGCTCTTGGCGTTAATCCTTATAGGTTTTAACCCGCTCCTTGCGACTTAAGGCATCATCAACTACATTTGCCTTCCTGGATGGTAGCGAATCTCGCAATCATAATCATTAAGCGTTTCCATCCATCGGTGTTGTCGCATGTTCAATTCTTTCTGATTGAACAGATGTTGGAGGCTTTTATGATCTGTGTATATAACACACTTTGTGCCATACAAGTAATGTCTCCACAGTTTTAGTGCAAATAGAACGACACCCAGCTCCAAATCATGGGTGGTGTAATTCTTTTCATGCACTTTTAATTGTCGTGTTTGCATAGGAAATTACCTTGCCATTTTGCATTAGCACATAACCTATACCGGTGTGTGATGCATTACAATAAACAACAAAATTCTCAATACCCTCAGGTAGAGATAACATAGGAACATTGCTCAACATTGTGTTTAAGAATCTCAAAAGATTCTTGTTGCTTTGGACCCCAATTATACTTAATATTCTTAGGGTCAAGGAAGTTAAAGGAGTGGCTATCCTTGAAAAGTTTCAATGAACCTCCTATGGTAACCAGCCAATCCTAAGAAACTACGAACTTCCGTTGGGGTCTTGGGCACTTCCTAATTCATTATGGCCTCAATTTTGACGGGATCCACTTGGATACCATGCTCACTTACCATATGTCCAAGAAATTGGACTTCTCTAAGCCAAAATTCGCAGTTAGAGAACTTTGCATAAAGTTTCTCTTGTCTTAGCAATTCTAAGATGCACCGAAGATGTTCTCGTGATCATATTGATTACGAGAATAAATAATTATGTCGTCTATAAAGACAATGACAAACTTATCCAGATATGGCTTGCAGACTCTATTCATGATATCCATGAATACTACTGGTACATTTGTGAGCCCAAAAGGCATCACTAAGAATTCAAAATGACCATAGCGGGTCCTGAAGGATGTCTTAGGAACATCCTCACTCCTAACCTTCAGCTGATGATATCCAATCTTAAATCAATCTTGGAGAAATAACTAGCCCCTTGAAGTTGGTCGAATAAATCGTCGATCCTGGGCAGTGATATCTATTCTTGATTGTTAACTTGTTCAGCTCTCGGTAGTCAATGCACATTCGCATCGAACCGTCTTTCTTCTTTACAAACAAGATAGGAGCCCCCAAGGTGAGGAACTAGGCTGAATAAAGCCTTTCTCCAAGAGTTCGTCCGATTGAACTCTTAACTCATTCATTTCGGTTGGAGCTAGCCTATATGGAGCTCTAGCTACGGGTGCTGCTCCTGGATGATATCTATTCTGAGCTCCACTTGCCTATCTGGAGGTAGGCCTGGTAATTCTTCAGGGAAAACATCGGGATACTCCGAGATAACTGGTTGATCTTCAAGGTTCGGCTTTGGTTCATTTATGGTAACTTGCGCCATATAGATGACATGCCTCTTCTCAAACACTTGGATGCCTTAAATAATGACACCTTGTCCGGAAATCCATAGTGTGAGTCTCCAGGGATGGTGATCATTTCACCAGATGGTGTTTTTATTTCAATGAGCGTTTTATCACAGGCAATGCGGGCTTGGTTATGAGAAAACCAATCCATGCCTAAGACAACATCGAACCCTGCCAATTTCATTGGCAAAAGAGAGATAGGGATGGAATGATTCTTAATGAATATAGAGCATCCATCAAGAATGGAAGAAGCAATTTCTAAGGTTCCATCGGCGAGTTCTATCTCATAAATTTTGTCTAGAGTTCTTATGGGTAATTTTAATAGTTTACTAAACTTATGGTGAACAAATGATTTATCTGCACCCGAATAAAAAAGAACTCTAGCATAAATATCATTAAAGGGGAAAGTACCTGTTATGACGTTGTTGTCATTAACGGCCTACCTGGCATTCATTTGAAAGGCACGGGCATTCCCTTTCTTGGCCTTTCCAGGTTTTGCATCATTACTTTTGGGTTTCTTGGGGCATTATACGTTATATGCCCTATTTCATTGCAGTTATAGCAAACTACGTCCTTAAGATCTTTGCAATCTAAAGTCTTATGCCCTTTCATATTTGAAGATACCATAGGGTTTGGTTTGTGGATTTATACTACATTGTCCCCAGTGCCTATATTTACAATTCTCGCACAGAGGTTTGTCACTAGACACGTGCTGGTTCTTCTTGAACCCGAAATTTCCTTTCTTCTTAAATCCTTGGGAGTTATTATCCTCCCGTTTCCTCTTGCGTCAGTTTCAGTCCTAATTGACTGTTGTCTTACCAATCTAGGGTGAGGGAAAGAGATAGATCTACAGCAGACCTATAGATATTAGGCGTGCAGCGTTTACCATGCCCTTTATCTCGGGTGCCAACCCATTTATAAAATGCGCAATGCGTTTGGATTCGGGGTGATCAAATAGGAACTAACCTAGATTGGGAGTTGAAATCGGAGAAGTACTTCCGACAGTCTAGGTTTTTCATTGATAGAGACAAGAAGTCTGTCTCTAGCTTCTCCACCTCATGGGTTGGGCAGTAAGTTTTCTTTACCAAATCAACAAACTTGGACCATCCCAAGTTGTACAGGTGTACCTTACCTGTTGATTGAATCATGACTTTCCACCATATTAGGGCATTGCCCTTGAAGGATTGTGATACGTACTTGACCACATCCTTATCAGCACAGTTGCTGATATCTACTATCGTCTCCATCTCGTCTAGCCACATTAGGGCTTTTAAGCTCCTTTTCTCCGTTAAAGTCTCGGGGCTTACAAGAGACAAAATACTTATAGGTACATCCGTCCTTAACAGAACGGGACCTTTCAGTAAGATCCATTTTCTTTGGTTCACTCTTCGCGTTTGAAGAGTGAAGGGAGCTCTCCTTATGAGCTGAAGATGGTGGAATAGATAAGGGTCTGAGCGAGTGGCACTCGGCTCTCATAGTTTTCTATGGCCTTACTCATGGCCCTTTCCACAGCCGCATCAATGCGAGCTTGAAAATCATTATCAATAATATTTCTATTTTCAGCATTGCTGGGTTCAACATTCCTGTGGCTACTTTGTGTTTCATTTTAGTTAGCCATCTTTAAGTCTTGGTTTCTATAGACCAATAAAACTTCATTTAGCCATGGCGCATTAACCATATCGGCTTTCAATATTGGATATAACAATCCATTGCCTATACTAGTGTGAATATCATCACAACTCTTAAGCTTACGTAACTATATTTGGCCTAGGTCTTAATAGGACCATCATAGGCAAATTACAATTTGGACGTAGTCCATATATTATTGGACAGTGGGTCATAATGTCACAACTGTCTTTGTCATCATTGACAATTATGTAGCTCATAGGCTTGTCCCTAATCATAATAATTGGGTGCATTGGCCGGTCATATTGGTTTCATAATATATATATTATATTGGGATATCAGCCTGTCACTTAAGACATAATACATATGGCATGTCAGCCTGTCACATTGGACAATAATTGGGCACCATGGCCTACATCATATCAGATGTATATGACATATCAGCCTGTCTCGTTGGACAATTAATTGGCACATTGGCCTACATCATATCAGATGTACATGGCATATCAGCCTGTCTCGTTGGAAATGAATTGGGCACCTTAGCCTACATCACATCAGATGTACATGGCATATCAGCCTGTCCCGTTGGACAATTAATTGGGCACATTGGCCTACAACATATCAGATGTACATGGCATATCAGCCTGTCCTGTTGGACAATTAATTGGGCACATTGGCCTACATCATATCAGATGTACATGGCATATTAGCATGTCCCGTTGGACAATTAATTGGGCACATTGGCCTACATCATATCAGATGTATATGGCATATCAGCCTGTCCTGTTGGACAATTAATTGGGCATATTGGCCTGACGGCTAGTGTGTTCCTCAAGCCACATTGCCAAGAGTATGAACATTTCTTAATGTTACATAAGAGTACCTTAATAATTGATTAATGGTCCCGGTCACCTTCACCTTAACGACCTTGAAGGTTTGGACCTAGTCCCTTACTCCTGAATAGAAAGGATAACTTCCCTTAACTATCCTGTTAGAAGACCCCTTCGTACTTAACTATCACTTCTTGGCAATGTGTGGTATGTGCCACTTGGCATAATCAATCTATTAAGGTCTTTTGGAATTATATAGCAGAGCATAAATTCGAGTAAAATCGAGGCGCTCATTTTCAAGAGGATGAATTACATATTTATAATTCCAAAAGTACTTCATTAAATTTCCATAAGAAATTACAATACTAGAAAGATGAAATAAACTTGTCCATGCAAGGACTTAAAGGAAGTAAACATGTCCACATAGGGACTAAAAGAAATAACAATGTCCTCGCAGGGACTACATATTATTAGAAGAGATTTCACTCGTCCTTCTTTCCTATGACTAATTTGGAGAGTTTCTTGAAGAACTTGTCGTCTTCTTTTCTGTTTTCTCCCCTGCTGCTGCATCTCTTTCATCCTTTCTAAGGCCTCACTAATGGCCTCTAGTGGTGGCGGAGGTTGTGGTTGAGGTTGTGGTATTACCGATATTGTACCCATAAGTTGGATATCTAGTCGGTGGATAGTAGGTGGGAAAAGAGACGGGTAAAGTGCGTTGTGCATAACTGCCTGCATGTAGGGTCTTGCGACCATGCTTGATAGTCTACCAGTGTAGATGGGCTAAAAGGATTATATATAGACGTGTCTGGATATGTGGGGATTGGGTTAGTATAACCGATGGTGGTGGTTGAACAGCAGTGGTGTTGGTGTTGGTTCCACTATAGGTGGAACATTAGAGGGTCCACCCATTTGTGGGTCCTCTTGAATTGTAGGGTAAGAATTAGGCAAAGGTGGCAGTGATCCCGACCTTTGTCCAGCACGTACCGACATACGTGCTCCACGCTTTCTTCTGGTGGTTCAGGTTGGTCCACGAGTTCCATGGGGACATCTTCTTGAACTGGGGGTGGTTGAGAGTGGTGAGAGGGAGTGTGAGTGAAAGTGAATTGGTTCCAGTATTGGTCCCACTCATTAGGACCTTGGTAGGGCGATCGGCATATGAGTTTGAATCGCTCGAAATTTCAATGAGATGCATATTAGATCCGACGGCGGCATCTCAGGATCGGAGTCCTCGTCCATTAGATGTGGCTGGTCCAACTGATTTTGGTCAGCTGGAGGCGTGTTTAAGTAATGGTTAGGGTTAAATTCTTCGTGGTAGGAGTGATGAGAATGGGAATGGTGAGAATGGTAAGAGTTGTGTGAGTGGTAAGAATTTTGGGAAGGTGAGGGCGAGTGTCTATTAGAGACAGAACGTCTCGCTGGTTGCCAAGGAGACGAATCTCCTAATTATTGGTATTCATCTGAATTATGAGGTTGAGGAGGAATACGCCCCGATGGTCCTCCTCTCATTGGACCTTTTACTCGTCACTTTGTCCTCTCACACGTGGCGGCATTTTCCTGTTAAAAATCAATTTAAAAACATATTATAACTTAATAATGAATGAGTAATCCTAGGTCAAAGCCTAGACTCGGAAGTCTAAGGAATGTGCTCGTGTAAGTTTGAGACTAAACACAAAAGGCTAGTGTTTAATTCTCTCAAACGTTGGCTCTGATACCAACCCTGTCACACCCCGGATTTCCAACCCCGAAATCCAAACACCGGTGGGCCCGGGTGGGGAGTATCGTGGTAACAGTGATAACATCATAGTCAATTAAACACGGCACAGTGGAAGTCTTGGAGTGAAATTACTATTACAAACCGAATGTTCTAAAATACAAAATAATATACAAGCTTGTAATATAAGATCCACAGGCGGATCATAAATTGTAAATGGAAAGAATACAAAAAAGACTTTGGGCGATTTAGGATTTGCAAGATCCCTATCACTACCGAGCACTTCCGGCTTATTTTCATATTGTACCTGCAGATTAGTCTTTTGAAAATACGTCAGCTTTCGCTGGTAAATACACCCAACTAACTCATTTTGAAAACATTTCGAAAATATTTTAAGTGCGTATCAGCACAAAATCTTTTTATAACTTGGGAAAGTTGACCTTGTAACCTTGTATCAGATTCACATGTTTGTCAATACATACAGGGCCCAGTACAGAAACCGAGACATGATTAAATACACACCACTCAGGACTCACGAAGGAGTCATCCCCAACGTCTTGGGAACATTGCATATGAGCATCAAAAGGTCTATGCCTACACCCCGTGCTAAGGTCGTGGCCAATAACTAATGTATTGAGCCCAGGATATCCAGGACATGGTAATTTAACCCACGATGTTTAAGTTATTAAACAAAACTGATTAAAACGAAATATGCGGGTTTACTAGCCACAAGTGGGCATTCGATTGACCCCATTTTGGACCAAGCGGTAATAATTTACCGTATCCCAAGCCCGTATAGGGAAAATAAGTCGAGAGTATTTACCTGAGCTAGTCTTCTTCTTTTATTTTAAATAACTCAGCCATATACAAAAGTACCAAGTGTAGATAGCATTTACCGGCAAGGCTCTAGTCTGGATTATGGCATAAGCTAGCGAATTAAATACTAACGGTCTTATAAACGAAGAGTGTACATGATCATTACGTATAACGCTTGATTAAACGATGATTGGATAAAATGTAGTTTAAACCTGACAAGTACTTGACTTGTATATATGGGTAAACTATAAACATTCTGGATTTTGAAACTAAAATGACAAGGTTAAACCCGTTTCGTTTAATCTCCGTAAAATAGTTACATATACGTAACCGTGCGCATATTAGCGATATCGGGTAACCGGATAAGTCATGGACAAGTTATATATGCCATTATACTTTAAATAAGTTAAGATATCAGTGGGATATCAACTTGTATGCCCGTTAAGGTTTTAAAACGAAATTATGCCTCATAAGGGCATTTTGGTAATTTTATACCGTAATAAAGGAACTTGAATATAATTTTAATGTTATAGTCATAAGTATTCTGGAAAATACTTTATTTATGATATAATATCAGTAGGATGTCAATTATATGTGAAAATTATCCTTTATGACCAAACTATGCACCGAAGGGGCATTTTGGTCATTTTACACATAGTTTATAATTTATTTGGGATTATGAATTTATATCATGTACCTACTGTAGATATTTTTAAAATAAGTTTTAAAATTAGTAGGTAACAAGTCTTGGTCAATAATATGGTTTAAAACCATACTATGTGCCGAAACGGCGCTTATGTCGTAAAATGACGTTTTTAAGTGATGTTTACGAAAACTGACATTAAGGTCAGATTAAAATATTTAAAACATGTTATTTAATATACATATCAGTAGGTAAATGATTTAACTTGAAAAGATATTATTAAAACCATTTTATAAGCCACATGGGCTAAAACCGTCATTTATCGACATAGTTTAAGGACTTGTTTGAAAACTCAGTTTATAACTTGATTTAACATCCCAAATAATCCTACTTATAATATTACATCAGTAGGAAACTCATTTTAAAGTTTATTATCATTAAATCTTTTATTTATGTAAAAAAGGGCATTTTGGTCAAAGATGGCATAACTATGGAACTTGCGCATAAACTTGGATTCTGATTATGATCATGTAATATAACCTCAGAGGGTTATGCTACATTATATTATGATCATAATGCAACTTTAGATCAGTAAGTAACTAATCTAAATCGGGTCAGAATCGATAGTCAAAGCAGAAGTCAAACTTCACGACTTTCGGTTGCGAACCGACCCTATAACTGAAATTGACGAGCGAACATGTTCTTACGTGTTCTAATATTTATTACCAACTTGTTTAAGTGTCAAAACATGTTTCATAACATATATAAGATCAATTTATGATTTTTTCGAAAAATGGCTTATTTGACTTTTTATTTTCATAACTTTGACCCGTCAATTGGTCTAGCAAACGTGATCTTCAGGAGGTGCCATTTATGGGGACTAACACCTACCGTATTACAATACTTAGCCATGTTCATTTCGAAACAATGGCTGGACCATAATGGTCTTAACCGAAAGTCAAAACATTTTACAAAACGCTTGACTTTTGGCTATAAAAGCCTATAAACGAAAATGCAAGAGCAAGGAACACTTATAAGAGGTCTTACAATGCAAGAGAACTAAGTTGGATCTCCTTTCAGCTAGGAACTTCCAGAGGAGGGAGAAGAGTGATTTAATGAGAAAGGTCAAGTTGAAATGGTGAACTTAAGCACCTATTTATAGTTGGAGAGCTCAAAGGAGGTGAAGCCAGGTGTTTAGGGGTATAAGAGGAAGCTTACAAGTGTCCCAAAACGTGGCATAGCTGATTACAAGTCCATGGTTTTGATTTAATGGTTTTTGGAGCTTTGCTTGGCTGCCAAACAAATTTTCTGCAACAGAGGCCTTCTCGCGCCCCGCGAGAGACCCAGGCCTGGTCTCTCGCGCCCGCGACCGCCCCACGGCCAGTTTTAAAGCTTGACACTTTAGCCCCTAAACTTTAAAAAGCTTCTAAAAACCTTTTTAAACACTTTTTTTTGGCACTTTTAGCCCTCCGTAGCCAATACTTGGCATACCGAGATTATGCCCGGACATTGTCGAGCTCTCGTTCATTTAAAGGTCATTCAGAGGTATAAATTAACAGTTGACACTTTTAATCCCTCCATTATCCAACTTTCACATATTTACAAAATTGAACCCTCTCGTCCAACAAATGGCACGTATGAGAGTTAGGACTTCACAAAGAATTACTTAGAGGCTTATTATAAGCATGTTGATTCCGATGTCACTCAGAGGCTGGGCATGTTGACATATCAGTCACTCAGAGGCCAAATTTCAAGCATGTTGACGTATCAGTCACTCAGAGGCTAATGATTTAAGCATGTTGACATATCAGTCACTCAGGGCTAATGATTTAAGCATGTTGACATATCAGTCACTCGAGGCTGTTATTTATGCATGTTGACATCGGAGAGTCACTCAGAGGCTCAGTTTGAGCATGTTGACGCCTTTAGTCCTTATTGGTCTTTAACAGACTATATTTAAAAATACAACACGTGTCACTATAATATTGGACATGATTTTAGAGGGTGTTACATTTCTCCACAGTTGAAGCAAGTAACGGCGGTTTTGTCAAAGACGTATTTTGTATCCTTCTTGCTTTCCAAACCGGTTCTACCCGTTCTTCTCATATAATCCTTCGCTCTTCTCACAGCGCTTGCAAATGCCCATTTGATGTCCATCAGCTCCATTTCATCTCGGTCAATTTGTTCATAGTCTTCATTCGTCAAATTGTGTTCCCTATTTGACCTGCAAACTAAACCACAATAAGCACTGACCATGGTATTTAGAAGTTCCATATGTTCCTGGGCAACTTCTACGTTGATATTAGAGAGATTGGACGTGTCAAGTTTGACAGTGTTGGGATTTGTAGATGACTGTTGCTTCCATAGAAAGCTTGTTGAGGAGCTTGATGTGGAGCTTTATGCGCTAAATCCCTTGGTTGTGGAAGGAAGGCTTTCGGATCGAAGCTTTGTCCATAGGCTTGATTACTCGAGCCTGTAGGCTGGCTTGATTGAACAGGTTGTGGTAGGAAGGGGTTCACGTTTGACACAAACGTGGTTCGCAGCTTCGGTTGCTGACTTGAGCTTGTACCTGCATTAATACCTCCAAAATACATTTCAGGGTTTTGTGGAACATTGACTCCTTGTTCCTTCCAGAGCTCTTCTTCATTCTTGTTCTCCAGTTTCTGCACAAATTCATAAATACTTATTGAGTCCAAAACACCTGTATATTTTAATAGATCAATAAATTGACCCCATTTTGGTGGTAAAGCATCAACAAATCGTATCACAATTTTTGTGGTGCTGCTAACACTTTATACGAGTACATTTTGCTAAGAAGATGATAAAACTGAGTGGTCATATCATTCAAGGTTTCGTTCTCCATGAACATGAAACCTTCAAACTCTTTCTTGAGCAGATCATGTCGGATCTTCCTGGTAGCAGCGTTACCTTCACCTCTTGCTTCCAAAGTGTCCCACAAATTTTTTGTTTTATACAATACACAAACTGATGATAAATGTCTTTATGCAGAGCTTGTGTGAGGATAGCAAATGCCTTTTTCTCTAGATCGTAAGCTTTCTTGTCACTTTCGACTAGATTGGCCAATGAGGTTGGATTTGATCCAGCTTCTTCAAGTGATTCCTTGTAGGGGGTAGTGAAACACGTCCACAATTCCTTGTTTTGACCGAGAACATACGTATGAAAACGACTTTTCCATGAAGGATAATCGTTCATGTGATTAACTTCGGCGGTCGGTTATTACTCCCTGTTTCACTTTCGCTCATTAACAGAGTTTGGATGCTTTGATTCTGATTTGCAACACACGCCTACTGATTTACAGAGATCATAGTTATATGTTGAGGCATCAAAGACTTTACCCATGATGTTGTGGAGCTTTGCGAAGACTCCTGATTTGAGCTTGAACAACTCCAATCCCACGGTTAGAACTCATTATATTTTCTTGATTTATGAAAATTTAAAGGTTTAAGCTTTGAAAATAACAATTACCTTTTAAAAGTTCACAATTTTGAAAATATTTGAAAAGCACACAACTTTGAAAATCTGAAGTACGAAAAACAAACAATAACGAAGATTATTCATACGAACCAATTTCGTACGGATGAGTGCTTTCGTACGAATCAACTTCGTACGGATGAGTTCCTTCGTACGAAAACTTCGTACGGATGAGTTCCTTCGAACGAAAACTTCGTACGGATGAGTTCCTTCATACGAAAACTTCATACGGCATGAGTTCCTTCGTATGAAAACTTCGTACGGATGAGTTTTCTTTGTACGAAAATTTCGTACGGATGAGTTTTCTGGTGAATTTCTTCTTCAAGTATGTTCTTCAGAAATATTTTACCATAAAAATTTTCTGCATGCAACAGATTTTAACCAAGTTTTGTGTTAGTTTACTATCCAAAACTTAAGTTTTCTGCTGGAGGCTCAAGAACACTTCAGAAATCTTCAAACTAGCTCAGACACACCAAGCCCGGTTTTGAACAAGGAAAGAGCCAAAGCTCTGATACCACTTGTAGGTCCACCTGAGGATCAAGTTAAAACTATTCCTTGTTCATATAACACACACACAAGTGCGGAATCCAAGTGTGCATGCAACCAAAGCAAAGTAAAGAACAGGGTAACCAAAGATTCACTATCTTGATTAATGATTGAGAACAAGTACAAACATATACACACAATGTTCGTATGACTCAAACAAACTTGCTGCGTTCTTGTGTCTTCGTCTTCACCAGAAATGCTGACTGAGAGATCCCACCAAAAGATCAGTTCGTCAGCAGAAAGACTCAAAGGCTAAACCTCACTGAGAGGTGTATGTCTGCTTATATAGTGTCTCATGCTAGTCATCCGTACGAAATTATTTCGTACAGAGCAACTGGTTTCGTACGAAGCAGCCAATTTCATACGAAGCAACCAGTTTTCGTACGAAGCAGCCAAGTTCGTACGAAGCAACCAGTTTTCGTACGAAGCAACCAGTTCGACGAAGCAACATTTCGTACGAAGCAACTGGTTTCGTACGAAGCAACCAATTTCATACGAAGCAACGACGTACACAAGACTCAACGGTATGCACTCATGCAACTGATTAACACAGACAAGCTAAGATGTCGTACTAAACCAAGATAGAAGGATATCTTGATCTGTTCGACATGACCAAACTTATACAGACACTTGAGCAAAGACCGTACAATTACAATGTAACTAAGAACAAGCGACAGACACAAAAATTATCAATAGAATTTCGAATTAAATTGAAAATCATAAATTCCTATTTGATTATTGAACTAAATTCAAATTCTTAACAACCGAATTCAAACCTTGATAATCTTATTCGAATATAGTTGAATTTTGAATTTTTTTGAATAAAACTTGAATACTGAACACCCCTAACCAAATGTGTAATTTCCATACTTAAGGATCAAATCTACAAATTAGACATATCATAGGGACTATTTGAATAACTTTTTTTTATCGAAATTAAGTGACATGGGATATAAAACTTGATTAAGGACAAAAGTCACTAAATAATAACCAAGTTTCATAAATGTTCTAGTTAGATCACTCACTTGAACAATTCTAAATAATGGAATAATTTATAAACTTGATTCGTATTTATAAAAAAATGATTTGAAGAATTTATTAAAAAATAACTAATTACTATTTCACTAATTTATCTTTTTAAATTTTCAAAACCATCACAAAGGTCTTTTTCACGTACCCTTCCATGGTCACAAGAAAAGAATGATACGGAGTGTCGAAAAATCCAATTAATCCATGTCATATTTTGTTATCACAATGTCACTTAACGAAGAAACAAAAAAGTTTAGCATACGTGGATGTTTATAAGTAGCAATATTATTGGAATGTCACCCAACACAACTTTAATATTAGTATTATATTATGAATATTATCTTCAAAATAACTTACAATTCTGAAAGTGAATTTTAATATTTTTTATTAAAAATATTAAATGTACAGGGGTGAATTAACATGAGAGATCACTATCCATAAAAGATTTTCAATACCACCTTACTTCTCTTTCGTGTTGATAAATATTATCAAGTGCAGTTTTATTAGAACTAACTAAAACATCAATTAATCTTATTTCTAAATTTTACTATTTATTACGAGAGTAAAACTTTTAACCTCATAAAAAAATGTTATACCACTAAACTATACACCCTTTGATACCAATCATAACTTCTCACAATACTTGTAGACGTTATATATATACTTACTCTAAAATCTAACTATTAGCTTTTGTAGAGGTGTGAAGAAACATTTGTAAAATGACACTTGACCAATATAACTAGAAAAGTCTTTTAAGTTCGTAAAAGTTATTTACTCAAGACATGAAAGGCCTATTGAAGTATCTTCAAAGTGTTTACCATTTAACCAAAATACAGTATATCTTTCAATTATGGTTTGTCACCCATTTTATATATAAAGGTGGAATCTTTATAAAAGTAACTTTTTTATAAAAATATTGAATTTTATCATTTTAGTGCTATTGGTTATATTAAACTCGGGTCAATTGCTCGTGGCTTGAATGTCCTTTGAATATTTATGAGGTGTGCATATGAGTTTCAACTATTTTTGTTTTCAAACTTGGAGTGGTTGATCCATCAATCTTTTGTCGTAATGTTCTTCAACTTTTATTTGTTATCATTAGAGTCGACCATACTTGTTGGAGTTGACCAAACCTTCATGATCAATTCACAATCTTATCCAGTGGTGGATCCAGAAACTTCTTTCAGTGGGTTCGTTTTGATAGATTCTCACTATTTTTATTTAAATCATACAAAGTTCTCACTAATTTTTTCCATGTTTTCCAAACCGAGTGGGTTCATATGAACCCACAAAACAGGGCTGGATCCGCCACTGATTTTACCGTGCATCAATCGCATGTTTTCTTGTTGAATTTTCACGCTTGCGGTGTGTGCATATAATGTATATATGTGTGGGCCCTTGAGGGGGGACAAAAGTGAAATTGCACTAATATTAACGTTATTTTACTAATTTCGTGAAAATAATGTTAAAATCGGCGGACGGTTAATCATGCATCATGTGATGGGGTTGATAGCCAAAAGAAAAAATGGTACACACACTAATCGGCCTTTGTCCCAATTGCTGAGTGTTATGTGCCTTATATCCAAAGCTTGATGCAAAACTATTATCGAGCTGAGAGTCTCATTGAAACAGCCTCTCTATTCTAACAGGGTAGAGGTAAGACTATATACATTTTACCCTTCTTATCAAACCCTACCTTAACTTTGTTATTGAGGGATATACTTAGTATATGATGATGATACTCATGAAACTGAACACGGTTGACTTGTGATCGGATCATTCATGCATAGTTTTATAATATGTGATATATATTCTAACAGTTGTGTGATCTTATATAATTATCATTTCTATCCTATATTAATATTAATATTATTATACATTATAGATATTATTTGAATTTGAATTTGAATTCTTCATGAATATATTTTTGTTAACGAGAAGGGAATTTCGGTCATTTTATATATATTCTGTTAAAATGACTAAATTGTCCTTCTCGTTAACAGAAAAAATGGATTAAGTAAACCCAGTGGACTAAAATGGCAACGGTAAAACCTTTTTGGATCCACAGACGAAAAATGAAAGTTTTTGACTAAATTGGTAAAATTATCCAAACCACATATACTAATTTAACTCTTAAATTTTTATAATAACTTTTTACATGTTAAAAAATTCAAAAGAAATCAATATTTTTTTCTAGTCAGCGAATAGTACTTCAAATTTAAATTGAATAATATACCATTATAAATTGATCATGATTTCATAAATAAAATATTCTTAAAATAATTAATGTAACATGGTTTGTAAGTATTTAGTTGTTCACATTAAAAACGAACTTATATTTTTTTAAGGTATCGGTTTTGATAATTATAATACAACTTCGTCTGCAATAACTAGACCAATATCTATACTGATATCATGATGAATCGAACCAATATCATCCGAAAAACATCGATACCGATGTTCGTTTGTATGGTTTCAATCGATGTAAAGACGTGTTGATTGTTATACCG
Organism: Scalesia atractyloides; assembly: GCA_947069175.1. Classification (NCBI taxonomy): domain Eukaryota; kingdom Viridiplantae; phylum Streptophyta; class Magnoliopsida; order Asterales; family Asteraceae; genus Scalesia; species Scalesia atractyloides. The sequence goes on along the minus strand of CAMTDV010000028.1, from coordinate 66,609,816 downwards.
AGTGCATGCGTCGTATCTTATCGTATCTGTAGTGTAGCAAATTGAACGGATAACAACCAAATTCCCGTCGCGATAGCGCGAAAAATCCCGTTAACTTATATATATATATACATATATATATATATATGATTTTACAAATGACATGAATAATAGCATAAGTTTTATATGTAATTTTATAAGAAAAATATCGTTTTTTTATCATGGCGTTACCACGAAGCTCGAATACTGTTGCTTTTAGTGATCTTCCATATAATTATATTTTTTGTAATTATATTAGTTTTATTAAGCTCTAAACGATGAATGGTGATTAGATTTTCTAAGTACTTAACTTGATTATGACTTGCGCTCATTAATATTTTAAAAAAGTACCTCCTAGGTTATGTTTATTTTTTTTCAACTTACTGAACATAGATATCGTTCAACTATCTTACGAAACCAACAACATATTTGACCATTTTAGTAACTTGCATTCTATTTTTATTTTCTTTCAACATTGTGATACAAATTCTATTGAAAATGAATACGATGACGATCTCAATCGATCGATAACATTCGAACAATATTGGTGTCGGTACCTATATTCGTTTATCGTTGATTTCTATACAAAGTACATGTATCGTATCAGTATTGTAACAAACTGAACCAATATCAATGGAATACCAGTGGTAAACGTACCACCGCCTTTACCGCCGCAACACAGCGGGCGCATACCCTAGTTTTTTTATTATTACAAGAAGATATTGTATATGTATCAATAATATAATCCTTGTTAGAACTTTCTAAAACGAGCACACGGTCATACAATCATACATACTTCAATATACGCAACTCTCTAAATATCTGTTGTCAACTTGTATATTTCGAAAAATTACATGCACTACACCATAAAAATACGGGTCTATGAATTATCCACTATTGTCGTAAATTGAGTACTCACTTTAAACTTAGGTGTAAAACTCTTTTAATGGAATAATATAAGTGTGTTCTACACAAATAATTCATGATAAATCAACACAATAATTATTTTATATACATATGAGTAGGTAAAAACTAATTTATGTCTAATTATGTGTGTGAAGTGTACACAGTTTTCAAAATGTGATACGCGTATTGAATGATGAACGTATATGCCATAATTGTGATTGGTTGGACTTATCCTATAATCTCACAATTTGTTTTGTTGTACGTCTGATACCTTGTTATAATTAATTTGAGCACAACGTCTTGACTAGTTTAGACGCAATATTTTAATTGGATAAATTAGACGTACTATTGTGTCTAATTTAAATTATAAACAAGAGGGCAACAATATTTTTTAAAATAATTAACTTTTTCCTTGAAATGCTATTATACTCAAATTAAAAATCATAATATTTTTTTTTATTTGTGGGAAAAAATTAATATTGAAATGTATAAAAATATTTGCCTTATTTTGTTCCTATTCATATGACCTAGATTTAAATTACAAAATGTCAAAATAGATAAATCATACATATCTTGCCCCGTTTGAACTTTTTTATTTAATCCATAAATTTTTAATACCGATATAATATTCAAATAATCATCAACTTTATTAAATATATGTAAATATAGATGCATGGCAAGACGGCTGATTTAGAAACCTACACACTAAATTTCGATCGACCTTCTTATCCTTTTGTTTTAGGAAACGTAAATGAATTTATAATATATTAATATTCTATTTACCATTTAATTTAGCAAGACAAGATGAAAGACATAGTGGCATGGTGACATGGTGTCAATCAGTGGCGAAACTAGCCCATTAAATTTAAGGGTATCCCAAATTTTTTTTACCTTTCAATCATACAATATAAAAAAAACAATAAATAAATAAGTACAACAAATACCTAACTAATTGGGCCACAATTTCAGTCATATTATTAATAATTTGGGCAATTGGGTCACTGTTTCAATCGGGCTCCCTTATTCTACAAGTTCGGTTGGTTAGGGACAATGACGGATGCAAAATATTTTTTGACGGGAGGCATAAATTGGTTGGGTCTAAAAAAGACTGGTTAAAACAAGTCTGATAACAAATCAAGTCATGATGCAAACTTGTGTTAACCGGATTAGTTCAAGTTATAATATAAACCAATGATAATTAGAAGATATAATAATCTTTAAGTAATATTAAATGTTTTAACTAAAGAGTTCTTAAAATTCAAATTAAACTATTTGCAGTTAGTCATGATTAATGTCTGATATTAAAACCATAACTTTAAGATAGTTTAAAATTTAACTCAAAGTAAAAGATTTATTTTATAACTTTACTTTAACATGAAGGACTTAATATAAAAATCACCACATATCCCAATATAACTTCCTAAAATATCCCCATTTTCACTTCTGCAACCTACCGAGACCTCCATGGAAAAGTTTTAGAAATCAAATTCCTTTCCTCCATTACACTTCTATGTCCTTCTCTCCATGTTCTGATTTAAGAAATGGACTTTTCTTTTTATTAGGAAGGGGCAAACAAACAAATCTTTCAAATTTGCAATGTTTTGACAGGTTTCAGCGCAGAAAGCATGAATCCGGCCATGTCTGGACGGTGGGCCTGTGCCCACCCTACTTATGCCGTGAATCCGCCACTGGTTAGGGGTATCCTTGTATTATTTCAGGGGTATCCTTACTATAAAACGAAAAAAATACACTACAAACACGCACTTGAGCCGTAGCCCGTGCTACGACTGCTAAGGCATTAGGTCCACCCCTGGTGTCAATATAGATAGACTAAAGATATTAATAACTATATGACAGACTATAGTATCATGCATGTCTTGATCATAAAAGATATAAAAATATATAAAAAAAGATGACACATACGTACACTATGTATGTACCAGAAAGAAACACTGTGCACTTCACTCGTCATTTTCTTGATTTTATCTTTCCACTATATATTATCCTCTTTTCAATTTGTATTCTCAAGGTACTTAATCCAATATAGCATGTCACACGTGTACGTACGTTCTTAAAATATATGGTTTTCGAAGGTTAAGAAAGATGGGATTACTTCTTATATACGTTGCTGTCGTTTTCGATTCATAATCTTTTAGACACTCGTGCAATCGATAGGGTTCATTCTCAACATTAAAGTTTTTTTGTCTGATTTAGTTGTACATAAAAGGCTGATAAAAATTATAAGGTCGAAACCAAATAGGTGGTAGAATTGGTTTCTAATTTGTAAAGAAATAAAGAGTCAGTCAAAATTATAAAATATAAAGATAATTTGGTAGCAAAAGCAGGTTTCAAGAGATCTAATTCATCGATTTGAATTTGGGTTAATGAAAATTAACAATAAGGGTAAGCGGGTGTATGCGGGGAACCTAGTTGTCGTGGGTGGAGGGTGCCGTCAACACCGGTTTTGCCGCGCGGTGAGGAGATTTGCGGGGACTACTTATCGCATGTGGGGAAGATGAGGGAGAGAGGTAGTGGTGGGCTCCACTCTTTTTCAACCAATCATGCTTTCATTTTTTTAAAAATGGTTTGGGTGAAACCACCCTATGTTTTTTAGCAAGAGCGGTGTATGAGAGGGGAATTGACATGACATATCATGATTGGATGAGTGAAAATGTTCCCCCATCTCATGAGGGTTGACCCCCTTCACCCTAATATTGAAACATAAGTCAAAATTACTATTGCGTCCCTCAACTCATGGAAAGAGATAGACTAGAAATGACATCTGTTATGTTAATGACACCAAAAGGATTTTTATTAAATTTTCTTAATATACTTATTTTGAACTTTAGCCACCTTAACTTTTAGTTTTTACACTTATCCTCTTTTAAATTTATAAAAACTTTATGTTTACCATTTTGATCCCATCAAGTTTTAAGTGTTTATTTTTATATACATACGTACGAGTTGGTGTAAATTCAAGTTGGTTTACATTTTAACGTAAATTATTTTGGAAATAAGTTAGGTCAAATATAATATTTTTTGTTCTTATTTTTATATATGTTTTTAGCTGGTTTACGTTTGACGTAAATTTTGATATCGTTTTGGTTGTACTACCACTTTATATTTTTAGTTTTCTCTTTCGGTTAAATTAATTGTACTGTATTTAGGTATCCTCTTTCGGTTACTATGCCGAGTTTTGATACCGTAGAAACCAAATAATAACCAAATTCACCCACTTTGCCCGCCTCAAAGCCACACCAACCCCTAGTATATAACAATAGTGTAGTAAGCTTAAAATATTCTATTGACTTTTCATTTTCATAACTTATTCAAACTAGAATTTCGTTTAAACATAAAATAATAAATTTATGAAACAAATGAAAAATCAACTGACCAAAATGCAAATTGGTACAGCAAATTTATAAAACTGGCTAGTCAAAAGCTCAACATAGAGCAACAATATCCAGGTTTTGTAACTTCATATATCAAAAAGTGATGGTAATCTTATTGAAAAAAAAAAACAAAATTAGATAGATTAACAAGCCCATATTTTAAAACAGAGGAAAGCTAATATGATGATGCTATGCATGTAAGTTATATGTGAAACCAATTAAAAATATATGGTATTAATGAAACTAAATTAAATCTTTTTATTTTATCTTGAGTTTCAGATGCCGGTAATAAGATTCAAAATGGATTGCATAAAGGAGAAAAGGTGTATTGCATTCAAAGGATTAAAATAAATAATAATATTGGATATGAGAAATCCCAATTAATGGACTTTCTCTCTCTATAATTGATAATAATATTCGTTTAATTGAGTTTAATCACAATTTTCTTCCTATTGGAGAGTCACAAGAAGTGGCTAAATTGACGGAGAATTAACTAACAAAAAGAATAAAATAAAATGTAAATTGGATTTCATCAAAACACGCATACAACTTACATGTCAACAACACGGTATTTATTTCCTCTTTTTAGAACTTTTATATAATGAAATGTTAACAACACTGTATTTCTAGGTATTTACATTTTGAAAATCTCAAACTTCGTCACCGAAAAGAAACCTCCTGGATCCGTCAATGTTTTCGAACCCCCCCGCCCCCGCGCGGTCGGAAATCTCAAATTCGCCACTGTAAAGGAACATCCTGAAAAAAAATTTGGATACACGACTGGTCGAAAAATGGTAGTTCACTAGTTCATCTCGTCTATCCCTTCTAATTCTAGCCATAAACCCGAATCTAAATAATGATTTTGAATCCAAATCCGTTTCCATGCATGGGTTTGGTTCGGCTTTTTAGCCTGGATCATGGGATCCACAAATTCAGTTGTCTGGTGGGACTAATCACTTTTCATGAACCTTATTTCTTACTTAAACTTATGCATGTTGTTGGTCTCAAACAACCAACATGACATTGGAATTAGGATTCAGTTTGATTTGAACTTTTTATAGTTTGGTTTAAGTACTAACACATCTAGATAGTATTTGGTATGCATGAATAAAAGATGGAATAAAATAGATCATTGTGAGGAAATGAAAAAAAGAGTGTTTGGTGGATAAAATGGAATCGCCCATTTCAAAATGCATTCAATTCCCTCAAAATATTCCAATCAGTTCCCCTTGTTTTTTTTTCCATTCCATTCAATCTTCACCCTTTATTTACAACACCACAACCCACCACCGTTGCCACCACGCACCACTACCGCTGCCTACCGTCGTCACCCACCTCCGCTGCCACCCGCCACCTACCACCGCCACCACCATTGCCACCACAACCATTCCCACCACCTGCGCCGTAGCCGCCCCCACCTCCGTCCCCACCACGCCATCGCCATCACCGCACCAACTGTCGCTATTTCCACATTTGTAAATGACCGTTTTTGTAGTAGTCTCAGTTTCAATATGGTACACATACTTTACTCCTCATATGTCGAAAACAGTTGCGGATCCAGGAGGGTTCCTGGGTTCTCAGGAACCCCTTGGTTTGGAAAAATTTAGTGTAAACCTTGTATGATTTGGAAAAATTAGCAAGAATTATTAAGAATCTATCAAAAGGAACATGGGTGAAGCTTTTAAGGGGCGGGAGGGGGCGGCCGACCCCTCGAACTTTTCCTCATAGTGGAAAAGTATGTAGTTTTCGTATAGAAATTTTTAGGTATATACATTTTCAACCCCGTTTATATAGTTTAGGTCGGTGCCCCCCCTGCGCGCGGTCGGAAATTTCAAACTTCGCCATTGAAAAGGAACCTTCTGAAAAAAAATTAGGATCCACCGCTGGTCGAAACAGGGTAGTTCACTAGTTCATCTCATCTATCCCTTCTAATTCTAGCCATAAACCCGAATCTAAATAACGATTTTGAATCCGAATCCGTTTCCATGCATGGGTTTGGTTCGGCTTTTAGCCTGGATCATGGCATCCACAAGTTCAATTGTCTGGTGAGACTAATCACTTTTCATGAACAATCATTTTTCATGAACCTTATTTCTTACTTAAGCTTATGCATGTTGTTGGTCTCAAACAACCAACATGACATCTCAGCTCTCCTTTCTTTCATGGCCCTACTCCAGCTCTAATCAAGTTTTGAAAAATAATGCATCTCTTATCATCACACATTCACACATATTGGTAATGTTATGTTTTCTCTTTCATATACTAAACTAAACTTTTGCTTAAAGCATTCTAGTATTTCATTTTCTCACCAATAACTTATCTTTATCACACAACTTTTTTGTCGATCATGTATTTTTTTAATAACTTTTCGTACCTTAGTTTTTTTATCCATACTTTCACAAAACACCATCCATACATCTTGTCTCGGTTTGCAACAACTTTGGTCTAGTGTTCTTTATATTTATTATCATAATTTCTTCTCATAATGTGTGACATTGTTGATTGGATACCCATCACTTTATGTTTTTGTAATCTTTGCTTTTTAAATGTTAGCAAATAATTATTTTTGACGTGAAGTCGGGTCCTTGACCCGTTTTTGATAGTAAAACAATAATTTGCTTTGACATGGGCTTGACAAAACACTAAAGTCCAGCTGTGGATCACGTTTTTTAAGTTGAAGTTGAGTTATTATTCATATTAGGCATTTCAAGAGGATTTTGTCACGTTTAAATTTATAGTTTTGTCATTGTTTTTTTTTTCTCCCAGCCAAATTATGAATTTGCCCTCCATTCAAATTTATAGTTTTGCCATCGTTTTTTTTCATGTCAAATTACGATTTTGCCTCAGTGTAAAATTATAGTCATGCTATCATTTTAATTTTTTTCGACAAAATTATGATAGTGTTTTGTTTTAATTGGTTGACTCAGTGTTTTATTCATGCCAGGCAGTTGCCTGACTCATGCTCATTTGTCCTGAAAAATTACAATTTTGCTCCTAGTTTAAAATTATAGTTTTTCTATTGTTTTAGTTTTTTTTAGCAAAAGTATGGTAGTGTTTTGTTTTAATTGTTGAGTTGATGTAATATTTTTAGATTGTGGAGTAGTATGTATAAATAACCAAAACACAGACGTACATGCCACGAGAGAGAAATATTTGGCTTATTGCCTCGCAATGCGGGGGAGGCAAAAACTAGTTCATTACATTGCCTCACTTTTCTACCACCATCTAATATTCATTCGTAGATTAGTGCGGCAACTCGCCCTTCAAATAAAAATTTATATACGTATTACGGTGATAATTTATATGATACTTAGTTGTTAATTAGGTTGTTAGTTTAGAAACGGGTTATGAAGAAAACGGGTAAAAGTATGAAAACAGGGAGAACAGATCCTGATGGCGTAGGCACTAAATAATATGCAGGGGTGTGGTCTTCTTTCCACCTTATATTTAGAAAGCATTCCCTTTTTGTCAGGACGTTTATTCATTTTTTAATCTAACTCCAAATTTTTCGTGGTTGTTGCCTGTTGTCCAAGTTTCTCGAGTTTCATAGCGTCTAATATGGATTGCGAGTTACAAAGTAATTATGTTTTTTTTTGCAAATTTCTTTTTATTTTCGTTAGTTAGTCGTTCAAGCAATTCATGCCAATGACATCGATTTTTTAATTAACTATATTATAATAGCGTTTATTTTGGTATTTCATCATAATATTATCATCAACGTTAGTTTATCGTTTATTTTACTCATTTTTTATATGTTAAATAGCGTTTTCAGATAATATAGTAATGAAACAGTGATTACTCATGTTGTTGTATTTATGTTTATTTTGTAATTTTCTTTTATCTCTGTTAGATAGTCGTTCGAGTAATTCACGTTAATGAGTTTGCGTGTTTTTAATTATTTGTATTATAATGGAGCTATTTTTGTATTTCATTATATTATTATCATCAATGTTTATTTGGCATTTCAATTAATATAGTTTTGTGTTTAATGAAAGGCGTTTTATACTTTGGCATTTTAATATAATTTTATCATGACGTTTTTTGTTTAGGTGATTCTGTCGCGTCAAATAAAAGGATTTGTCCAAAAACTGGGTTTATTTTGTTAATTCCCGACATTAATGAAGATCTAAAGTCATAGATAGAAATGATTTTCGAAGCCTTGATAATTCTTATGCTTTTTTATCTTATATACGCAACGATTGGTGGTTTTGCTGTCGGGAAAGGGACCGAAAAGATAAACGCCAAGGAAGAAAAACATATAAAGTAATATATGTGTATGAAATCTAGATTATACAAGAATAAAAAGGTTGATACGTTTGACCCGAAGCAGAAGGAAATGAGTGTGGGATCCAATTTTCTAAGAGGACTTGTTGTGGAGCACAAATTTTTCTTGAGTTTGAGGCTGAATTTTTGAAGTTGTATAAGTCTGTTGAAGCATTTCCTATTGTCACACCCTCAAATTCCACCTACATAGTTCTATCGCGAGGCGCGTGACAAGCTATGATCCTACTCATTAGTCGTATTGAACGACCACTATATGAGTTTAAAATTTTCCATATTTGTTCATTCATGAAAAACTTATGTTTACATATTTTGTCACACCCCGAATTTCCAACCCCGAAATCCAAACACCGGTGGGCCCGGGTGAGAAGTATAACATCATTGTCAATTAAACACGGCATAGCGGAAGTCTTGGAGTAAAATTACAATTACAAACCAAATGTTCGAAAATAGAAAATAATATACAAGCTTGTAATAGAAGATCCACAGCGGATCATAAAGTGTACAAGGAAAGAATATAAAACAGACTTTAGGCAGATTTAGGATTTGCAAGATCCTCTATCACTACCGAGCACTTCCGGCCTATTTTCGTATTGTACCTGCAGATTAGTCTTTTGAAAAGACGTCAGCTTTTGCTGGTAAATACACCCAGCTGACTCATTTTGAAAACATGTCAAAAATGTTTTAGGTGCGTATCAGCACAAAAATCTTTTTATAACTTGAGTTAATTGACCGTCCAACCTTGTTAACGGATTTACATGTTTGCCATACATACGTGGCTCGGCACGAAAACCGAGACACAATTAACATACACACCACTTTGGACTCACGAAGGAGTCAATTCTCCCAACCTTGTGGAAATGCATAATTGAGCGTCTATCGGGTGTATGCCTACACCCGCGCTAAGGTCGTGGCCATTTCAATTGTAATGAGCCGAGGATATCCAGGACACGGTAGTTAACCCCCAATGTTTAAATTATCAAACAAAACGATTAAAACAGAATATGCGGATTTCTATTCCAAACCGGCATTCGATTAATCCTATTTCCGAAAAGCGGTAATAAGTTACCTTAACCCAAGCCCGTATAGGGGAAATAAGTCGAGAGTATTTACCTGAGCTAGTATTCTTTAATTTTTAATAACTCAGCCATACACAAAAGGACTAAGTGAAGATAGCATTTATCGACAAGTCTCTGGTCTGGATTATGGCATAAACTAACCAATTAAATACTAACGGTCTTATTTAAGTCATAGACTTAGACCGACTAGCGTACTTGATCAAAACGTATGACGCTAGATTAAACGATGATTGGATAGAATGTAGTTTAATCCCAACAAGTACCTTGACTTGTTTAATATGGGTAAACTATTAACATTCTGGATTTTGAGACTTAAGTGACAAGGTTAAACCCGTTTCGGTTAATTTTCGTAAAATAGTTACATATACTTAACCATGCGCATATTAGCGATATCGGGTAATCGGATAAGTCATGGACAAGTTCTATATGCCATTATACTTTAAGTAAGTTAAGATATCAGTAGGATATCAAATTGTATGCCCGTTAAGGTTTTTAAAACGAAATTATGTCTCATAAGGGCGTTTTTGTAATTTCACATCATATAAAAGGAACTTGAATATAATTTAATGTTATGGTTATACGTATTCTGAAAAAATACTTCATTTATGATATAATATCAGTAGGATATCAATTATATGTGTATTTTACCTTTTATGACCAAATTATGCACCGAAGGGGCATTTTGGTCATTTTACACATAGTATATAAATTATTTGGGATTCTGAGTTTATAACTTGTACCTACTATAAATATGTTTAAAATAAGTTTTAAAATCAGTAGGTAACAAGTCTTGGTCCATTAATATGGTTTAAAACCATACTATGCACCGAAATGGCGCTTTTGTCGTAATATGACGTCTTTAAGTGATGTTTATGAAAACTGATGTTATAGTCAGTTAAAAATGTTTAAATTATGTTATTTTGTACAACATATCGTAGGTAAATGATTTACCATGAAAAATTTGATTAAAACTATTTTATAAGCCACAGGGCTAAAACCGTCATTTATCGACATAGTTTAAGGACTTGCTTAAAAACTCAGTTTATAACTTGGTTTAACATCCCAAATAATCCTACTTATAATACTACATTAGTAGAAACTCATTTTCAAGTTCATTACCATTTAAAACCTTGTTTTATGAAAAATGGACATTTTGGTCAAAGATGGCATAATTATGGAAATTGTACTTAAACTTGTATTCTGATTATGATCATGTAATCTAACCTCAGAGGGTTATGCTACATAATATGATGATCATAATGCAACTTTAGATCAGTAGGTAACTAATCTAAATTGGGTCAGAATCGAAAATCAAAGCAGAAGTCAAACTTCACGCCTTTCGGTTGCGAACCGACCCTAGAACTGAAATTGACGAGCTGAACATGTCTTACATGTTCTAATAATTATTATCATCTTGTTTAAGTTTCAAAACAGGTTTCATAACATATATAAGATCAATTTATAATTTTTTCCAAAAAATGGCCTGTTTGTCTTTTTAATATCATAACTTTGACCCGTCAATTGGTCTAGCAAACGTGATCTTCAGGAGGTGCCCTTTATAGGGATTAAGACCTACCTTATTACGATCACTTAGCCATGTTCATTTCGAACAATGGCTGGACCATAATGGTCTTAACCGAAAATCAAAGCGTTTTTCGAAAAACGCTTGACTTTTGGCTATACATATAAACGAAAATGCAAGAGCAAGGAACACTTACAAGAGGTTCCTACAATGCAAGAGAACTAAGTTGGATGCTCCTTTCAGCTAGGAACTTCCAGAGGAGGGAGAAGAGTGATTTAATGAGAAAGGTGCAAGTTGGAATGAGAACTTATGCACCTATTTATAGTTGGAGAGCTCAAAGGAGGTGAAGCCAGGTGTTTAGGGGAGTAAGAAGAAGCTTACAAGTGTCCCAAAACGTGGCATAGCAGTTTAGAGATGCCATGGTTTCGTTTCAATGGTTTTGGAGCTTTGCTTGGTCTCCAAACAAATTTTCTGCGTCAGACCTGTTCTCGCGGGGCGCGAGAGTCCCAGGCCAGGTCTATCGCGGCCCGCGACCACCCCACGGCCAGATTCAAAATTTGACACCGTTAACCCTTGACTTTAAAAAGCTTATAAAAGCCTTCTAAAACACCTTTTTGGCACTTTTAGCCCTCCGTAGCCAATACTTGGCATATCCGGGATTATGCCCGGACATTGTCGAGCTCTCGGTTCGTTAAAAGGTCACTGAGAGGTAAGAATTAACATGTTGACACTTTTAATCCCTCCATTATCCATCTTTCATATATTTACAAAATTGAACTCTCTCGTCCAACAAATGGCACGTAAGAGAGTTTAGGACTTCACAAAGGATCACTCAGAGGCTTATGATAAGCATGTTGATCCCGATGTCACTCAGAGGCTGGGCATGTTGACATATCAGTCACTCAGAGGCCAAATTTCAAGCATGTTGACATATCAGTCACTCAGAGGCTGTTATTTATGCATGTTGATATCGGATCGTCACTCAGAGGCTCAGATTGAGCATGTTGACGCCTTTAGTCCTTATTGGTCTTTAACAGACTATATTTAAAATACAACACGTGTCACTATATTATTAAACATGATTTTTACACGGTGTTACATCCTCACCCCCTTAAAAGAAATCTCGACCTCGAGATTTTATTCAAAAAGATGGGGGTACTTTTGTCGCATAGTGGACTCAACCTCCCATGTATACTCAGGACCTCTAAAAGCGTCCCACTTAACCTTTACTATAGGAATCATTTTTCTTCGGAGCTTCTTAACCTGTCGATCCTCGATCGAAATTGGTTTCTCAACGAACCTCAGGTTTTCATCAATTTGCACGTCTTCGTGCGACATTGCTAGCGACTTTTCGGCTAGACATTTCTTAAGATTAGATATGTGGAATACATCATGAATTCCACTAAGCTCCTCTGGCAATCCAAGCTTATAAGCTACAGTGCCGACACATTCGATTATCTCGAATGGTCCAATATATCTTGGGCTCAACTTGCCCTTCTTTCCAAAACTATCACACCTTTCCAGGGTGATACTTTTAGCATAACTTTGTCCCCTATTTGGAACTTAAGAGGTTAACGCCTCTTGTCAGCATAGCTCTTCTACCTATCCCTGGCAGCTTTGAGACGATCACGGATTTGCATAATCTTTTCCGTGGTCTCCAGGACAATCTAAGGTCCTGACAGTTGGGCCTCCGCAACTTCTGCCCAACATACGGGCGTTCTACATCTTCTCCGATACAAGGCCTCAAAAGGAGCAGCCTTGATGCTCGTATGATAACTGTTATTGTAGGAGAATTCAATTAGGGTAAGTGGTCATCCCAACTTCCACCTAAATCAATTACACATGCCCTAAGTATGTCTTCCAAAGTCTAATAATACGCTCACTTTGACCATCAGTCTGCGGATGGTAAGCCGTACTAAAATTTAATTGTGTGCCTAACGATTGTTGGAAACTTTTCCAAAAGTGAGATGTGTATCTAGTATCTCTGTCAGATACGATGGATACCGGCACACCATGTAGGACACAATCTTGTCCACATACAACTTAGCCAATTTATCTGAATTATACGTTTCCTTTATTGGCAAGAAATGAGCTGACTTAGTCAGTCTGTCTACAATGACCCAAATAGTGTCATTACCACTTTTGGTCTTTGGTAACTTGATAATAAAGTCCATAGTTACCATTTCCCATTTCCAAGTGGGGATCTCAAGCTATTGTAGAAAGTCCTGACGTGTTTTTATGTTCAGCCTTAACTTGTGAACACGTCAGACACTTAGCTACATAAGTGGCTATGGATTTCTTCAAACCCATCCACCAATAATTCTTCTTCAAATCTTGATACATCTTGTCACCTCCCGGGTGAACCGAGTATCTTGAATTGTGATCTTCTTGGAGGATTAGATCTCTAAGTCCTCCAAAGATCGGAACCAAATTCTATCATTAAATCTTAGGATTCCATCCTTTCCAGGCGCTAACTGATCCACAATTCCGCCTAATCCTTCATTAGGAATATTGGCCTCTAATAAGGCTTGCTTTTGCGCATCTAGTAGCTTTTCACTTAAGCTATTTCTTAGTTCAATGCTCTTAGCGTTAATCCTTATAGGTTTAACCTTTTCCTTGCGACTTAAGGCATCAGCAACTACATTTGCCTTGCCTGGATGGTAGCGAATCTCGCAGTCATAATCATTAAGAGTTTCCATCCAACGGCGTTGTCGCATGTTCAATTCTTTCTGATTGAACAGGTGTTGGAGACTCTTGTGGTCGGTATATATAACACACTTTGTACCATACAAGTAATGTCTCCATAGCTTTAGTGCAAATACAACAGCACCCAGTTCCAAATCATGGGTGGTGTAATTCTTTTCATGCACCTTTAATTGTAGTGATGCATAGGCAATTACCTTACCATTTTGCATTAGCACACAACCCATACCGGTGTGTGATGCATCACAATAGACAAAAAGTTTTCAATACCCTCGGGTAGAGATAACACAGGAGCGTTGCTCAACTTGTGTTTAAGAATCTCAAAAGATTCTTGTTGCTTTAGACCCCAATTATACTTATATTCTTACGGGTCAAGGAAGTTAAAGGAGTGGCTATTCTTGAAAAGTTCTCAATGAACTTCCTATAGTAACCAGCCAATCCTAAGAAACTACGAACCTCCGTTGGGGTCTTGGGCACTTCCCAATTCATTATGGCCTCAATTTTGGCGGGATCCACTTGGATACCACGCTCACTTACCATTTGTCCAAGAAATTGGACTTCTCTAAGCCAAAATTCACATTTAGATAATTTTGCATAAAGTTTCTCTTGTCTTAATAATTGTAGGATGCACCGAATATGTTTCTCGTGATCAGCTTGATTACGAGAATAAATAAGTATGTTGTCTATGAAGACAATGACAAACTTATCTAGATATGGCTTGCAGACTCTATTCATGAGATCCATGAACGCTGCTGGTGCATTTGTGAGTCCAAAAGGCATCACTAAGAATTCAAATGACCATAGCGGGTCCTGAAGGCTGTCTTAGGAATATCTTCACTTCTAACCTTCAGTTGATGATATCCTGATCTCAAATCTATCTTAGAAAAGTAACTAGCCCTTGAAGTTGGTCAAATAAATCATCGATCCTGGGCAAAGGATATCTATTCTTGATTGTTAGCTTGTTCAGCTCCCGATAGTCGATGCGCATCCGCATTGATCCGTCTTTCTTTTTAACGAAGAGGATTGGAGCTCCCCAAGGCGAGGAACTAGGCTGATAAAGCCTTTCTCCAAAAGTTCGTCGAGTTGCGTCCTTAATTCCTTCATTTCAGTAGGTGCTAGCCTATATGGAGCTCTAGCTAAGGGTGCTGCCCCAGATATGATATTCTATTCTGAATTCCACTTGTCTATCTGGAGGTACGCCTGGTAATTCTTCAGGGAAAACATCGGAATACTCCGAGATAATTGGTTGATCTTCAAGGTTCGGTTTTGGTTCATTTATGGTAACTTGTGCCATGTAAATGACACAGCCTCGTCTCAAACACTTGGATGCTTTAAATAACGACACCTTGTCCGGCAATCCATAGTGTGAGTCTCCAGGGATGGTGATCATTTCACCAGATGGGGTTTTGATTTCGATGAGCTTCTTATCGCAGGCAATGCGGGCTTGGTTACGAGATAACCAATCCATGGCTAAGACAACATCGAACCCCGCCAATTTCATTGGCAAAAGAGAGATAGGGATGTAATGATTTTTAATGGATATAGAGCATCCATCAAGAATGGAAGAAGCAATTTCTAAGGTTCCATCGGCGAGTTCTATCTCATAAATTTTGTCTAGAGTTCTTATGGGTAAGTTTAATAGTTTACTAAACTTATGGTCAACGAATGATTTATTTGCACCTGAATCAAAAAGAACTATAGCCTAGATATTGTTAATGGGGAATGTACCTGTTATGACGTTGTTGTCATTAACGGCCTCCCTGGCATTCATTTGAAAGGCACGGGCACTTCCCTTCTTGGCCTCTCCAGGCTTTGCCTCATTAGTTTTGGGTTTCTTGTGGCAATTGTACGTTATATGCCTTTTTTCGTTGTAGTTATAGAAAACTGCATCCTTGAGATCCTTGCAATCTAAGGTCTTATGCCCTTTTCTCTTGCAGATACCACAGGGTTTGGTATGTGGATTTATACTACACTGTCCCCAGTGCCTATATTTACAATTATTTCACAGAGGTTTGTCACTGGACAAGTTCTGGTTCTTCCTGAACCCGAAATTTCCATTCTTCTTAAATCTTTGGGAGTTATTATCCTCCCGTTTCCTCTTTCCGTCAGTTTCAGTCCTAATTGACTTTTGTCTTAACAGATCTAAGGTGAGGGAAAAAGATAGGTCTACAGCAGACCTATAAGTATTAGGTTGTGCAGCCTTTACCATGCCCTTTATCTCGGGCGCCAACCCATTTATGAAACGCGCAATGCGTTTGGATTCGGGGGTGATCAAATAGGATACTAACCTAGATAGGGAGTTGAAATCGGAGACGTACTTCCGACAGTCTAGGTTTTTCATTGTTAGAGACAAGAAGTCTGTCTCTAGCTTCTCCACCTCATGGGTTGGGCAGTAAGTTTCTTTAACCAAATCAACAAACTTGGACCATCCCAAGTTGTACAAGTGTACCTTACCTGTTGATTGAATCATGGCTTTCCACCATATTAGGGCATCGCCCTTGAAGGATTGTGATACGTATTTGACAACATCCTTATCAGCACAATTGCTGATATCTACAATCGGTTCCATCTCATCAAGCCACTTTAGGGCTTCTACCGCTCCTTTCTCCCCGTTAAAGTCTCGGGGCTTGCATGAGACAAAATACTTATAAGTACATCCGTCCTTAACAGAACGGGACTTTTCAATAAGATCTATTTTCTTTGGTTCACTCTTCGCATTTGAAGAGTGAACAGAGCTCTCCCTATGAGCTGAAGATGGTGGAATAGATATGGGTCTAGAGCGGGTGGCACTCGGCTCTCTTAGCTTTTCTATGGCCTTACTAATGGCCCTTTCCACAGCCGCATCAATGCGAGCTTGAAAATTTTCATCATCTATATTTTTGTTTTCAGCTTTGTTAGATTCAACATTTCTGTGGCTACTTTGTGCTTCGTTTGAGTTAGCCATCTTTAAGTCTTGGTTTCTATATACCAATAAAACTTCATTTAGCCATGGCACATCAACCATATTGGCTTTTAATATTGGATATAACAATCCATTGCCTATACTAGTGTGAATAACATCACAACTCTTAGGCTTAACACATCTATATTTGGCCTAGGTCTTAATAGGACCATCATAGGCAAATTACAATTTGGACACAGTCCATATATTATTGGACAGTGGATCGGAATGTCACAACTGTCATTGTCATCATTGACAATTATATAGCTCATAGGCTTGTCCCTAATGGACATAATAGTTGGGCACATTGGCTGGTCATATTGGTCATAATATATATGGCATATCAGCCTGTCACTTAAGACATAATACATATGGCATGTCAGCCTGTCACGTTGGACAATAATTGGGCACCTTGGCCTACATCATATCAGATGTATATGGCATATCAGCCTGTCCCGTTGGATAATTAATTGGGCACATTGGCCTACATCATATCAGATGTATATGGCATATCAGCCTATTCCATTGGACAATTAATTAGGCACATTGGCCTACTTCATGTCAGATGTACATGGCATATCAGCCTGTCCCGTTGGACAATTAATTGGGCACATTGGCCTACATCATATCAGATGTACATGGCATATCAGCCTGTCCTGTTGGACAATTAATTGGGCACATTGGCCTACATCATATCAGATGTACATGGCATATCAGCCTGTCCCGTTGGACAATTAATTGGGCACATTGGCCTGACGGCTAGTGTGGTTCCTCAAGCCACACTACCAAGAGTATGAACATTTCTTAATGTTACATAAGAGTACCTTAATAATTGATTAATGGTCCCGGTCACCTTCGACCTTAACTACCTTGGAGGTTTGGACCTAGTCCCTTAATCCTGGATAGAATGATAACTTCCCTTAACTATCCTGATAGAAAACCCCTTCGTACTTAACTATCACTTCTTGGCCAATGTGTGGTCTGTGCCACTTGGCATAATCAATCTATTAAGGTCTTTTGGAATCATATAGCAGAGCATAAATTCGAGTAAAATCGAGGCGCTCATTTCAAGAGGATGAATTACATATATATATATATATATAATTCCAAAAGTACTTCATTAAATTTCCATAAGAAATTACAATACTAGAAAGATGAAATAAACTTGTCCATGCAAGGACTTAAAGAAATAAAAATGTCCATGCAGGGACTAAAGAATAACAATGTCCTTGCAGGGACTACATATAATTAGTAGAGACTTCACTCGTCCTTCTTTCCCTTAACAAATTTGGAGAGTTTCTTGACGAACTTATTTGTCTTCTTCTCTATTTTCTCCGCATATTGCTACATTTCTTTCATCCTTTCTAAGGCCTCATTAATGGCCTCTAGTGGTGGCGGAGGTTGTGGTGTGGCATAACCGGATACTGGTACCCATAAGTTGGGTATCCAATCGGTGGATAAGTAGGTGGGAAAGGAGACGGGTAAAGTGCATTGTGCATAACCGCCTGCATGTAGGGGTCTTGCGACCATGCTTGATAGTCTACCAGTGTAGACGGGTTAAAAGGATCATATCAAACGTGTCTGGATACGTGGGAATTGGGTTAGTATAACCCGTTGGTGTGGTTGAACAGCAGGTGTTGGTGTTGGTTCCACTATAGGTGGAACATTAGAGGGTCCACCCATTTGTGGGTCCTCTTGTATTGTGGGGTAGGAGTTGGGTAAAGGTGGTAGCGATCCCGACCTTTGTCCGGCACGTACCAACATACGTGCTCCACGCTTCCTCCTTAGTGGTTCAGGTGGTGGTTGAGGTTGGTCCACCGGTTCCATGTGGACATCTTCTTGAACAGGAGGTGGTTGATAGTGATGGGAAGGTGTGTGGGTAAAGGTGAATTGGTTCCAATATTGGTCCCACTCATTAGGACCTTGGTAGGGCGATCCGGCATATGAGTTTGAATCGCTCGAAATTTCAATGGGATGCACATTTGATCCCGACGGTGGTATCTCCGGGTCGGAGTCCTCGTCAATAGGGTGCGGCTGGTCCAACTGATTTTGATCGGCTGTAGGCGTGTTAAAATAATGGTTGGGGTTAAATTCTTCATGGTATGAGTGATGAGAATGAGAATGGTGAGAATGGTAGGAGTGGTGTGAGTGGTAAGAATTTTGGGAATGTGAGGGCAAGTGTCTATTAGAGACAGAACGTCTCGCTGGTTGCCATGGAGACGAATCTACTGATTCTTTGTATGCATCTGAATTATGAGGTTGAGGAGGAATACGCCCCGATGGTCCTACCTCATGGGACCTTTTCCTCGTCCACTTTATCCTCTCACACGTGGCGGCATTTTCCTGGTAAGATTCAATTAAAAAACAATACTAATAACTTAATAATGAAATGAGTAATCCTAGGCCAATGCCTAGACTCGGAAGTCTAAGGAATGTGCTCGTGTAAGTTTGAGACTAAACACAAAAGGCTAGTGTTTAATTCTCTCAAACGTTGGCTCTGATACCAACCCTGTCACACCCCGGATTTCCAACCCCGAAATCCAAACACCGGTGGGCCCGGGTGGGGAGTATCGTGACAACAATTGATAACATTATTGTCAATTAAACACGGCACAGCGGAAGTCTTGGAGTAAAATTACTATTACAAACCAAATGTTCAAAAATACAAAATAATATACAAGCTTGTAACAGAAGATCCACAGGCGGATCATAAATTGTACAAGGAAAGAATATAAAACAGACTTTGGACAGATTTAGGATTTGCAAGATCCTTTATCACTACCGAGCAATTCCGGCCTATTTTCGTATTTTACCTGCAGATTAGTCTTTTGAAAATACGTCAGCTTTCGCTGGTAAATACACCCAACTGACTCATTTTGAAAACATTTCAAAAATGTTTTAGGTGCGTATCAGCACAAAAATCTTTTTATAACTTGGGTTAATTGACCGTCCAACCTTGTTAACAGATTTACATGTTTGCCATACATACGGGGCTCGGCATGAAAACCGAGACACAATTAACGTACACACCACTTTGGACTCACGAAGGAGTCAATTCTCCCAACCTTGTGGGAATGCATAATTGAGCGTCTATCGGGTGTATGCCTACACCCGCGCTAAGGTCGTGGCCATTTCGATTGTAATGAGCCAAGGATATCTAGGACACGGTAGTTAACCCCGTTGTTTATATTATCAAACAAAACTGATTAAAACAGAATACGCGGATTTCTATTCCGAACCGGCGTTTGATTAATCCCATTCCCGACCAAGCGGTAATAATTTACCGTAACCCAAGCCCGTATAGGGGAAATAAGTCGAGAGTATTTACCTGAGTTAGTCTTCTTTAATTTTTAATAACTCAGCCGTACACAAAAGGACTAAGTGCAGATAGCATTTACCGGCAAGTCTCTAGTCTGGATTATGGCCTAAACTAACCAATTAAATACTAACGGTCTTATTTAAGTCATAGACTTTGACCGACTAGCGTACTTGATCAAAACGTATGACGCTAGATTAAACGATGATTGGTTAGAATTTAGTTTAATCCCAAAAAGTACCTTGACTTGTTTAATATGGGTAAACTATTAACATTCTGGATTTTGAGACTTAAGTGACAAGGGTAAACCCGTTTCGGTTAATTTTCGTAAAATAGTTACATATACTTAACCGTGCGCATATTAGTGATATCGGGTAACCGGATAAGTCATGGACAAGTTCTATATGCCATTATACTTTAAGTAAGTTAAGATATCAGTAGGATATCAACTTGTATGCCCGTTAAGGTTTTTAAAACGAAATTATGTCTCATAAGGGCGTTTTGGTAATTTCACATCATATAAAAGGAACTTGAATATAATTTAATGTTATGGTTACACGTATTCTGAAAAAATACTTCATTTATGATATAATATCAGTAGGATATCAATTATATGTGTATTTTACCTTTTATGACCAAATTATGCACCGAAGGGGCATTTTGGTTATTTTACACATAGTATATAAATTATTTGGGATTCTGAGTTTATAACTTGTACCTACTATAAATATGTTTAAAAAAAGGTTTAAAATCAGTAGGTAACAAGTCTTGGTCCATTAATATGGTTTAAAACCATACTATGCGCCGAAATGGCGCTTTTGTCGTAATATGACGTCTTTAAGTGATGTTTATGAAAACTGATGTTATAGTCAGTTAAAAATGTTTAAATTATGTTATTTTGTACAACATATCGGTAGGGAAATGATTTACCATGAAAAGATTTGATTAAAACTATTTTATAAGCCACAGGGGCTAAAACCGTCATTTATCGACATAGTTTAAGGACTTGCTTAAAAACTCAGTTTATAACTTGGTTTAACATCCCAAATAATCCTACATTAGTAGAAACTCATTTTCAAGTTCATTACCATTTAAAACCTTGTTTTATGAAAAATGGACATTTTGGTCGAAGATCGCATAATTATGGAACTTGTACTTAAACTTGGATTCGATTATGATCATGTAATATCACCTCAGAGGGTTATGCTACATAATATGATGATCATAATGCAACTTTAGATCAGTAGGTAACTAATCTAAATCGGGTCAGAATCGAAAGTCAAAGCAGAAGTCAAACTTCGCAACTTTCGGTTGCGAACCGACCCTAGAACTGAAATTGACGAGCCGAACATGTTCTTATATGTTCTAGTAATTATTATCATCTTGTTTAAGTGTCAAAACAGGTTTAATAACATATATAAGATCAATTTATAATTTTTCCAAAAATGACCTTTTTGACTTTTTAATATCATAATTTTGACCCATCAATTGGTCTAGCAAACATGATCTTCAGGAGGTGCCCTTTATAGGATTAACACCTACCTTACTACGATCACTTAGCCATGTTCATTTCAAACAATGGCTGGACCATAATGGTCTTAACCGAAAGTCAAAGCGTTTTTCGAAAAACGCTTGACTTTTGGCTATAAAAAACCTATAAACGAAAATGCAAGAGCAAGGAACACTTACAAGAGGTTCCTACAATGCAAGAGAACTAAGTTGGATGCTCCTTTCAGCTAGGAACTTCCAGTGGAGGGAGAAGGGTGATTTAGTGAGAAAGGTGCAAGTTGGAATGAGAACTTATGCACCTATTTATAGTTGGAGAGCTCAAAGGAGGTGAAGCCAGGTGTTTTGGGTAGTAAGAAGAAGCTTACAAGTGTCCCAAAACGTGGCATAGCAGTTTAGAGAAGCCATGGTTTTGTTTCAATGGTTTTGGAGCTTTGCTTGGTCTCCAAACAAATTTTCTGCGTCAGACTTGTTCTCGCGGGGCGCGAGAGGCCCAGGCCAGGTCTATCGCGGCCCGCGACCGCCCCACGGCCAGATTCAAAATTTGACACTTTTAACCCCTTGACTTTAAAAAGCTTATAAAAGCCTTCTAAAACACCTTTTTGGCACTTTTAGCCCTCCGTAGCCAATACTTGGCATATCCGGGATTATGCCCGGACATTGTCGAGCTCTCGGTTCGTTAAAAGGTCACTGAGAGGTAAGAATTAACATGTTGACACTTTTAATCCCTCCGTTATCCAACTTTCATATATTTGCAAAATTGAACTCTCTCGTCCAACAAATGGCACCTATGAAAGTTTAGGACTTCACAAAGGATCACTCAGAGGCTTATGATAAGCATGTTGATCCCGATGTCACTCAGAGGCTGGGCATGTTGACATATCAGTCACTCAAAGGCTGTTATTTATGCATGTTGACATCGGATCGTCACTCAGAGGCTCAAATTGAGCATGTTGACGCCTTTAGTCCTTATTGATCTTTAACAGACTATATTTAAAATACAACAAGTGTCACTATATTATTGGACACGAATTTTACACGGTGTTACATATTTGAGTTGCGAAAGCGTAAATAATTATAAAATAAAAAATAACTAATGTAGTTAAAGCTGAGTCTAAATGTTTGAGGTAACTAAAGCTTAAAAACACACAAATATTTTTTTAACGTTTTTTGGTTGTAAATCAAGCATTTTAAGATTAAAAAATTAAAAATAAACTAGTATTAAAAATGTGCAAAATATGTTATGTTGCATTTGCAGTTTAGCCATGGGGTTTAGGTTTTTCAGTTTATTTTAGCTTTTAAGGTTAGGTTTAGGAGGGTATGTTTAGGTTTAGGGTTTAGTTTTTAGAGTGAGGGGTTAGGTTTTTGGGGGATTTAAGTTTAGGGTTTAGCTTTTTAAGGGGTGGGGTTCGTTTAGTTTTTTGGGAGATGGGGGGTTGGGGGTTTAGGGTTTTTCGTAGTATTACACATCTGTGATATTAATTTTAATTTTTTTAGTATTTTAAAAATATAGATTTATAGTCAAAAATGATAATATTGTGCGTTTTTTAAAAAAATGGAGTTTTTTAGTTTTCTTAATAACGCTAAATATTGCGAAAACCGTGAGAACGAATGAAAAAAACCATGAGAACTTAATAAAAAACGATCAAAGTTAAAAAAATTACATTTGTCACTATTTTTCGAATACGATATTAGAATTTAAGTTGACACATTTAAATTTACATTGTGAAAGTTTATTAAGAGTGATTTTGATAGTAGAGATGAATTATTTAAAGAGTAAATTATTCTTTTAATATTATAGTTTAATTATAATAAAATTTGTATTAGAAATTTGATTTTGATTAATTTTTTATTTGTTCTTGTGGTTCTCGCAATATTTAGCGTTTTTACGATAACTCTCTTTTATACAATATATACACAAATACTAGCGAGTTGGGTATTATTATTATTATTATTATTATTATAAATATTTAAATAAGATAGAAGGTTGACCTATGCGATGTAACACTTACACACTAATTATATTTAAGTATTATTGTTTATTATTATTATCATTGTTATTGTAAATATTTAGTAATTATCATCATTATTATTATAAATGTTTATTAATTATACAGTTAAGTATTTAAATAAGAAAATATTTAATTATATTTGGGTATATTATTATTGTTGCTTTAAATATTTTATAATTATATACTTTATTATTTAGTATTTATATATAAATAGAAACATATATTCAGTAAGTTTTATTTTAAATAGTATTTACTTATAAAAATATAACGAGTAAATGTAAATTTAAATCCTAATTTAAAGTATTATAAATAAGATTTATTAATTATAGACGTTTAATAAACAGAGTTAAATTAGAAACTATTTCATAGATCACTTGTTCTCTATACTTTAAAATTTATAACAAACATCTTAATTTTTTTTATATTACATCTTTTTCCATAAGAGATGTTATATATATATTATATATATATATATATATATATATAAATATAATATTATATATATATAGGTGAGCACTTCAAATTTACTTAAGAAGAGAGTGAATCACTATATAGTTATTCCTCAATAATATCACTTTTTTGCAACAACTTTTCCTCGTAGCACAAATCTTAGCACACGCATCTAATTTGGATATGCATTGTCTTGGATCTTTGTACTCACCACAACAACAATAAGAACTATCATCTCTAAACTCAACAGAGTGTGGAGCGCACTCTTTTGGTGGAGAAACCCTAAAAGATGTAATATCGTTTTCAGCTATAAATTAAAAATAATAAAATATTGATAACAATGTTTATTTAAAAAGTTTGACGTTATAATATGACCAGACCAGATGACGACTTACACCGGTGACACGCCAAAAACATGAAAAAGCTTATATAAAAGACCATGTGATTTCCCGAGTGTTACCATTGTACCACGTATATTATGATTGTATTGCTCTTTATATAATATATATATATATATATATATATATATATATATATATATATATATATATATATATATATATATATATATGTATATATAAGAAGAGAGTTTTGAATTTTTATGGTACATATAAAACTCTATTTATATTAACATTTGGAAAGCATGACATGCACATATGCATGTTTACGGAAAACTTTGCGTCTACGTCTCTACCTTATACCTGCATGCATTCAGGGCCGGCTCTCCGGCCGATCAACCCGTGTCGTCGTCCGAAACCCAAATTTTCAAAGGGTCCGAAAGGTTTTTATAAGCTTTTATATATACATTAAATTATATATTTAATATATGTATCCATTCATTATAAAAAAATGTTGGTGGTGGAGTGGAAGAACCATCTCAAGATAATAAGTTTTAGCTTCACCACTTTATTTTTTTTATTTTTAATTCATTTCCCCTTACCACAATTTTATTATTTTAATTATTTTCTCTTTATTCGGCACAATATTTTTCTTCCGCATTAGCCCTAAATATTTATGAAAGTTATCGTGCACGACTCTACATGCATTTAATGCTTATTTACAATAAACATAAGATATTTATTTTAACATTCATATTGCACGTAGTTTAATAACAATTTTCTATGATATTTTGTAATAAACTTATTATGTTGTTTTTTTCAATTATTTGTGTTTGACAACAAACTACGGGCGTCCCCATGTTATGGGATAGGAATTTGATTGATATATGTTTGGTTTGTTACGAAATCCACACTTGCTAAAATAAATGAAAGAAAAAATCTAAAAAATAAAGTTGTGACATGCCCAAAAGGATATTAACGCATGTTTTATATCAAACGAAACCATAAACACCAATACTGGTACTAGTCTTGATAACATTGATACATGTACCAATATTGTTCGGTCAAAATCGGTTCTATACGTCACGATACTGAAACAACTATAGCTTACGATGCAAAAAGATACTCTATTTTAAATACAAAGTTATATCAAAGAACAAACATTAAACACAACAGTGTAAGCCACCACTAGGTGTCTCCTACCGACCGGATCTACATGAAATATGGAGGTAAATCACATGTAGTGACAAAGCTTACTTGAAAAATTAAAGTGAGTGTCTGAAAGTATTAGAGTATTCATATCCATTCCATTTTTTACCCTATAATTTCACTAAAAATAACTACATTTTCTTCCTACTTTCAATTATGTAATATATTTTTATATTTTTATTATTACGTTTTCTCTCTCCACCACTCACAACTACTTTCAAAATATAGTAAAAAATTATAGAGGGTGAACAGTCACTACTACAAAAAGAGGCATTTGTTATGAAATTTTGCAACCGGAAAAAATGGTGGCAAATTTTGCTAAAAGTTAGCTATAGATTAGCTACGAACATATTTTGCTACGAATTAGCTACGTACTAGCTACGAAGTTCTGTCACAACTGAATTTCGTAGCAAAACTCATAGCAAATCCATAGCAAAATTGAGGAAATGAATATAAAACATATAATGCAGCAAAACCAATAGCAAAATCCGTAGCAAAACCATGAAAATAAGTACTTAGAAATAAACTAAAAAGGGTAAAATAAAATCTGTAGCAAAATCGATAGCAAAATTGTGAAGATAAATATAATAAAAAACTTAGTAAAATTGGTAGCAAAATCCATAGCTAAATCATAAAAATAAAATTTAAAAACTAGCTAACTAAGGTTAAAAAAAACAGTAGTAAAATCGGTAAGTAAATAAAGTTCGTAAAGAATTAGTAGCAAAATCTAGAAAAATTCTTAAACACTAACGTAGCAAAATCTGTAGCAAATCTATAAAAAATTCATTGCAAAAATAAGACATAAAAAGTATTCAAAAAATAATAATTTACTAATATACATAGCAACATCTACAGCAAAATATGTTACAAAAACAAATTTTTTTTATTAATAATAGTGGTAGCAAACTTCATAGCAAAACTAACAAAATAATTGTTTAAAAAACATTAAAAAAACGTGTAAGAAAATCCATAAGCAAAATGGAAAAAAGAAATATTAAAAAAAAATTAATAATATATAGAATAGAAAAATCAAGAGCAAAAATATTAAGTTAAAAAAAGTTAATTTTACATGGACTGATGTACACATAAATACATTTAATATAGCTATCTCATATAAATAATTACACGTACGAAGTTAAGCATAAGGATGAGCAAATGGTGCTGGGTACCGATACTGAATATATTCGGTTCTGACTTTACGTTTTTGGTATCGGTTTGATATGGTACCGGTATTTACCGGTTTTAACACTCAAATACCGGTATCATACAAGGTATTTTCGGTACCGGTGACCGTTCTTGGGATTTTCAGTACCAGTTGACACCGAACTCATCCCTAGTTAAGTATATTAGATCATTCTCTTAATTGATTTCTATAACGTTTTCATATCATTTGCACTCATTTTATAAATATACCATTAAGGTCCACAACACCCCTATTAAGAGTTATATTTACTATTATGTCCATTATGCCATTTAATTAACATGCATTACACCTTATCACTTATCACCCATTATTTGACTAACCAACAAAGGGACCATCAATGCCCACATTAAGAACTATATTGATTCTTTATGTCTAATATGACCCATGTAGACATGTGTTACAACTTTTAACTTGTTTATCATCTCAATTTAACCAACTAATGCCTAATATACGACCAACAAAAACCATCATGACCTCACTAAGAGTACACTGACACTTAATGTCCGATATGCCATATTTAGACATGAATGACATGATACAATTTTATTATGACTATTTAAATCTCAAAAAGCTAATAATGCAAAATATGACATGTTAAGATCCACCATGCCCCCATGGAGAGTTATCATACCTTAATGTTTCGGTTATCGGATGACGACTGAGGTCCAAGGTTTGAGGATGACACTAAGCCTGAGGTTTGACTATCGAATGAGGCTCAGGTTGAAGCCAACGAGGCGATGAGCATACTGCAGTGAATGATTGTCACATTGTGGCATAGGGCGATAGGGGAGACGATTAACGACGGACGACAATCTTAGTGTTATGCTAATAAAACATAGTGTTAAATATTTTATTGGGTTATTGGGCTGGTAAGTATAAATATAATTGTATATTTGCATATAGTGGGCCAAACCCAGTAGAGTGGTATACACGACATTATAAATATAATTGTAATTTTTGTGTGTGTATATATACATATAATTAATAAAAATTTAATTTGAGCTAAATAGACCTTCTCGTGCTTGGCTTGTTTACAAACGAACCAATTAACTTGTTTATAATCGAGCGAGTGGTGAGTAATTTGCCCAACCGTAAACCCAATATAGATTATATAACACGTATGGCACATTAAGACTCAAACTACTAATTAGATATAAAAAAAACTTCTATTTTTTTAAAACTAAATAAAAATATTATTTATTAAACTATATATATATCTGTAACCATGTATTTACGCCTAAGGGTTAAGGGTGATGTGGAAAACTTTATTTCTATTGGAGGTCCTGAGTTCAAGTCCAGACAATGAAGATTTTAATACTAATTTGGTGATACTAACATACTAATTGCTAAACCGGTTAGCGGCATTCTAACCATACATCGTTAAAAAAAAAAACTAAAATATGATTCTTATTTCTATACGGTTTCTTCTTTTTATTATTTGTAATTTTTATGTTGTTATAAAAGTTATTTACATAATTCATTTAAAGTGAAAAATCAAAATTCCGGCCCACAATTCCTCCCTCATCTCCCTTCCTAATATTTTTCCTTTCAAATCGCACATCTCCCCCTTAATTCGCCATAGTAGTTGCTCCATCACTTTACCAAAAAAATTATGATTGCTGTGAATGGAAGCTTTTGGTAATGAGAGTATGGATGGATGATTGATTGGCCTCCTGAGCTTGTTCTTTACTTTTACATATGTACCTCTTTTCTAATTCTTTATATATGTTAAGTAATTATAATTTACACATCAAATACGAAAAGTCTCAGGTATATTAGAATTGATGGTTTATGGAGTTCTCAAGAGACACAACCGAGAAAAGAAGAGAATGGCTTCGATTATCCGACCGTTCAAGTTTCTGTCTTCCAGGATACACCAATTTCAAAAACTCACCCCCAAAACTAACTCATTCAAAACGTACTACTCAGATGGTGTACCTGGGTACTTGATCATTTTTTTAAACTATGTTCATAGTTAATATCATTACTATGATATGTGTTTATTTAACGCTCAAATGGACATTGTATTAAACAGGTAGAAATCTCTTTAACCATGTTTTGTTCTCTCTTGTGTTTTTGCTCTCAATGATTTGTAGAATATGGCCTTAAGGTTTCTAATGGTTTTGAATGCGTCACAGGCTTGCAACTACTCAAGTATAGTTTGTCCAGGATGTGGTTGATACTTAGGTTATTTATTTATTTGGAGATTTTAGATGGGTACATTGCAGATTTTTTTTTTCAAAACTAGTGCTTATACCAACTTGTATATTATGTTTTGGTGTAAAATTTTGAACTCTTTCACATGCGTTGAAAGCCTTCAGACTCTACTAAAAAGACTTCTACATAAAAAATGATATACAAGTTTATATGAGCACAACTTAAAAAAAGTTTTTTATTGCTTTAATTAATAAATTTTTTCATTAATATATAACCAAAAACCTAATATTTTTTTAGATTCACGCCCTGGTGCATTTACATCTCATAATTTCTTTTGTGTTCCACCTTTATCAAGCTTAAACACACACATTGACATTACGATAAAAATATTAAAGTTGGGAAACTTATACTAAAATTTTCATAAATCTTGCCAGCACATACGGTATACTTTTACATTTCTTTGTTATATGCTTTACGTTCTTGGTAATTAGTTATTATGAGCCTAACATGTATATGCTTGGACTTTTAATTTGGTTTGAATCGTTTGATTAGAAAAGATGGCATTGGGGATTTAGTAGTTATGAAGATCAAGAGAAAACTATGCAGCTTATATACATTCTATATGGTGGTGCATCCATACGATGCTTTGTTCTTGATGGGATGGAGTAGTTTTTTCTTTATTTGGGATATAGAAAGTTAGGAAAGTATGGCCATTTGTAGTTGGATAATTTGTACAATTTTATTGAATATACATTATGATTTTTTAAATCAATTTGTAGATACTTCGGTATTATTTGTGGTTGTAACTTTTTATGTGCTTTTTGATTTTTTTAATCAATTTGTAGATATTTCGGTTTTTTTTTGTGGTTGTAACTTTTTATGTGATTTTGGATATATTTGTATATAAAAACAGATTTTTACAATAAATTGCAAAATAAGAGGAATAACAAAAAGCTAATTAAATTAGTAGCAAAATTCGTAGCAAATGTCTATGTTTGAATTTGTAAATAGATTTTGTAGGATAATAGTAGCAAATTTTTTGTAGGTAAATTATAGCAAAAATCATAGCTAAAAATCCGTAGCAAAACGATAGCTAAAGTTTCGTAGCTAAAAATACGTAGCAAAAATCCTAGCTAAAAATCCGTAGTAAAAACGATAGTAAGTTCGTAGTTAAATTTTGTAGCAAAAACATTGCAAATTATCATAGCCAACATTTGTAGTAAAACTACCCCGTAGCTAAAAGTATCCGTACCTAAAATTTTTTCCATAGCTACAAGTATCCTTAGCTAAAAATAGTCGTAGCTAAAAGTTTCCGTAGCTAAAAACCCATAGCAAATTTCGTAGCAACTTTCTTTATAGCAAATTCGTGGCTAAAATAGCCACGTCATTTTTGGTAGCTAAATTCGTCGCAAACATAAATTTGCGTAGCTAAAGTTTGTAACAAAAATTCACGACGAGACTTGTAGCTACGAACCAAATTCGTAGCAAATTCGTAGCAAAAAAGGTGTTTGCTACGTATTTGCTACGGATTTGGTCGTAGCAAAGGCCTATTTCTGTATTGGTGAATGTCCTCCCAAATTTACAGATGAAGAGTAACAATTTATCTATCCTCTACTCATAATCACTTCCAACCACTTACAGTCTCTTTACATAATATAAAAAGCTCTCTCACAAAAAGCTACTTACACATAAAAAAAACCATTTTTCCCACCAAATACAGACCATATATCCCAAAAATCAACCCGTTCTTACACATAATCAACAACGGATAATGAAATCAAAGAAAATCAATAATCATGAATTCATGAAAAAAAAGATAAAAAAAGGTATTAATCAATAATTATGGATTTATCATTCATGGGTTCTTTTTACCTTAAATCATTTACATTCAAATAATTCAAATGATCATCAAAATAATGTATTTAATTGATTTCAAACATTCAAATCATCAAAATTAAACATGAATCAAACTTGATATTGTGTGAACAAACTTATGGGTTCTGATGATTTTCAAATCAAACTATGATTGTGGGAACAAAACAAGATTGCGGATGAAGCCTGATGAACTGATAATTACGACTCCTATAGCCTAGAATGTGAAGAGTGGTGGTGGGTGGTGGTGTTTAACCCTCTGTAAACCTTAGAAGATCTTAGAAGTGGTTGGATCAAGTCTACACCAAGAAGAGCTCGCGCAAACGTTTTTAATGAAACATTTCAGAAAACAAACAGTCTGCAGATAGCAAAATCTGCGCGTGGTATGCGGATGCAGACTAAAGAGGCTGCTCAGATATTTTTTAGAAAAAAACACCACCTTAGTGATGTAAAGACTAGGAGGGTAAGAGGTTTTAGTGGCTATAAATATAAAAGAATTAGTGGGAAGGTCTACCACTTTCTCGCATGGTGACTCGTTCAAATGGAAAGCTTAGTGTCACACCCCGGATTCCCAACCAAATCCATACATCGGTGGGCCAGGGTGGGGAATATCGTGACGTAAGTTGATATCATCATAGTCAATTAAACACGGCACAACGGAAGTCTTGGAGTTAAATTACTATTACAAACCAGATGTTCGAAGTACAAAAATAATATACAGACGGTTCATAATAGAAGATCCACAGGCGGATCGTGAAATTTTACAAAAATGTATAACAGACTTTGGGCAGATCTAGGAATTGCAAGATCCTCTTATCACTACCGAGCACTTCCAGCCTATTTTCGTATTATACCTGCAAGCATAGTCTTTTGAAAATATATCAGCTTTCGCTGGTACATACACCGAACGACTCATTTTGAAAACATTTTGAGAATGTTTTAAGTGCACGTTAGCACAAAATCTTTTATAACTTGGGAAAGTTACTTTGTAACCTTGTTAACAGATTTACTTGTTTGTCCATACATACAGGGCCCAGCACGGAGACTGAGACATGATTAACGTACACCACTTACGAACTCACGAAGGAGTTATCCCCAACTTTGTGGGTAAATGCATTTGAGCGTCTGTTAGGTGTATGCCTATACCCCGCGCTAAGGTCGTGGCCATTATCTAATGTAATGAGCCGAGGATATCCAGGACACGGTAGTTAACCCCCGATGTTTAAGTTATCAAACAAAATTGATTAAAACGGAATATGTGGATTTGCTAGCCACAATCCAGCATTCAAATTGATCCCATTTCCGACCAAGCAGTAATATTTTATCGTAACCCAAGCCCGTATAGGGGAAATAAGTCGAGAGTATTTACCTGAGCTCGTTTCGTTTAAACACAAGATTTAATAACTCAGTCGTACACAAAATTACTAAGTGCAGATAGCATTTACCGAAGTCTCTACTCTGGATTATGGCATAAGCTTACCAATTAAATACTAACGGTCTTTTTTAAGTCGTAGACTTAGACCGGGTAGTGTATAGGATCAAAACGTATAACGCTGGATTAAACGAAGATCGGATAGAATGTAGTTTAAACCCAAAAAGTAGTTTGACTTGTATAATATGGGTAAACTATAAATATTCTGGATTTTCAGACTTAAATGACAAGGTTAGACCCGTTTCGGTTAATTTCCGTAAACTAGTTACATATACTTAATCGTACGCATATCAGCGATATCGGGTAACCGATAAGTCATGGACAATTCTATATGCCATTATGTTTTAAATAAGTTGTAATATCAGTAGGATATCAACTTATATGCCCGTTAAGGTTTTAAAACGAAACTATGCCTCATAAGGGCATTTCAGTAATTATAAACCGTATAAAGAAACTTGAATATAATTTAAGGTTATGATCATAAGTATTCTGGAAAAATAATTTATTTATGATATAATCTCAATAGGAACATAACAATATGTGTAATTTATCTTTTATGACCAAACCATGAATCGAAAGGGCATTTTGGTCATTTTACACATAGTTTTATAAATTATTTGGGATTCTGAGTTCATATCATATACCTACTGTATAAATTTTAAAATACGTTTTAAAATCAGTAAGTAACAAGTCTTGGTTGATAAATATGGTTTAAGACCATACTATGCGCCTGTCGTAAAATGACGATTTATGCAACGTTTAATGAAAACTGATGTTAAGGTCAGGTTAACATATCTTAGATATGTTATTTAATATAACATATTAGTAGGTAAAATATTTATTTGAAAAGAGATGGTTAAAACCATTTTATGAGCCACAAGGGCTTTATCGTCATTTATCGACATAATAAAGGACTTGTTCTTAAACTCAGTTTATAGCCTGACTTGACATCCCAAATAATCCTACTTATAATATTACATCAGTAGGAAACTTATTTTCAAGTTCGTTATCGATTAATTCCTTATTTTATGCAAAAAGGGCATTTAGTCAAAATGGCATAATTACGGAACTTGTGCATAAACTCAGATTCTGATTATGAACATGTAATAACCTCAGGGAGTAATGCTACATTATATTACGATCATAATGCAACCTTATATCAGTAGCTAACTAATCTATATCGGGTCAGAATCGAAAGTCAAAGCAGAAGTCAAACTTCACGACTTTGGTTGCGAACCGACCCTAGAATTGAAATTGACGAGCCGAACATTTTCTCACATGTTCTAATAATTATTATCAACTTGTTTAAGTGTTAAAACATGTTTCATAACATATATAAGATCAAAATATGAAATTATCTGAAAAATGGCCTATTTGACTTTTTAATATAATAACTTTGACCCGTCAGTTGGTCTAGCAAACGTGATCTTCAGGAGGTGCTCTTTATAGGGATTAACACCTACCTTATTACGATCACTTAGCCATGTTCGTTACGAACAATAGCTGGACCATAATGGTCTTAACCGAAAGTCAAGGCGTTTTCCATAACGCTTGACTTTTGGCTATAAAAGCCTATAAACGGAAATGCAAGAGGAAGGACCACTTACAAGTGCTTCTAGAATGCAACAAAACTAAGTTGGATGCTCCTTTCAGTTAGGAACTTCCAAAGGAGGGAGATAGAATGTGAATGAGAAAGGTGCAAGTTCAAATGTGAACTTGGCACCTATTTATAGTTGGAAGCTTGAACGAGGTGATGCCAGGTGTTAGGGGTGTTAGAGGGAGCTTACAAGTGTCCTAAAACGTGGCATAGTAGTTTGGAAGACCATGGTTTCGAATCAAATGGTTTTTGGCAACATGTGTAGAGGCCAAGCAAATCTGTAACACAGGCCTCTCGCGCCGCGAGAGACAGGCAATGTCTCTCGCGCCCCGCGAGCACCTTATGGCCACTTTCAAAGTTTGTCACTGTTAGCCCCTATACTTATAAAACCTCCTAAAACACCTTTATAGCATATTTAGCCCTCCGTAACCAATATTTGGCATACTCGGGAGTATGCTCGGACATTGTCGAGCTCTAGTTCGTTAAAAGGTCACTCATAGGTATAAATTAACATGTTGACACTTTTAACCCCTCTGTTATCTAATTTCATGTTTTAACGGATTTGATCCCTCTCATCCAACAATGGGGCATATGAGAGTTAGGACTTCGTAAAGGATCACTCAGAGGCTCATTATAAGCATGTTGACTCTGATGTCACTCAGAGGCCAAGTTTAAGCATGTTGACATATCAGTCACTCAGAGGCCAAGTTTAAGCATATTGACATATCAGTCACTCAGAGGCTAAGTTTAAGCATGTTGACATATCATTCACTTAGAGGCTAA
Source organism: Scalesia atractyloides (assembly GCA_947069175.1). Taxonomy (NCBI): domain Eukaryota; kingdom Viridiplantae; phylum Streptophyta; class Magnoliopsida; order Asterales; family Asteraceae; genus Scalesia; species Scalesia atractyloides. Next base: position 66,575,098 of record CAMTDV010000028.1, on the reverse strand, counting down.
GTTTATGCATATTGAAATCAAAGGTCACTCAGAGGCTCAGTTTGAGCATGTTGATACTTTTAGTCCTTATTAGTCTTTAATAAACTATAATAAAAATATGACACGTGTCACTATACTATTGGATACGATTTTACGAGGTGTTACACTTAGGTTCCTATCAAATTTAAAATATTTGTGTAGAACGCAATTTTGATAAAATCCCCTCTAAGACGACTCTCTAAAAGTGATGGATCTTTAAGCATAATTCTATTTGATGTAGGTGTAGTATCATGGAAGAGACAGCGGACCGCCTTCTGGTTGAATCACTCAATGCCCGATATGCAAGTTAATGAGAATGGTAACATTCTTTTTTTTTATTTCGTTTTGTATATCATCGTTGTTAGTTTTGTTAGCCATAGGTTTACAAACCCTAACATATATGATTACAGTTGTACAAACACTAGCAAAAAAAAATTTTGTTGCATTTTTTTTTGTTCACAACACGTAAAAACATTTGTATTAAGTGGTTGAGATGTTCATATTGTTAAAATTTGCATTTCCAAACCAATCTTCAATGTTAAAAAGGTATTCTTTTTAAGGGAGAACCGGTGGGTTCGGATTTACAAACCATAGATATACACCTTTTTTTGCATTTTTTGTTTTACAATGCCTAAAAACACTTTTCCTCATATGCAAACCCAAAAAATTTGTATGCAATGTTCTAGTTTTACTTGTTAAAAAGTATTCGTATTTAAAGGTTGCTCGTTGGTTCGGTAGTTTTATTATTCTTTTGTGATTGGGTTCTTATGTTCTTTTGTTTTTGTCATATAGATTGCGACTCTCAAAGTGAAGAGGAATGCCCATATTAGTTCACTCCCAACAGTACGCGGTACACCCCATCTATCCCACAACACCGAAAACCAAAACTGACGATTATGTTCTAGCAGTGGGAGGACGTGGTTGAGATGTATGACCTGTACACCGAAAAATGTGGGTTTTCGATTAGGCTAGGAACGGTCAAGAGATCGCATGAAGCCATCACACATTGTTATATTTTGTGTTCCAATCATGGAAGCCACAACTGAAACAAAGTTCATCACGCTGAATGAAACTTCTATAAAGATTAGGCAATCCACATTCCGGGTGTGCGACCATAAAGCCTATATACATTTCTACATTGACGAAAACATACGTTTTACGCTCGTTCACCTAATTCATAAATGCCATGTGCCACACCCTCCAGATTGCATGTGAAGTTGAAGACAACACTAAAGTCAGAGTCGTTTTACATAAATTTGTATGGAACATTTACATAAAACCATCAACATTTGAGCATAGGTGGGGAAGCTTTTGGACAAGTATGGGCTAGAAAATCAGGACTGGATGAGAGATATGTTCAACATAGAGGTGTTATGGATTCCGCCTATTTTATAGAATTCTTGATGTCTTGCCTGATGAAAACCACCTCCCGATTTGAGAGTTCAAAAGCGGCTTTCCAGGTCAATTCTTCGTGGGCGAACACCCTAGCCGAGTTTATGTTATGTTACGACGCAACATTGGACTCCCGAAGATACAATTAGAGGGTGCCTGACTTCAAGGCAGATGTTTATGCACACGAAATGAAGACCGCCCTAGAAATAGAGAAGCACTACATGCTCCTGGCCATTTTCCTCAAGGTATGCGAGGAGATTCAAAAGGCTTTGTTGTGCTTCTACATCACGACAGCTGAGGAAGCCGATGGGATCAAGCTTTACACTTTAACACATTTGGATAAGAGGACTGATGTCGTGAACCGTTTTACGGCAATGTTTCCGCATTCCTGGTTTCCCTTTTTTTACTGATTTTTATGTATTTAAGGTAATAGGTTTGCCCCCCCCCCCCCCCCCGGCCGGTGACCAGGTCAAAGTTGACACAAGGGAGGAGTCCATAACATACTCCTATAATTTGTGGACCCGTATTGAATATCTTTTTGACATATTTTTTGCGTGTTTAGGCACACGAGGGTGGATGAAATACCTAAGAAGTACGTAGTCAGTCGCTAGGGGCATCATGTGTTACCAAAGTCAGTATTTTGGTTGAATGCAGGTACGTGGTAGATTTGTCCCCTCATTCAATGACTACGAACAACCTTGTTGATTGTTTCACCGAGGCACTGGACAAGATGATGGGTAATGGGGCTGCAATGGAGGTTTTCTGGAGAAATTGAAGGCATTGAAGAAAGAAATCATCAATGATCGCAGGGCCAAAGTGAACGTAGACAGGACGGGTATACAAGAGAGAGCAAATATGCTAAGAGCCGCTGTGGAAGTCGAAGTTTCTTGCACAAACACCCAAGGCGTGCGCAATAAAGATGCAGAACCAACAAGTGTCTCGTTGACATGGGAGGGGGTTGGTTGGGGCTATAACTAAAGGTTTACGTATATACTCTTTTTTGCTAAATGGTTTTAAAAAGTTAGCCCCACACACACCTACCAGCCTGTGTGTGAGCTGACCATTTTCCAACCATGTATTTGATATCTACTTCTAGAACTTTCACCCTAAATGTTTTGAATGACAATGTATGTTTGTTTAGGGCAGACTCCTAAAAAGACGCCCCACACCCCATCGCCACACCCCCGGTTTTTGTAAGATTTATTTCTGGTGCATAGGCTGTTATATGGATTCTATGTTCACCTTCTAGTAACACTTAATATTACCTACTCAGCTATCATTTCCTAGTTGCAAATGTAGTGGTTTTACATTCGCGCTCACGCAATGGGGTTTTCACGCACAACCTGTAACATTCAGTAAAACAGGTTCCAAAACCCGATTCGTTTAAATAATTCAAGTATTGAATTCGAAGTTTTAATCGCATTTATTTATGGTACAAACTCGTATTATTCATTTATTTTATATTAATAACTAAATAATATAGTTAATATATGAAATAAATAAAAAGTAAAATAATAATATTAGTTAATAAAGTCTAAAAATAATAAAAAAATATAGGAACAGCCGGGTTTCGAACCCGGGTTCCAAACAAACTCACACATAGCATCACCACTGCACTACACACACATGTGTGTTATTCTGAAAAACAAATAAATTTTATATTAAAGCAATTATTAAACCTGTTCAAAATCAGCCGCCCAATATCAGCGACTGTAACTCCAAAATCCACCTTCAATAGCCGTTTCTTCTTTGATTTAAAACAGAGAAACCGACCTTAATCATGTTTTAACATCATGGCTAAATTCAGTTACAAAGTAAATGTGGCTATCAATTCATTAACTGAAAACAATTGAAACCGATTTCCAGTATTAAACCAGCATTCGCCTATAAATATCAGTCCAAACATATTCTAAAACTCGCTCACACACTCTCAAATCCTCTCAAAGTTCCTAGAAGATCCACTGTGTTCATCTCGCCGGAATTTGTTTGTCGCCGGAAAACATCACCGGAAAAACCGAAACCTTTCTCCTAGTCGGTATAAGCCTCTTAATCCTTATTTATTATTTAGTGTGTTACAACTTTAAAACAGTTAACCAAAACTGTATTATCTCTAATTAATATTCGGGATCGGGTTTGGGTCATAACTCATGAAGAAGATGAACCTGTTTAAGTGTTTATATATAATTAAATTGGTTGTTTAAAATGGGTTAGACACACAGTCCATGGTGGACTGTGTGCAAATACAAAGCATACGTCTCGGGTTCGATCCACACACGTCACTGATGCCATTTTTTAAACTTATTTAGATCATCTGTCAATAAGTGGATAAATATAATATAATTTCATTTTATACCAGGTTAGACACCCAGCCCAGTTGGTAGGGCTGGGTGCAACACAGACCAACGACGCGGGTTCGATTCGACCTACTATCACCGGTTCGATCATTTAAACCTTTTTAATAAACAACAAAATATAATTAATTCTAAGTTGTATTATATATATATAAATTATATTATATAATATAATATTATATAATTGGGTTAGACATAGCTCAGTTGGTAGAGCTGCGTGCACGCATACGGGAGGTCACGAGTTCGAACCTCACACGCTGCCAAAATCAAATATGATCCGACGGCCTGACCGGTCAGACCTGACAAGGTCAACATTTTTTTTAATTTTATTTTATTTATTCTTTATTATTATTATTATTTAAAAACCATTTAAAAATGCATAAAAATAAGATTTTAAGTTTAAAAATTATATAATACCACAAACTAAATCTAAAAATCCAATAAAAAACATTTATTAAATTATTAATTAAAAATAAGAATTATATATTTATCCAATTGTAACGTTACTATTTAGGTTAGTTTTCCTTGTGATTGAATCCTAAATCGTGGCAATCGTCATCAATTCCAAGAACGCACCCACTATGAGTGAATCCTTACAAATTTCCTTTTTTTCATGTATTGGAGCGTATCATGTGTCGTTTACATTCTTTGTTTATTCAAACACTTGTGCTACTACCATTATATGATCTAACGTGTTATGTAATGTTACTTGTTGTACTATGTGGTTACATTTTTCTCATTTCCCCCAATCATTCCTCGTTGGATACAAGTTGAGCATCGCGTGCCTCATTAGATCGACTCCGTTTGATTGAGCCTTGATCTCACAGTTCATCATTTGTCATGCTTGTGTGTACATTGTTTATATTATGTGGTTTGTGGTTAGATTTACAGATGCGTATGTTCATAATTGGTTATTGCACATTTTTATTAAAATAAACAATATAACTATTTCTTACAAATGTTTAAATAAGATTCACTCGCCAACTTTTGTTAACCCAAAAACTCTATTTTTTACACATGATACAGGTGGACATGTTGAAGCAAGGAACACATAGGAAATTCCTTAGAAGAAAAATAAAGAGTTCATGAATGTTGTGTTTAGAGCATGTTGTGCTTGTATGTTTGTTGTAATTTCCCCTTTAAATTGGAAATAATAAATATGAAACTTTACAATAGTAAATGTCATGAGCTTTGATGAAAACCCAATCATGCCCCGAATACCATTTCCGCTGCAGGTCAGGGTGTGACAGATTGGTATCAGAGCTTTTGACTATAGGAATATATGATAGGTTATTAGACCCTTAGAGCCTATACTATAGTTGTTTAGATTTTAATTGTTTATGTGTTATATGGTTACATGCAAACTCATGATATTTATTTGTTTCATATTTGTCTCACACACCAATGCATGCAAGCACTCTCACTATTAAATGTTATTATATGATCATTATTGTGTTATACGAATTATTAACATACCATGCTTATGCAAACACATACGTATCAATTTCACATATTTGAACATTTATCATGTTTTCTTTCTCAAGAATTTTATGATGTTTTTCATGTTTTTCAATCTCATCTAATTGAGTTCTACGACGGGCATGTATAGACTGGAAGGGTACAAGTACCGGTAGTCGGAACGTCCTTCTAGGTTTGGCATTCGTATAAATCCAATATAACGGACTTGTTTGCCTACCTGTGGACTAACGATGAGAGTACGAAGGACCTATTAGGCCAAAACATGCCACACCAAACGTCGTGTGAACTAACCCCACTCTGAGTTGTCACTGTGTCTACACCTGGACACCCTCCGACCTTATACTTTGCAATCATGTTTTACGATTTTCATTCGGGTGGCGCGAGTGTTAACAGCCAACACCAATGTGAACCTAAAAAGCCCAGTAGTCATGGGGGCTCACATGACTACCTAGGCCAAAGTATGGAGACATATGGGGCCCAAACATAAGCAAGGCCCAAAACATCCTATGGATGTAGTGAATTTGTTTTTCTCTTATTTGTTTTATGGATGATTAATATTTTATACGACACATGACACCTAAAATGTCAAACTCATAATCTCGTTACTATTTCCTATAGATGTCTTCTAGACACTCACAGGAGGTAGGAGGTCAGGAAAATCTGGTGAGCTCATGGCTGCTAAAATAGCTCAACAAATGGCCGCCGTAATTCCCAACATGTAGTTCAAGTCCAACAAGCCCTTGCCGCTAATCCCATCAACCCAATCAACCAAGAAGGTCAAAATGTTCTAATCCTCCCACCAACACCACCAAGTTCACCTACAAGCACTTAAACTCATGTGACCCTCCAAAGTACTAAGGTACTGAAGGGGTCACTGCTCTCCTTTGATGGTTTGAAGAAATGGAGAGTACCTTTCTCAATTGTGATTGTCCCAATGACCGTAAAGTTCGTTATGCTACTGGCCGTCTATTTGGGGTAGCATTAACTTGGTGGAATGCCGAAAAAGGCAGAAGAGGCGCCGAAGCCGCAGTAGCCCTAACTTGGGAAGAACTTCGAGAACTCATGCAAGACGCTTCTGCCCAAGAAGCGAAATTAAGAAACTAGAGGATGAGTTCTACTTCTTGAAGCAAAAAAAGGAAGACCATATAACCTAGAACAAGAGGTTTCTCGAGCTGAATCAAATGGTTCTCAATCCTCTCTATCGTCTGATCGAGTACTACATTCGGGGTCTTCCTTTGAAGATTCAGGACCCTGTGATGAGTACTACACCTGCAACTTTGGAAGCAGCAATGGAGCTAGCTACAGAGCTCACTGAAAATCACATTAAGAAAAAAGGATTTCAAGATGAGAAGAAGAAAGATAAAACACCAATTGAAACCTCAAACTCAACCAAACTGAATCCTCTTCCCAACTCACTACCAAGAGAAAGCGAACGGGCAAAATTTCACTGTCACTCAAAGCAGTCAACCAGCTCCACAAGCCGTACCCCTTCAAGCTATCCAATCACTCAAGTACAACCAACTCTGCTTACCCAAATAAGAAACCTTACATCGGTCCTCACCCTCAATGCAACACCTGTTTTTATCACCAACAGCCCACCATACCATGTCGATTGTGTGCTAATTGTGGGCATTATGGTCATCTAAGTAAGACTTGTCGCACTCCTCAAAACCAAGCTTCACCCCTACCCAAGACATGATCCAACCCTATCAGCAACCCTCAATACCCCATAGTCCCACTTTTCGAGCCTGCTTTAATTATGGTGACCCTACCCACTTTAGAAAAACGTGCCCTAGGTTGGTTAATATTATTAACGCCCAAACTCAAGCGAACCCGGTTAACCAAGCAAACCCAGCACCTCCACCAGCGAGAGGAAGAGCTTACAACATCAACGCCAATCCAATTAAAGTCAATAACGGTGCAAACGAGCAACCCAACTAGCCTTCCATCGCCAAGAAACAAGACTCTGTTCCAACCGTTTATTCTTAATGTTTTCTATAAATCCTTGTATATCCCTGTTTCAATTTGGGAATTAAATGTATCAAATTTTAATGCCAATAACGCGAATTTATATCACATCATGACAAGTTGTTTCATTATATGTCTCTATTCAAACGATTCAAAATTTTATGTCATCGTACATCATGACGAACCTCGCCTCATCATTTAAAGAAGTTGGGTCGTGTCTCACTTTTTCATAGACTGATCACTTCACCATAACACACGAGAGAGGTACTGTCGCCATTCAGTCATGTATCCCTCAGATTTGAGACTCAAGCTTTGGCTTGTTGTGTTTGTTTATGTTTTATAGGTTTTAGGACAAGTCACATAGAACTAATCGTAACTTACTGACAAAGCCAATGAAAAATTTGACAAGGATATGGTGGATACGCCGCTGGTACTTCCTATATATAAGTATTCTTGTCAAATGATCAAAAGTATTGTTAGGCGGTTATGAGAAGTTCCGTGTAAGTAGTGTAAATCTTAATATCGTCATGGTTGAAGTTTTTGCCTTGTGATATAACTTTATCTTGTCAACGCATCAATTTTATCAAAACTCTTATGCATGAGATTATATCCAGTCAATCAACTCTGGGTGTCGACATTTCTCACCTCAGGCATCAAAAAGCGATTTCTGTAACGGGGTGTTCAACCCTTACTAGGAACGTTACGCCTCAATCAAAATTTAAAACTTCACACTCCTCTGGTTAGTAAACGTCAAATCCAACATCACACCTTCCTTTACTGTTGAAAGATATTCAAATTTTAGTCAGAATACGTTGGGAGTCAAAACGAGGACCTGAGTTTACTTAAGAAGCGAAGACTCCATGCGTGAAAAATACCCACATCTCTTTCCAGTTACAACCACTACATGAATTTCGGGACGAAATTTCGAAAAGTAGGGATACTGTAACATTCTTGTAAAACGGGTTCCAAACCCAATTCGTTTAAATAATTCAAGTATTGAATTCGAAGTTTTAATACGTATTTATTTATGGTACAAACTTGTATTATTCATTTTTTAGATTAATAACTAAATAATATAGTTAAAATATGAAATAAAGAAAAAGTAAATAATAATATTAGTTAATAAAGTCTAAAAAAAAAATATATAGGAACAGGCCGGGTTTCGAACCCGGGTTCCAAACAAACTCACACACAGCGTACACCACTGCACTACACACACATGTGTGTTATTCTGAAAACAAATAAATTTTATATTAAAGCAAGTTATTAAACCTGTTCAAAATCAACTGCCCAATATCAGCGACTGTAACTCCAAAATCCACCTTCAATAGCCGTTTCTTCTTTGATTTAAAAAAGAGAAACCGACCTTAAATCATGTTTTAAGACCCAATCATGGCTAAATTCAGTTACAAAGTAAATGTGGCTATCAATTCATTAACTGAAAACGGTTGAAACCGATTTCCAGTATTAAACCAGCATTCGCCTATAAATATCAGTCTGAACCTATTCTAAAACTCGCTCACACACTCTCAAATCCTCTCAAAGTTCCTAGAAGATCCACTGTGTTCATCTCGCCGGAATTTGTTTGTCGCCGGAAAACATCACCGGAAAAACCGAAACCTTTCTCCTAGTCGGTATAAGCCTCTTAATCCTTTTGATATCTATTATTTAGTGTGTTACAACTTTAAAACAGTTAACCAAAACTGTTATCTCTAATTAATATTCGGGATCGGGTTCTGGGTCATAACTCATGAAGAAGATGAACCTGTTTAAGTGTTTATATATAATTAAATTGGTTGTTTTAAACGGGTTAGACACACAGTCCAGTGGTGGACTGTGTGCAAATACAAAGCATACGTCTTGGGTTCGATCCACACACGTCACCGACTTTCTGAAATAAAAACCATTTTGTTAAGATTATTTAGATCATCTCTCAATAAGTGGATAAATATAATATAATTTCAGTTTATATTAGGTTAGACACCCAGCCCAGTTGGTAGGGCTGGGTGCAACACAGACCAACGACGCGGGTTCGATTCGGCCTACTATCACCGGTTCGATCATTTTAAACCTTTTAATAAACAACAAAATGTAATTAATTCTAAGTTGTATATATAATATATATAATTAAAATAGAGATTATTTCGGGTTAGACACGTAGCTCAGTTGGTAGAGCTGCGTGCACGCATAACGGGAGGTCACGAGTTCGAACCTCACACGCGGCCAAAATCAAATGATACGACCGACCTGACCGGTCAGACCTGACAAGGTCAACATTTTTTTAATTTTTATTTTATTTATTCTTTATATTATTATTATTATTTAAAAACCATTTAAAAATGCTTACATATAAGATTTTTAAGTTTAAAAATTATATAAAATACCACAAAATAAATCTAAAAATCCAATAAAAACATTTATTACAAATATTAATTCAAAATAAAAATTATATATTTATCCAATTGTAACGTTACTATTTAGGTTAGTTTTCCTTGTCGATTGAATCCTAAATCTGCGCAATCGTCATCAATTCCAAGAACACACCCACTATGAGTGAATCCTTACAAATTTCCTTTTTATTCATGTTTTGGGGCGTATAATGTGTCGTTTACATACTTTGTTTATTCAAACATTTGTGCTGCTACCAATATATGATCTAACGTGTTATGTAATGTTACTTGCTATATTATGTGGTTACATTTTTCTCATTTGCGTGCAATCATTCACATTAGGTCCATCAGTTCCTCGTTGGATACGAGTTGAGCATCGCGTGCCTCATTAGATCGGTCCGTTTAATTGAGCATTGATCTCACAGTTCATCATTTGTCATGCTTGTGTGTACATTGTTTGATATTATGTGGTTTATGGTTAGATTTACAGATGCGTATGTTCATAATTGGTTATTGCACATTTTTATTAAAATAAACAATATAACTATTTCTTACAAATGTTTAAATAAGATTCACTCGCCAACTTTTGTTGACCCAAAAACTCTATTTTTTTACACGTAATACAGGTGGACAGGTTGAAGCAAGGAACACATAGGAAATTGCCTTAGAAGAAAAATAAAGAGTTCATGAATGTTGTGTTTAGAACATGTTGTGCTTGTATGTTTGTTGTAATTTCCCCTTTAAATTGGAAATAATAAATATGAAACTTTACAATAGTAAATGTCATGAACTTTGATGAAAACTCAATCATGCCCCGACTACCATTTCCACTGCGGGTCAGAGTGTGACACAACCCCTCAAACGGGTTGTGTGGCATTTCGCCTATGCGAAAATAAAACGCCTCTTGATCCGACACCAAAATGTCCTTTAGCTTTAGAAAGGAAAAAAAACAAAAAACAAAAATAAAACCAACACCTAGTGGAAAAGGGTTACGCTCGTCGAAAAAAACCATGTCCGATTTTTGTACATTTCATGTTTTTTTTACGCTCGACCAAAAATAACTTGTTTTATAATCGTAAACTCTTTTTTTTTTTTACAATCGGTGAAAGGTTACGTTTTTTTACTCCCCTACAAACCAACACCCCTTGACAAAAATAACCGTTTTTTTATACGCGTAAAAGCTACACCTTCAAATGTAAAATAAAAGACCACTTAATCCTGTCCTTCAACTTTAAAAAGCAAAAAAATAATTACAAAACCAACACCCAGTGGAAAAAGGTTACGCTCGATAAAAAAACCGATGTTCGGTTTTTTGTAAATTTGATGTTTTCTTACGAATCGACCAAAAATAACATGTTTTATAATCGTAAACTTTTTATTATCATACCAGTTGTAAAATATTTTTTACGTCCTGATTAATAAGTGTCAAGGCATGTTAATTTTTTAAACTTTTTACATACTTATAAATAAATTTATAATATAAATATATATATTAAAATATTTATATAATATTCAAGATGTTTTTTATAACGGTTATTAAGTCATATATATATATATATATATATATATATATATATATATAAAGGCATAGACCCAAGCTTCTCTAAGCAACACACATAATTCTATTCCACCAAAAAATGATAAAAAAAATGTACATACATTTTACATTTTTTTATATAGAATTTTTTTACATAGGTTGTCAAATATAAACTTATTTGAAGTGAGATAAACACAAAACTTATTTAAAAGTGAGAAAACTTGGTAAACCTTACCTCAACCATTGATCAAACCAATCTAATGGACGAGATGAAAATATGAAAGTTTAAATTAAAATAATTGGTATTTGACTTGCAAAAGATGCTTTTAAGGGCAATATGAGCAAAAGAATGTATTATTTCTCTCTCACTAATATTCTCTCCACCTTTTCCACTCTCTTTACCTTTTCAACTCTCTTTCCAACTTTCTTAATAAGATTTTTTAGATTAAAATAAAATTGATTAAGTTTTTAAGAGTTGAGAACATGCAGAGTTACTTACATTATATCGTATTGCATCATGCAAAACGTCTTGTAAACAAAATATAATATGTTAAATAAATGGTATTGTATAAATTAATAAAAAAAATCATTACAATCAACATTAAAAAAGTGCTTTATACAACTACAATGTATAAAATGATTCAAACTATCATAAGCTAACAAAAATCTAATTATACTTTATTTCTTGATATCCATCTTTATCTTGGACAAAAAAACTCTTCATCTACAATAATAACAAGTTCATCAAACTCTGAGCGTATGTATGTAAAACAAAACTACATTAACGTATATTTCTTACATTGAACCCCAACTTGGTCGCCATTAGTCTTATATATGGCAAGAACATCCCGTATGATTTACCAATAAGAGATGAAACTACTTTTCGACAATAGGTGACCAGTATTTGGTGCGTTACGTTTGCTCATAAATAGACGGGTTCTGTTGATAATCTTTAGAAAGTAGACATGCAGGGATTCGAAAACCACATTAACAAGTATATACTTACGTGTTAGACAAGAGGCTGTAAACGCAAGTAACATAAAGATGTAACGTGTGTAACATAGGTATACATCTCTAACCCACTGAGTGTAACACATGTAACAACCTGTATGCAACATATGTTATCCGCAATGTAACACATGTTACAACATATAGGTTGCATGTGTAACCACATGTACATGTGTTAGCCTCTAGTATAACTCATGTATCTACCTATATGTATCATGGTAACCTGGTTCTACATGTGTTATCCAAAGTAAAAAAGATACAAAGCATGAAATGTATGACCTGTTACACAAGTTACGTGAGTCATGTTACACGTTTTACTTGTTGCCATGAATGTTACATGTGACACACATTAATACAAAATTATACCGTGTTACACATGTTACAACTTGTTTGTAACATGTGTAACTTGTCAAAAATTGAGTTCCTCTTTATATCATGTAAGTACTTATGTGTGTACATGTAACATCTTCTATACGTGTGTAACCAGGTTAAACATGTTTTGGCGACACATTTTGTAATTATAACATGTGTTACTCCGAAATGTTAACACATGTAATCCGTGTTACACTTGTTACATCTTTTAAACATGTCTAGCGTGATTAATATCAGTTCAAAACGTTCGTAAGTATATTAGCCCATACGTATTAGCAACGGCGAGTCCTCGTCATAGTCATCACTCCGTTGATCTAAAAATGGTTGGAACATTAATTGGAAACCAGGTTAGCACAAAACTTAATATATAATCTTCTTCAGTTGGTGGACACGTCTCAAAGTATGTTTGTTGCGCATTTGTGTCTAGGCCAGTGTTTTAATCCTAGCATCAAGAACATCTTTTAGGACAAATTAAGAAAACAAATGAAACTTATATAATGGATCCGAAACAACCAAGAAGACCGGATTTTTGTTTCAAACGCCAAAACAAACATTCCATGTAAAAAGATGTCACAAACCATTAGCCTATTCCACACATGTTTCTAACGATTATCACATTCTTAAGTATGGAGTTTAAGTATGATAATACTTGTGGGGTTTCTTCACTTAGATAGATTATCGTATACCCCTTCTGAGAGACAAACACGTTCATCTAAGAAGAGGCGCGGAATTTGTTTTAAAGCACCCAATGTTGAACAAGGATTCTTAACCAACGCTAACGAATTAGTTCACTCGTTTTGCAGCTAAGAACTCTTTGAAGACATTAGTTTAAATCTTTTTCCATTTATGTAATGTTCATGATTACCTATTATTATAGTCTGATTTGTCTATATGTTTGGTACTACATGAATAACGAGTGTATCGCTATTTATTATGTATTTTAAATAAAAATAACTCACTTTTCCGAAAAAAAAACTTGTTGCAAACTTAATTGTAATTCATCATGAACCAATTTCTTCTAGGAAATCTTATCATGATAAACAATATGGTTCATCTTAATAAAATTTTAGTGGTTTAAAGCTTGACAACTGATATGCTAGTAGATTGTCGACTAGTTGCAACCCAAAGAAGCAGATACCAGAACGTGTAAGTATTTCAGCGATGACAAAGATGAACACAACCACACCTCGTCTTCTCCATTTCGTCTTAGATATGCAAAATGATGAAACACGTTAGAAGGGTTAGAGACCGGAGTATCTCACCATCCTCTGGTACTAAAATCAGTATTGCATCTATTAAAGGTCTATTACTATTGGCATCTATTAGCCCTATTATATTTTAAAAGCAAATGATTTTTAGATTAAAATTGTTTACTAAAATTTCAATCTTATATTATACTCATTTCCATTATTTTAATAAAAACTGATAACAATATTTTCCATGTTCGGGTGATACTATTCTCATTGTTTAATCATTCTAAACCATGTTAAAAAAATTGGCCACTTCCATTACGGATCCTGTATGCAAGAGAGTTGCGGTTTCGATCTTGACATTCATACCGACTTCTAATATATATTACTACTCTTGTAGGTACAATCTTTACATCTTATTACTTGATTCAATATGATATTGATGTTAATGAACAAATACAATCCTAATGAACAAAAAACACTTAAATGTATTTTACTACAATTAAAAAAACCTAGAACTTGTATGTGGTGTTGTCAACGGTTAAAAGTAAAGACCGAGTTAAACTACTAATATTCTATATAGATGGTAGTGTGCCAAATAAAATAACAAATGTTGTATAAAAAGAGATATTTAGCGAGTTTTGTGTAAGTGTTACATTTTTAGATTTATAAATTTTAATTTAATTACTATTGTATTTCCTTTTTATTTAATGTTGTATGTGCTTTCATTTAAAACTTATAGTTACATAGAAACTAGTTATATCTATTACGATGTCTAACCCAATGCATACACGGTAATTAATCTAGTAAACAAATAAATCTAATTTCCATTTAACCTATGGGACCAATGAATACTTTTTTTTATTGTTATCACAACTATCTTCGTATTATTAAATTTTTTTATATATGAGTTATTGAATATATATTTTAGGTGGCCATTTTTTGCCCCCAGTGAATACTCAAGGACCAATTTTAGGTGGTATTTTTTGCCCCATGGGTTTAGGTTGGATAAAAATTTATGTGGGTTTTAGTGGGCAAAACGGAAAATAGGAAAAGTTCCTAAACGGGTCAGAGATGAGATTTCTGGCACCCGTTCATTATGGAATCGACAAGATCAGGGATTGTAGACGAAGATGAAGGGAAGACATGTAGACGCCACCACGACTGCCTTGGAGACATATAGTAAGTCAGTAACCTGATTCCGTAAAGGTTTTGCCTGTTATTGCTTCCCCAATGCATCACCTTTTTTCTAATTGTTCATTGGGGGCTCACAATGTTAACGTGCACCCAAGTTGAAATGCCACCATTGATGGGAATTGAGGTTAGTATAGAAAATTTGGATCAAGGTTGTCTAATGCATTAATATGTAACATTTTCAGAACTAAAATAAAATTGAACTCCTTTGTATGTGTTTGATGATTTTACAAGTGATTGTTGGCACTAAGGCATTGGTAGTTTAAGACAACTAAAACATTTCATTTAAAAAGTAATCCTGTTAAAGGTTATAATGTGTTTTGACAGGCACCAATTTTGGTCAAAACTCATTCTAACATGAACAATAATAACCGTTTTAACTCGAACTTGTTCTAAGCAGCCGTACCTACAACTTTTTGCATCGACTTAGTGAACTCGAGCCGTCGACCAAAACATCAAGAGGGCACTGCCTCGGTAACTGTGCCCTTGGCCGACAAGACCTCAACAGCTTATCCGTTTTTCTCTTTTAGTTAATTCTAGGTTTGTGATCTTTTTATAAGGGTAACCCAATTTAGTCGGCCCAATATTTCTTTTTCCGTCTGTTTCAGTCGGCGGCCCAATATCAAAAGGATTCCCGGCCCAATTAATCAATATAATCCAGTTTAATA
Source organism: Scalesia atractyloides (assembly GCA_947069175.1). Taxonomy (NCBI): domain Eukaryota; kingdom Viridiplantae; phylum Streptophyta; class Magnoliopsida; order Asterales; family Asteraceae; genus Scalesia; species Scalesia atractyloides. Next base: position 66,559,531 of record CAMTDV010000028.1, on the reverse strand, counting down.
TAATGACTAACAAGTAGCAAGTCTCACCTAAACATGTCTCCCTCAAACTAGCACCCAATGACTAAACAAGTCAGCAATTTCCCGCACCTTATGGCTATACAAGTTCTTCACAAATAGACCAAGCATTCAACAGAAATAGAAGACTTATAAACATAAAGACATAAACGATTCTATGAACCTACATACAATTTATATTATAAAATAAATTTTATTTTTGGTAGAAATGAAGAAGTCTAGTGTGTACCAAATTATATTGTAGTAACTTGATGACTAAATAGAACAATGGTAACTAGGGTAGGGATGAGTGTGGTTTCGAACCGGTACGGTATTGAAATTCGTCAAACTGGGTCCGGTACCGAAACATTCAATATGGTACTGGTATTTGAAGGTAAAATTCGTTATATTACCGGTATACCAAAACATACCGAAAAAGTTCGGTACGGAATGTAACACCTGTATTTCCGTATACCTATTTTTAGAAAGTTCCGTGTTCGCATTACATTTTTAGAAACCATACAATCGTACTTCATCTCTGTTATCACAATTTGAGGCGTTAATCATAATGGAATTTATTTTTATACTTATACATGTTACATACTTGTGTTATACGCTACAATCTCAATACGTGTTTATACGCAAAAACCGACACTTGGAATGCCTAAAAACATGCTAAATTTATATAATTGAAATTATCAATTATACGTGCTTTATCTCATACGTTACTTTGATACACTTGGAATGCCTAAAAATATGCTAAATTATGAGTTTCTAGCATAAAACAATGGAATTATTAAACTCTATGGGTCAAACTGTAAATTCTAGAAAGTTTGGTAAATTTTGCAGGTGGTGCACGGTCATGCATACTGCGATCTGCATGACCATGCACCTGATGTGCACCACTCTGCGATCCGCGATCCGCACGGCTGTGCAAAATGACCAAGTCTGGCAGAATCTTTTAAAATACACGAATTTTGGCTCAATTTCCTTTTTTTTTTCAACTCCCAACCACCACCAACTTCATTAATTACCTAAACCCTAATTCCCCATTATAAATGGGAGCTCCATGACACTCCTAAACACAATCCAAACATTCAAAATACTCTTAAATCTTCTTGCTTACTCTTTAATTTCAATACTTGGCAGAAAGTTGCAACCATTCTAAGTGAGTTTTGGCTCACTTTTCTTCTCATTTTCTTCTTTCTTTCTACTTGGATAACCTCTAGGAAGGTTTCACAAGCTTGCCTTGATAAACTAAGGTGAAACCTCACCACATTTGAGGTCCAAAGTAGGATTAAAATTCTGCTTTCATTTATACTTTTGTATCTTGCTTTTCTTGATTGAAAGTTGTTTAAATCTTGTGCCTACTTGTTCTTAAATCTATCTAAGATTATGAGACTTGTTAGGAATAGATTCTTATGAGCTTAAGAGGTGCAAACACCTCTAAACTTTCTATTTTTGCAAGAAATGCAACGCACAAGTGATGAAACCATCCGAGCTTGCCATGAAGTTGATGGCAAGACTTGTGTTTTGGTATAGGCGTGAATACTTGGAAGCCTTGGCTACCCTACCTTCATTCACCACCTCACTTGATGCTTTACAATTGCTATCCCAAGTGGTTTGCTAGCTTGAAAGTGACATAACCCCATCAAGCCTTTAACACTTAGTTAACTCTTTCTATGTCGGTGTCGGCTCACCCGAGTTAAAGGTTACTTGGCTACTTGGTATAGTAATTATTGTACGTTTCCTTTTTCATTCATGACTATTCGAATCATCCTTGTGATGATTTGTGTATTGGTGAATCTTACAATGAGGCTAAAGGATGGTTATCCTCCTACCTCCATGCATGACTTATATGACAATCTATGATATCCTTGATGGATTTAGCTTAGAATTATTATATAACTATACGATAAATATATATACATAATCGAAGCCTTGATGATGATCAACATGGTTACTTGTCATGGTAATAGGTTATATTATCTAAGTCTTGAATCTCTCGTTAACGATTCCAATGCGTATCTTGACTATCACATCAACTCATACTGGATTTATAGTGTCAAAAACGAGTGTTTAAGACTAGATAATTACTTTGTGTATACATACTTTTGTACTTTAAGTTCCAATCTGAATCCTCCGTTAACATTCCGAATACTCACACACCTTCACTCTCCTATTCACATCAACTTGCCAAAACACGGATAGGAGTATTGCACCGCCCGTATTCGTGAGGTCATTTAAGTAAACAAAATGGTCTAGTCATTGCTATGATTAGATTATGCTAGTGGTAAACTTTGGATTGACACGTATAGTTGCATGCTAGTATTGTATGATAATTTAAGTTAACTATTATTCCATGTGGATTCGTTTAAACTTTTATACTTACGCTAGTATTCAAATTGTATGCTCCCAATATTTTTGTATTGAACTATACTTTAATACGTATTACAGGAATTCTATGACGATGATGATGAATGAAACTTGATCAGAAGGACTAGTGTAACACCTCGTAATTCACGTCCGGTAATATACCAACACGTGTACATACCATCGGATAAAGCCTCAAATGAGTTAGCCACTTAACTCACTCAAACTAGTCAAAATCACAAAATTTTCCTAAATTGGGCCGTAAGTTACGGTTCAACTTTGTTGACCAAAAATCTAAACCTAACCGTAACCTACGGTTGAGAACCATAGGTTACGGTCTATACATGCTGAATTGATTTTACACTAACCGTAAGCTATGGTCTGTCGACCGTAGCCTACAGCGAGGCTCAGAAGCCTTTATTTTTCATTAACTTGATTTTCAAAGAATGACCCGGAGGCCCCTAGACTTCATTATTTTCGTAATTCTTGCATAATCAAGCCACCTTTCATCTGAACAACTCCCGGTTGAGGTGATATCTTTTGAATTACCATCCTTGAGTGTTCACACTATCACCGAACCTTTAACTTTACTAAATTAGGTAATTTAATCCATAAAATCATAAGGACTCGTATTTATCGTATTCTAAGCTAGTAATCACCTCAAAATCACTAAAGCACATAGTATAACACACGTTAACGTCCACTTATTCATACTCTTCTTTGATATACCACGTATTGAACGAAAAGAACTAAGTTATGTCATTATGTCATTGAATATAAGTCAAGGGACAATTCTTGACAATTCATAAAACTAATTTTGAGGGACTAAAAGTGTCAAAATACCAAAATTCTGTCAAGACGCCACCTATCCTACAAATGGCCACCCTCTTGCAGCTCTTGACACCTATCTAGCCACTTGTAATAATCCTACAACACCTCTAACACCTGACTTCATCTACATATACCCTCTTTAACTATAAATAGGCCACTAAGTTCACTTCATTCCTTACTCATTTCCTTTTCTCCTCTCAATTACACTCTTGGAAGTTCCTGGTCATCTAGGAGCATCCCTTTGATTTCTAAACTTCCTCTTGGATCACTTGTAAGTGTTCCATATCTGCTCTTTTCTTTTAAAGGCTTTTAATAGCCAAAAGTCAAGCATTTTTATAAATGCTTTGACTTTCGATTAAGACCATTATGGTCTAGACATTGTTCAAGATGAACATGGCTAAGTGATCGTAATTAGGTAGGTATTAATCCCTTAAAAGGGAACCTCCTAAGGATCACGTTTACTAGGTCAATTGACGGGTCAAAGCTAATGTTTTAAAAAGTCAAACGGGTCAGAATTTATAAATGTTATAATCTGAGTTTATATATGTTATAAATATGCTTTTAAAACTTAAAAAAATTGGTAATAATATTAAATTGAACATGTTCGACCCGTCAATTCCAATCCTAGGGTCGGTTCGCAACCGAAAGTCACAAAGTTTGACTTCTGCTTTGACTTTCGATTCTGACCCGACTTAGATCAGTTTATTACTGACTTATGGTTGCATTATGATCGTAATATGGTATAGCATAACCCTCTGGGGTTATAATACATGATCATAATCATAATATGAGTTTATGCACAAGTTCCGCTAATATGTCTAACTTTGACCAAAATGCCCTTTTTATATAAAACAAGGTTTTAATCAACAACGAAGTTGCAAATGAATTACCTACTGATATGTTAATATAATTAACATATTATGATGTTATTATTTTAATCATAAACTAAGTTTTATTGAAATATCGTAATTTATGCTTTTAAAAGACCAAAATGCCCTTTCCGGCACATAATTTGGTCTCAAACCATAAACCACACTTATGTGTGATATTTTACTGATAATATGTCAACAATTAAGTATTTTAAAATGTTTATGATCATAACATCAGAATAATATATATGCAAGTTCCTTTTTAGGTCATATAAATAACCAAAACGCCTTATAAGGCGTAGTTTCCTTTTAAAACCTCAACGGGCATATAAGTTGATATCCTACTGATATTACAACTTATTTAAAGTATAATGACATATAGAACTTGTTCATGACTCACCCGGTTATCCGATATCGCTTATATGCGTACGGTTAAGTATATGTAACTAGTTTACGAAAATTAACCGAAACGGGTTTAACCTTATCATTTAATCTCAATTCCAGAATGTTAAATGTTTACCCATGTTATACAAGTCTTAGTACTTGTTGGGTTTAAACTACATTCTATCCGGTCACCGCTTAAACTAGCGAATCGTACCGTTTTGATCCTTTAAGCTAGTCGGTCTAAGGCTATGACTTAAACTAGGACCGTTAGCATTCTAATTGGTTAGCTTATGCCATTGTTCCAGACTAAAGCCTTCCAGTAAATGTGTCACACCCCAACCAATGACGGAAACATCAGAGTGAGACGAAATAGATTGCTCACACTCATAACACTATTTGCGATAATAATTTAAATAAACAAAATTTCATTTCCAAAACAAATTGTCAATTACAACAAGAAGCAAATATGACAACAACATTTCTTAATATTCTAAGTGCGTTTCTAAGCCATTCCTACCAAGTTCCATCATGATCAACATCTCTAACTGCAACATGTTAAAATAAAGTTCAATATAACAAGTATTGGCGAGTACACAAGTTTGTAATACATAGCATATGTATAAAAGAATTTACTCAAATCCACATGGCAATTGTACGTAAGGTAAGCTAGTATGCAATACTTAATTGTCAAACCCAAGTGTCCACAAGAATGTATGTGTCCCTCATCACACGAAGTAACGAGACTAAAGTATGAATGTAACAAGAATGAATCAGCTTTAAGACTTAACAATACCCCGACGGGCGGTGTGCTACTCCTATAGCGCTATATATGTTAAGTTGGGGCTAGCTAAGTTAATGACAATAAACATGTATGAATTTAGCATGAACCAAAGCATAACAACAAGCATGTATAAAGGATTGAGTGTATAAAGCATGTAGTGTGTATTTGTGTGTTGTTGTATGATAACATGTTGCAACCCAAAATGTGTAAAAGGAAAATGGGTCAAGTGTACTCATGGTTCTGCAAGCTTCCACTTGTTAGTCCCGCGAAGAGGTTGGGGATGGAATGATCACCAAGTTATCCTACAAGATGAAGAATCGTTTGGTAAGTTTTCGAAGGGTAATAGAGAATTTGGAATGGAAGGACGATAAAGTAGTTTATATGGGAAAGTAATCATCTAGACTTAATACTCGTTTTTGACACTATAATACCCATTCGGGTTGATGTGTCTTCATGGGTGGTCTACCCATTGAATCGTAACGAGAGATTAAGTACGTAGGTGATGTAACCTAGTACCATGACGGATAACCATGTGATTACCATCAAGAGTTCGGTTAGCATAAGTGTATACATATATACGTAATAAATAATAAATGACATGTAGAATCATAGAAGTCCATGCATGGAGGTAGGACGACAAGGATGGTCATGAGTAACATAAAAGTAAAAGACAAAAGTAAAGAAAACATCAAGTGAGGTGGGGATCGAAAGTAGGATAGCCAAGGCTTCCAAGAGATCACACACTACCAACTCAAGTCAAGCTTGGAAGGATACAACACTTGTGGGTAAAACCCTAATAAAACCAAAAAGGTTCTTGCACCTTGGGTTCCCAAATATGGTGATGTTCCAAGTTAGTCTTCCATGGAAGACTTATGGAGACATCCAAGGTACTGCAAGTAATAAGAAAGAAAGAGAAAAAGAGAGGGAGAGGTGAGTTAGAACTCACTTGATTTAGAGAGAAGAGATCTTTGAGCCTTCAGAGGAGAGAAGAGAGAAATGAGGTGTGAGTTGAAGTGAAATGGGATGGGGTATTTATAGGTAAAGTTTGGAGGATCGTAGTTGAGGGTAATTAATGTAAGAAACACAAACTTGACCACTCAACAAGCTTTAAACGAGTTTTCCCGGATCGCGCCTCTCTCGCGGCCGTGAGAGAGTAGAAGGATCTCGGTCGCGGGCCGGGAGATGTCTGGCGGGCCGTGAGAGTGGAGGATTGAGTCGGTCGCGGGCGCGAGGGAGGGTATTCCAGAATGTTCTTTGGTTTTTATCACTTTTAGCCCTTAAACTTAGTTTTATAACGGTTTTTGCATGTTTTTAAGCATATAATGAATATAATTTTCGAACGCATGAATCTTGCACGTATATAAGTAGTAAGCATGAATTAAACGATTGAATGTATAAACAAGCATGTATCAAGTATGACCTTTATTACGATTCAAGTCTCGAATTACAAGATTCCAAAAATAGGAATACATCAATACTTTCTAAATAAGGAAAGTATGAAAAAGCGAGGCATTACAGTCTCCCCTCCTTTAGGAAATTTTGTCTCGAAATTTATTCAGAGGAAGGTGTAACGAACAGATGCGGGTACTTAGTCTTCATATCATTTCCGAGTTCCCAAGTAAATTCAGCGCCACGTTTACCTTCCCATCGAACCTTGACTATGGGGATTCGACTACGCCTCAATTTCTTGATTCCTCGGTCCATGATTTCGACTGGTTTTTCCACGAAGTGAAGAGTTTCGTTGATTTGAAGATCTTCAAGTGGAACCTGAAGTCCTTCGTCAGCTAGGCACTTCTTCAAGTTTGAAACATGAAACGTAGGATGAATTTTGTTGAGTTCTTGAGGTAGATCCAGTCGATATGCTACCTTGCCAATCCTTTCTAGAATTTTGAAAGGACCTACATAGCGAGGAGCGAGTTTGCCTTTCTTACCAAATCGAACTACATCCTTCCAAGGGGATACCTTGAGAAGTACATAATCACCCACGTTGAATTCCAGACGTTTGCATCGTTTATCCGCGTAACTCTTTTGTCGACTTCGGGCTTTGAGCAAATTGTCTCGAATTTGTAATATCTTGTCCGTCGTTTCTTGTATAAGCTCGGGACCGGTGATTTGAGCTTCCCCAATCTCGTGCCAACAAATAGGCGATCGGCACTTACGACCATACAATGCTTCGAAGGGTGCCATTTGAATACTCGTGTGATAACTGTTATTGTACGATAATTCGATCAAAGGCAAGTGCATATCCCATTTGCCACCAAAATCAATTACGCAAGAACGAAGCATATCCTCTAAGGTTTGGATAGTACGCTCGGTTTGTCCATCAAATTGAGGATGGAAAGCAGTAGTAAGATTGAGATGAGTACCAAGAGCTTTTTGAAAAGCTTGCCAAAGATGGGAGGTGAAACGACCATCACGGTCTGAGATGATGTCAATGGGGATACCATGACGACAAATGATTTCGTCCGTATAGATATGAGCCAATTTCTCAACTTTGAAATCTTCACGTATAGGGAGGAAGTGAGCAGATTTGGTCAAACGGTCAATAATGACCCAAATCTTTTCGTGACCAGACGATGTACGAGGAAGCTTGGTAATGAAGTCCATGGCAATGCTCTCCCATTTCCAAACAGGAATTTCGGGTTGTTCGAGCAAGCCAGAGGGACGTTGATGCTCGGCTTTTACCTTAGAATAAGTAAGGCATTTTGAGACGTAGAAGGCGATATCTTTCTTCATACCAGGCCACCAATAGGACGTACGAAGGTCATGATACATCTTATCAGCTCCTGGGTGAATGGAATATCGAGATTTATGAGCTTCACTCATCAAAAGGGTGCGAAGGTTTCCACGGCTCGGGATCCAAATACGGTCAAGGAAGTACATAATGCCATCAGGTTTGGATACGGGTTGTATTTCGACACCACACTTCAACTCATTATCGCGATTATTCTCATTAATGGTTGAGTATTGTGCCTCATGAATTAGCTCTTGAAGCTTTCCCATGGTTTGGTAGCAACGGATACTTTTAACATGAGTTTTTCGACTTAACGCATCGGCTACAACATTCGCCTTACCAGGGTGGTAGCGAATATCACAATCGTAGTCGTTTAATAACTCCACCCAATGACGTTGACGCATGTTGAGTTCTTTTTGATTGAGGATGTGTTGTAGGCTCTTATGGTCGGTGAAGACCGTACACTTTGTACCATAAAGGTAGTGTCGCCATATCTTCAATGCAAAAACAACTGCACCAAGTTCAAGGTCGTGGGTAGTGTAGTTTTTCTCATGTATTTTGAGTTGTCTCGACGCGTAAGCGATAACTTTATCTTGTTGCATGAGGACGCAACCAAGACCTTGTTTCGAAGCATTGCAATACATGATAAAGTCGTCGTTACCATCGGGAAGAGCTAGAATGGGGGCATTACAAAGCATGCCTTTGAGGGTTTAGAAGGATTCCTCTTGTTCGGGACCCCAAACAAAAGGTTTATCTTTTTGGGTCAAAGAAGTGAGAGGGACGGCGATCTTGGAGAAATTCGAGATGAAGCTAACCAGCTAGACCAAGAAACGAACGGATTTCGGATAGAGACTTAGGAGCTATCCAATTCTTTACGGCTTAGATTTTCACAGGGTCAACATGGATACCAAGTTTATTGACAACGAGACCAAGAAATTGAACTTCCTTTAACCAAAATTCACACTTCGAGAATTTGGCGTAAAGTCGTTCGGTACGCAATAGCTGAACGATAAGACGCAGGTGTCGCTCGTGCTCTTCTCATGTCTAAGAATAGATGAGGATATCGTCGACGAAGACGATCACGAAACGATCGAGATACGGCTTGCACACGCGATTCATTAAATCCATGAACACGGCGGGCGCGTTGGTCAAGCAAAAGGGCATCACCACGAACTCGTAGTGCCCATAGCGTGTACGGAAAGCGGTTTTTGGTACATCTTCTTCGAGGACTCGAAGTTGATGGTAGCCCGAACGGAGATCGATCTTTGAGAAGCAAGTTGTGCCTTGCAATTGATCGAAGAGATCGTCAATGCGAGGAAGAGGATATCGGTTTTTGACCGTAAGCTTATTGAGCTCACGATAGTCGATACACATCCGAAATGATCCATCTTTCTTCTTGACGAATAGGATGGGAGCGCCCCAAGGAGAAGTACTAGGACGTATAAAGCCTTTATCAAGAAGTTCTTGAAGTTGGTTAGATAGTTCTTGCATCTCCGAAGGTGCTAAACGATAAGGGATTTCGCAACAGGAGTTGCGCCAGGAATGAGATCGATTCGGAAGTCAACAGAACAAGGAGGAGGCGGACCAGGAAGATCCTCTGGAAAAACGTCAGGAAATTCGCAAGCAACAGGAAAATCACTTACGCTTGGACCCTTGTCCTTCCTTTCTACAATGTGAGCAAGAAATGCAAAGTAGTCTTTACGCAAGTATTTGTTCGCTTGGATACACGACATAAGTTTGAGACCGTTAGAAGGTTTCTCGCCATAGACGTGTAAGAAATCTTTATTTGGAAGATGAAGACGAATGAATTTTTCCGAACAAACGACTTCAGCACGAACTCGACTGAGCCAGTTCATGCCTACTATGATATCGAAACTCCGCATTTGCATGGGTATGAGATCAATTGGGAATGCATGATTGCTAAGATTCAAAGAACAATCGGAAAGAATGGAATCGACGGTGATAGATTTTCCGTTAGCGACTTCGACTTCGAATGATTTTGGCAGTTTAGAGCGTTTACACTTAAGCATGGGTTCGAATTCAGTGGATACAAAACACTTATCCGCACCAGTATCAAAAAGACAAGAAGCATAGACGTTGCTAACGAGAAACGTACCAGTTATGACGTCATTAGCGTTTTGTGCTTGAGCGGCGGTGATCACGAATGCTCTGCCTCGAGCTTGTTGAGGCTGACGCGGCTGTTGTTGTTGCTGATTGATGGATTGGGGACAGGTGTTGGCAAAATGGTTTGGATCGCCACATTTGAAGCATGCACTATTGGTAGTGGCTGGAGGTTGAGGTAGGTTTAAGGCAGGGTTTGTATTGGTAGGCTGGTCTTGGGTAGGCTTTAGGTTTTAGCGACAACGGTCGGCCAAATGCCCAAACCTATTACAGGTTGCACGCTTGCGACACGGGGTGTTGGCGGGATGGTGGTAGGAGCATTGGTTACACTTGGGCCATGATCCGGTATAGCCCTTTCTTGGTGGTTCTAGGGTTGAGGCGGATTGTAAAGGTTTTGGGTTTTTACGGGGTGACGACCGCATAATTTTGGTTAGAAGCCTTCCACTTCTTACCCTTGTTGTGGCTTCTAGGTGGCTTGGATGGGGTAGGTTCTTTGGTGGTTTCGGTGGTAGCTTGGTGTACGTTCTTCAGTGGGGGTTTGTTGGAGGCTTCACGAATGATGCAGTTATTATTGAACTTGGCGGCGAGGCGATAGGTATCCTCTAGGGTTTTGGGTGTGGCGGCTTCAACTAGGTCGGCAATGGTTGGAGGTAGGCATTCAATGTACTTTGCGATAGCCTTGTCGAGTGTGTCGACTTGACCAGGACAAAATGCACTTAGTCGTTCCCCACTTGCTTCAAATTCCATAATTCATTCTCTAGTTTTCGAAGCTCGTGTGGAGGACAAAACTCGTCCCTCATCAGCTTTTTGAGATCAGCCCAAGGGAGGGCGTGCGCGACGTCGTTCCCACGAACGTTGCGTTCGGAGGTCCACCAATCGAGGGCCCTCGATCGGAAAACGCCCGAGGCATTTAGCGTTCGCAAGTGGTCATGACATCCACTTTGAAGGAATGTCACCTCAATGGCGTCAAACCATTGAAGCAACTGAGTGGCGTCCCCTTCGCCGGTGAATGGTAAAGGGTTACACGAGCAAAATTGCTTATGGGTAAACGTTGTCTTAGGTGACTCCACCTTCGAATCGAAAGAGGTATGGGGCGATTCAGCATTGGGCGGGGGTTGAACATTGCTAACAATGTCGGGTATGATCTTAGCCATTTGTTTTGCCATAAATCTCATACAATCTTTCTTTGACATTGAGTTGGAGTTAGCCCTTGACTTCAATCTTGTGCCAGAGTTTTGCGAAGACATCTAAGAGATAGGAAAGGATAAGACTTGATCGTGGGGTAAGGTAAAATATCACATCGGTCATGCAAATAACACATATAATTTCACATAAGTATCACAAAATTTTGAACACATAGGATTGCATAAAGAGTATAAATTTTGTTGGTTTGCGAGGATTATTATTGTTTTTGATTGCGATAAACGTGCGAATTCGTCGAGATTGAAAAGATCGAGGTAACAATTATAAAAAATCACATAAAAATTAAGATAACATAAAAGATACACTTAGTAAAAACATTAGAGTGCCTTGGGTTGAGAGGCGTTGACTATTCCAAAGTAAATCGAAGATCCTTTCAAACTAGAGGAACGTGCTTTGGCCTATAGGTAAAATGTTCTCATTGAGGAGCGATTAACGACATTTTACCCTTCCAGTTACTACACATATCTAATTGATCGAAAAATAAAAACTTTGCAGAGATCGAAAATCGAGGAGTCGGACTAGTTGACAAGGTGCGGGTTTCACCCCTAACTTGACAACATCGTACCCTAAGTGTGGTTGGTACTTACCAAACAAGGAGTGAATTCCGACTCGTTGGTAAGGCTCCACTAGAGCATGAAATGGAAATTTTCCATCAAGGTATGGATATCACTCCTAACTTGATGGCGTAATTTCGTGAACAAAAATTGAATACGCGTATTGAGAGTGATCAACAAAGTGCGGGTTTCACCCCTATTTTGGTGAGATCGTCTCGTTTGTATGAGTGTCTTCAAGTCTTCAAGTGTGTATTGTGAAAAAATGCCTTAGGAAAGACATCATGTATATGTATTAAGACCAAAAGAATAAGAGGAGAAGCAAAGTAGGAAGCATAAAGTTTTAAGCATAAACAAGAATGGTCAAAATGGGTACTTAGAACTACAGACTAGGTCGAATATGGCAATTCTACCTAATTCCCTATAGTTATGGCTCTGATACCAATCTGTCACACCCCGACCGATGGTGGAAACATCGGAATTAAATGACATAGATTGCTCATCACTCATAACACTATTTGCGACAATAATTTAAATAAACCAAATTTCATTTCCAAAACAAATTGTCAATTACAACAAGAAGCAAATTAGACATCAACATTTCTTAATATTCTAAGTGAGTTTCTAAGCCATTCCTACCAAGTTCCATCATGATCAACATTTCTAACCTGCAACATGTTAAAATAAAGTTCAATACAACAAGTATTGGAGAGTACACAAGTTTGTAATAGATAGCATATGTATAAAAGAATTTACTCAAATCCACATGGCAATTGTATGTAAGGTAAGCTAGCATGCAATACGTAATTTTCAAACCCAAGTGTCCACAAGAATGTATGTGTCCCTCATCACACGAAGTAACGAGACTAAAGTAATAAGAAAGAAAGAGAGAAAAGAGAGGGAGAGGTGAGTTAGAACTCACTTGATTTAGAGAGAAGAGCTCTTTGAGCCTTTAGAGGAGAGAAGAGAGAAATGAGGTGTGAGTTGAAGTGAAATGGGATGTGTATTTATAGGTAAAGTTTGGGAGGATGGTAGTTGAGGGTAATTAATGTAAGAAACACAAACTTGACCACTCAACAAGCTTTAAACGAGTTTTCCCGGATCGCGCCTCTCTCGCGGGCCGCGAGAGAGTAGAAGGATCTCGGTCGCGGGCCGCGAGATGTCTGGCGGGCCGCGAGAGTGGAGGATTGGGTCGGTCGCGGGCGCGAGGGAGGGTATTCCAGAATGTTCTTTGGTTTTTTTATCACTTTTAGCCCTTAAACTTAGTTTTATAACGGTTTTTGCATGTTTTTATGCATATAATGAATATAATTTTCGAACGCATGAATCTTGCACGTATATAAGTAGTAAGCATGAATTAAACGATTGAATGTATAAACAAGCATGTATCAAGTATGACTTTTATTACGATTCAAGTCTCGGATTACAAGATTCCAAAAATAGAAATACAGCAATACTTTCTAAATAAGGAAAGTATGAAAAAGCGAGGCGTTAAAAATGCTATCTGCGTTTATCTATTGATTAAACAGCTAAGTTAATATAAACTTTACATTTAAAGTCAAGTACTTACTCAGGTAAATACTCTTAACTTATTTTCCCTACACGGGCTTGGGATACGGTAAATTATTACCGCTTGGTCGGAAATGGGATCAACCGAATGCCGGATTGTGGCTAGTAAATCCACATATTCTGTTTTAATCAGTTTTGTTTGATAACTTAAACATTGGGGGTTAACGAATGTGTCCTAGCTATCCTCGGCTCATTTAAGTTACTAATGGCCCCGACCAAAGCACGGGGTGTAGGCATAAACCTGACAGATGCGAATGGTAAAATTTGTTTTACCCACAAGTTGGGAATAACTCCTTCATGGGTTCATAAGTGGTGTGTCAGTTAATCATGTCTCGGTTTCTATATTGGGCTCCATATTTATTGACAAACATGTGAATCTGTATACAAGGTTAAAAGCTTAACTTTTCCAAGTTATAGAAGATTTTTATGTGCCCTTTGCACTTAAATCAAATTTTGAAATGTTTTCAAAACGAGTCAGTTAATTGTATTGACCAGTGAAAGCTGATGTATTTTCACAAGATTAAGTTGTAGGTACAATACGAAATAGGCTGGAAGCTGCTTGGTAGTGATATAAGAGGATCTTGCAAATCCTTAGATCTTCCCAAAGTCTGTTACGAATCTTTTGTATATTTTACGATCCGCTTGTGGATCTTTCGTTACAAACCGTCTATATATTATTTTCGAACTTTGGACATTTTTGGTTTGTAATAGTAATTTAAACTCCAAGATTTCTGTTGTGCTGTGTTAATTGACTATGATGATGTCAACTTATGTCACGATATTCCCCACTCGAGCCCACCGAGATTTGGTTGGAAATTCACGGTGTGACAACTAGAAACACACCAAACTTTAAATTCATGTTTACAGATTAATCATGCAATACTTGTTGTATTTTTGTTTTCCAATTAATGTACTTGAACCATTAGCAATGAAATGACATATTATTTATTAAATACTTGTCACATTTAGTGTTATGAAGTCTCGAGTGTCACACCCCGACCCGCAACGGAAATAAAAGTTGGGGCATAATTGGGTTATCATCAAAGCTCATGACATTTACTATAAAGTTTCATATTTATTATTTCCAACTTAAGAGAGAAATTACATCAGACATACAAGCACAACATGTTCTAAACTCAACATTCATGAACTCTTTATTTTTCTTTTAAGGCAAATTCCTATGTGTTCCTTGCTTCAACCTGTTCACCTATATCATGTGTAAAAAAATGGTTTTTGGGTCAACAAAAGTTGGCAAGTGAATCTTATAAAAACATTTGAACGAATTTGTTATCTTGGTTATAAAAATGTGCCTAACCACATATGAGTATACGTATCTGTAAATTTAACCACAAAACATAATATCAATTAATGCACACACACACACATATCAAATGATGAACAATGAGATCAAGGCTCAATCAAACGGAGCTGATCTAATGAGGCACCTGATGCTCAACTCGTCTCCAACGAGGAACTGATGGGCCTAATGAATGATTTGCACGCAACTGACAAAATGTAACCACACAATACAACAAGTAATATTTACATCACATGTTAGATCATATAATGGTAATAGCACAAGTGTTTGAATAAACGAAATAAATGAAACGACACATGATACACCCCAAAACATGAAAAAAGGGGAGCTTGTAAGAATTCACTCACAGTGGGTGCGTTCCTTGCTTGAAAGATGATGCGCAAGAATTGAGGATTTAATCGACGAAGGAAAACTAACCTAAGATAATAATACGATAGCTCGTTAAATATAAACAACTTAGTATTTTTATTTAATACATTCTTTTTATTAAATTTTAGGTTGTTTTTGGTGGTATTTATTGAGGTTTTTAAAGCTAAACAAATCTTGTTCTTAATTATTGTTAATTGTTTTATCAAACAAACAAATACCAAAAATTAAATGAAAAGAAAAAGAAAAAAATTAAAAATTAAAAAAAACTTGTCAGATCTGACAAGAGAGATCTGACCGGTCGAACTGTGGTATAAGATGCGTGTGGTGAGGCTCGAACTCGTGACCTCTCGGTTGCGTGCACGCAGCTCGTCCAACTGAGCTACGTGTCTAACCCGTAAGGAATCCTATTTTAAATACTCTTATATACTTGTTAGGTTATACCATAAATTACTTTATTTAAAAAGGATTTAAATTAACGAACCGGTGAGTAAAGCATGAATCGAACCCGCGATCTCAGTGTCATTGTGGACCCAGCCCAACCAACTGGGCTTGATGTCTAACCCAGATATCTATGGATTTTTATTAACTTTAAATACTATCCCCTCTGTTTAATATTTAAGTGCCAAAAATGTTTGATTTAATCACGAACTTAATGCCACGCCTGAGACTTGAACCCGGTGTTTGTGCAGTGTGTTTGCACACAGTCCATCACTGGACTGTGTGTCTAACCCGATTTAAAACCCATTTTTAATTGTATTAATAACCACTTGAATCTTCATCTTCTTCACAACAACACCCAGAACTTGACCCGCCTGATTACTGGTTTACTCGGTTTTTGATTAACTAATTTTAATTAACTAACTAAATACGTATAATGGTTATCAGAAAAGTTTAAGAAATAAATGAATTTTGAAAGAAATGATACCGTTTGAACAATTCCGGTGGTAATTGATGATTTCGGCGACTTGCAAAGATTCCGACAGTGGGTTTATTTGAATAGTGAGTATCAGAGAGTGTGAATGGGAGAATGGCGAGTTTGATTTGGGTGGAATGCATCGGTATTTATAGAGTGACAATGATCTGCCATGCTTTCGGTTTTAGATCCGAGTTTTATGATCCATGATTTGATTTCGGTTACAGTTGATGCGATTTTGAAATTTGAAACTGATAATTGATCGTGATTTAAGCAAGAGAAGGCAATCAATTTGCCTGATTGTACTGATGAAACTCTCGGCGGTTATTGGTGTTGATTTGCAGGCTTATGCTTGTCTCAAAATAAGAATATAATTGTTTCCATTTCTAGCACAAGTATGTGTGCAGTGCAGTGGTGTTTCTGGTATGTGAACATGTGAGGAATCCGGGTTCGATTCTGGTTGTCCCCCCTTTTTATATATATTTTTTTTAATTTTAAAACTTCATATATTATTATTATTATTATTATTATTATTATTTAATATTTAACTTTTTAAATTTATTAACTAAAAAAATTCAATAACTCGAATTTTAGAATGAAATAAAGGCTAAATGAAACATTAAATAAATACTTGAATTATTTAAACGAAGCGGGTTTTGGAACCCGTTTTATACGAATGTTACATCGAGCAATCTATTTACGTCCGTCCCGATGATTTCGCTATCGGTTGGAGTGTGACAGGGAAATTCAGTATCGATACCCAGTACCAAATGCTCATCCAAATGCTATCCTTGAACCAGGTCAGTCCTAAATTGAAATGATAAGATGGTATAACAACTACATAAGGATCAATAATTTAATATAAGAATCTAAATAAAGTCCCAATACAAACATTAAAACAAGCACAAATAGGCTAATTGACATATAGTTATTGACGCACAATTGGCAAACCAAGTCAATAGTATTCAGTGTTTCTTAATTCTATCTAACTCTACACTTGCTCGCATCTCAATACAAATATTCCACTAGTTCACCAACCTATAAGTGAAATGCACACCAACTCCGCAACAAATAATCGTATATACAAATACAAGATTCGATGTTTACACTCTGAAGCATGAACCAAAAAGGCGAGTACGAAGCTGTTTGAAAATAATGTCGTTTTTAAAAATATTACAATTGAATTCTGAATCTTTTTTAGAGTGGCAAATGTGGAACTAACGTAAACTATAAAAAGATTCGAAAAGAAAAAATAGATTGGGCTAGTTATTCAAGTTAATATTAAAAGAAGCCTTTATAGATCTAATGCAAATTCATGGAAGCAACCTTTTTCAGAGTTGGAACTTTGAAATAGGATATAGAACCAAGGTAAATTCTAAAGAACATAATTTTGGAATAAAAAACTATTAGGACTAGTTTTTTTGATTGAAGTTTTAATATAAAGCCTTTATACGCTTAAGGAAACTGAAGCAACGTATTAAAAAAAAGCATAATGATCCTGAATCTCGAACTTGAGTCTTCACGGTGAGAGTATAGATGCGTTGCTAGCGAACCACAATCAAAGTTGTCATAATATCCACATTATATGATACATAGATAAAATTTTATAAATAAATTGGGGCCCCAAAAATTTGTGTGCCCAAAGCGGTGGCCTAGGTTTAACGTGAAGATGAGTCGGCACTGATGGTAACCAAAATTAGAAACAAATTCCTTTCTAAGTTAATTTATCACGGAAAAAACTGCTAACATGGACACTTTATCGAGAAATAACAAGAACAAAATTACAATAGAGAAATAAGCGTAGGAAACTGCATACATGCATACTTAATCAAAGAATCTGGTTAGGAAGTTACGGGATTAAATTTAGATCACCTTGTGGGCAAGTTAATCAGCTACTTGTGTT
Organism: Scalesia atractyloides; assembly: GCA_947069175.1. Taxonomy (NCBI): domain Eukaryota; kingdom Viridiplantae; phylum Streptophyta; class Magnoliopsida; order Asterales; family Asteraceae; genus Scalesia; species Scalesia atractyloides. Next base: position 66,541,618 of record CAMTDV010000028.1, on the reverse strand, counting down.
GTATCATTGTTTAATAGATGGACCTAAGTTTGTTTATGCAATCAAGACGTAAAATGTAAGAAACATACATATAAAATAAAGGCCTTTAGAAGTCGGGCCTTACTTGCCTCTCCTTGGGTCAAGTTGTTATCATGTTTAAACGAGTTTACCAAACTCGCTAACCAGCATGCAACACCCTCACCCATAACATCAAAGGAGACTATTGAATCACGGTACTAAAGCCAAACCAAGGGGTGGGTCTTAAGTTGTTATCTCTGGCCCATGTTCGCAATTATACTTGAAACCCTAATTGTTATCATGTCTAATTATTGAAAATATATGGTTCTTATTATTTGTTTTAAAGTTTAGGATGTTGGGGGTGCAATGCGGGAAATGGGGTAGCGGGTAGGTGCGGGTGCACCGCCGCCATCAGTGCGGCTAGGGCTTGAGGCAGCGAGTGTTAATTATCATATTATTATAACTAATTCAGCTAGTTCACTCATTTTTCTCGTATAGCTTTTAAAATATAAGGTTTTATGTAACACCATACACGTTTTAACTGAAAAGACGCAGCGGAAAAATGAACGATAAAAATTCTTTCTTTACAATTGTTCTATCATACTTAAAAATCGTTTAATAACGACTCCTTTAAAATAAGTACATTGTTCATCCTTAGTTAATGAAACTCTTATAACATACGAATACAAACCATGTGACCACTTTTATGTACAATCCAAATTTTCAACTCGATCCTCGTCCACTCGTCCCTTAGGATGATAATAATGACCCGAATAACCTGCAGTCACCATCTATAACTAACAAATTAGTAAATGGTGACATTATACATAAATTATTGAATATATGAACAATCAGTAACCATTTAGCAACCGATATATGTATACTACTCCATTATGATGTTCTTCCAAATTCGTTCTTTACACCGAGCCTCCGTTCTCTAAGAGCCCAACACTTACATACATGCACTTTCATTTCATTCTCATAGACGACTAAGTTAGTATCGTCAATACTTGTATATATATTAACACCATACATAACTTCATACAAATCTCACTTATTTAGGAAACATTAGGTTTATTAACATGCATACATCTTATCTAACCCAACTACTTTTTAGATAATACATGCATATGTATAAGCAACCTTAACCACAAACATCTAGCTTGATCATGCATCCAAGACTTCAATAATGCACTTAAATTTCATAAATCATCGAATACGTTAGTTATACGGAGTTTATAGCGTAACAAATTAAACATAAACTCCCAAAACAACCAAAATCAAAATTTATCAACAAGGCCCGCCATAAGCTACGGCTGGGTGGCCGTAGTTTACGGCCTAACGAGCACAAAAGGGCAGTAAGTGCCTGCCATAGCCTACGGCTGGCAGACGTAGATTACGACATAGATCTGCTAAATTTTCCGTTTTTGCCCTTTTGCAACAAAAACTTCGTAACCTCTCCAATATTCATACGTTTCACTTGGAGCTCGTTTCTATTTGACCGTATAACATTTGTCTATGTGATTTACCCAAAATCCTTAGCCCGGGTTCTTAACTTTTATGAATTACACCGCCGTTACATGGTTCATCGCATTAATTTGACCCGTTTGGTTTTACCAAATTGTTTCCGACATAGATAACTACTTTCGACCCGCTACAACACTACGTACCTTAGTACTCCCATTACTACAGTCTTACATGATTCCCCATATTCATAGGTATCAAAACTCTCTATACTTACTAAGAAGTGAATCGGAAGTCACTTACCTTAAGCGTCCGTATTCGTGCTTGCCTTCTTGCTTCCTCTTGACCCGTTAGCTATCTATGCTGGAGTCATTTCCATCCTTACATGTCATTATGTTCATTAGATGGTTAGCATATGTGAGCATACATACAAACTTCATTCATACATTACTTGACTTTCGTTAGACAATTGTCGCATAGATAAGACAGATACTACTAGTCACCTCATTCCAAATCTACACAATTCAATTATCATCATACACAACACATCAATCATCTAGTACATAACACATTAACTTACTACTCTAACAATCGTGTCCGAATGCCAGTCCATGATATTCATACATTGTTGACTTTAAAAAGTCAACTTCCCTACTTATACAGTTTCAAATTATGAATATGAAACCATCTTAAAATGGTAGACAGTATTATTAACATCATACACATTTCATGCTCATATTATATGACATATACACCTACATGGTCACCTAGTTATATACACATACACATAAATAATATGTTCCATCCACACTAGAATTTTCATAACTTCATAACTATCACCAACATCATTCAAATTTACTCTTTTCTAGGATTCTCATACGCTCCATATTTACTTCTTAAATCTCAATTAAGACGATCAAACAATCCACATGTGTGCATTACATCACTCAAGCATATAGCATAACTCCTAAAATATACTTTTACCACATGATACTAACAAATCAAATCTTCTACATTAACTATATCTAACACACATTTCTCACGTCAGTTTACCATCAAGTACATCATTATTGCTTTCTGTACATATTTACCCATTACTTGTATACAAATTTCTCATGTTGATGTCTTTTAGACATTTCAACAAACACTTGGAGTGCGTACTTACACACCCCGGATTTCCAACCCAAATCCAAACATTGGTGGGCCCGGGTGGGCAGTATTGTGACGTCAGTTGATAACATCATAGTCAATTAAACATGGCACAGCGGAAGCCTTGGAGTAAAATTACTATTACAAAACCGAATGTTCAAAATAAAATAATATACAGGCTCGTAATAGAAGATCCACAGGCGGATCATTAAAATGTACAATAAAGAATATAAAACAGACTTTAGGGCAGATCTAAGGATTTGCAAGATCCTCTTAATTTACTACCGAGCAGCTTCCGGCCTATTTCGTATTGTACCTGCAGTTTAGTTTTTGGAAGATACGTCAGCTTACGCTGGTAAATACACCCAACTGACTCATTTTGAAAACTTTAAAATGATTTTAAAGTGCAAAAAGGCACAAACTCTTTATTAACTTGGAAAGTTGACTTTGCAACCTTGTATCAGATTCACATGTTTGTCAATACATACAGGGCCCAGTACAGAAACCGAGACATGATTAAATACACACCACTTAGAACTCACGAAGGAGTTATCCCCAACGTCTTGGGTAATTTGCATATGAGCGTCTATCAGGTGTATGCCTACACCCCACGCTAAGGTCATGGCCAATAACAAATGTATTGAGCCAAGGATATCCAGGAACGGTAATTTAACCCCGATGTTTAAGTTTTCAAACAAAACTGATTAAAACGGAATATGCGGGTTTACTAGCCACAAGCGTATAACGCCTCGCTTTTTCGCATCCTTATTTTAGAAAATAAATATTTGTATCATAATTCAGGGCGTTAAAACATAATAAAAATATATGTGTATGTGTATATATATATATATTATTAATTGTTATTCGTTATTCGTGTAACGCCTCGTATCTTCGTATTCTATTTTAAAAATGTCCGTATCCGTATTCTAATTTTAGAAACCTTACATTCATATTTTAATTTCAATCTCACAACTCGAGGCATTAATCATAATATAATTCATATTTTATACATATTTTTTTATTCACACAACCGACCATTTAAATACGTATTTATACGCAAACCGACAGAATTATACGTATAAATACTTATACGCACATCCTCAATACTTGAATTATACTTTTATACTTTTTTTATATATTCTCAATTACATACTATATACTCAAGAAATACCAAGAAATATACCAATCATCTTTCCACCTCATCAATCCTCTTTCACCTTCTTTAACCAATCATATTTCACCCTTTTCCACCTCCTTTCTCCACCAATCATCTTTTCAATCCTCTTCCACCTTTTTTAACCAATCATATTTCACCCTTTTCCACCTCCTTTCTCCACCAATCATCTTTTCAATCCTTCTCCACCTTTTTTAACCAATCATATTTCACCATTTTCCACTTTCTCTACCTATAAATACCAACCTCCTTCTACCTTTTTATTCACACCATTCTTCTCTCCATCTCTCTAATTATCTCAATATCTCTAAATCAAGAATTCTAAGAATTCTAAAAGGATACTAAGTGTTCCAACCATTCTTCTCTCAACCTCTCTACTTCTCTCAAATCTTCCAAGCAAGGAAGAGAACTCTAAGAGTTCTAAATAAAACACTAAGTGTTTTAAAGGAAGCTTTGAAGCTCCAACCTCCAACTCTTCACGGAATCACCAAAGGAAACTTTGCAAAACTGTGAGCATACTCGACCCACTTTTTACACTTTAATGCATTTTGGGGTGCAACATGTATAAATTACAAAATTTATTTTAAACAAAATTAAATGTGTTCACAATACCAAATGTGCCATCAGTTACGCTTATGTGAGTTATATGTGTTAGTTTAAACTCGTCTATACATGCTACTTGTTATGCTTGAGTTTGTTTATGCTTATCAGTTTTGACTTGTATTCTCATGATATCGTTATGCTTAGAATACTATACATTCTAGTTAAGGAATTCGATTATATGCTATTGTTATGCGAAAGTGGTCTACATATTCGTGCGATTCGACTTGAATATATACTTGTCACAATCAAAACAAACTTTTATACTTATAATTAATTTCAAACTTGTATGCTCGCCAATACTTTTGTATTGATCTATGCTTTTAATACATGTTGCAGGAATTTTGATGACACATGGAATCTAGTAGGATTGCCTAGAAACGCAATTAAACTTTAAATACTGATTGTATTGTATTTGTTTCAAACATGTATTTCGTTTCAATATCTTGTATTAAATCGTTATCAATGAAATGAAGTTATATTTGTTACGTGTCGGGATCTAAATTTTGATTATTTGATTTAAACTATGAAAAAAGGTAATTATTAAACACTTGACACAATTAGCGTTATGAAGCCTCTTGCAATCTAGTTTTCGTCTCATCCCGATGTTTCCGCCATCGGTTGGGGTGTCACAAAGCGGGTATTCGATGAACCCATTTTGGACCAAGCAGTAAAAATTTATCGTATCCCAAGCCCATATAGGGAAAATAAGTCGAGAGTATTTAACTGAGCTAGTCTTCTTTTAAATTTTATTAACTCAGCCGTATACAAAAGTACCAACTGCAGATAGCATTTACCGACAAGGCTCTAGTCTGGATTATGACATAAGCTAACCAATTAATACTAACGGTCTTTAATTAAGTCATAGACTTAGACCGAGTAGTGTACATGATCAAAAACGTGTAACGCTTGATTAAACGATGATCGGATAGAATGTAGTTTAAACCCGACAAGTACTTTGACTTGTATAATATGGGTAAGTTATAAACATTCTGGATTTTGAAACTTAAATGACAAGGTTGAACCCGTTTCGGTTAATTTTTCGTAAAATAGTTACATATACTTAACCGTGCGCATATTAGCGATATCGGGTAACCGGATAAGTCATGGACAAGTTTTATATGCCATAATATTTTAAATAAGTTAAGATATCAGTAGGATATCAACTTGTATGCCTGTTATGGTTTTAAAACGAAACTACGCCTCATAAGGGCATTTCGGTAATCATATACCGTATAAAAGGAACTTGATCATAATTTAAGTTTATAATCATGAGTATTCTGGAAAAATATTGTATTTATGATATAATATCAGTAGGATACTAATTACATGTGCAATTTATCTTTTATGACCAAACTAGGCACCGAAGGGGCATTTTGGTCATTTTACACATAGTTTATAAATTATTTGGGATTCTGAGTTTATAACATGTACTTACTGTAAATATGTTTAAAATAAGTTTTAAAATTAGCAGGTATCAAGTCTTTGTCAATAATATGGTTTAAAACCATGTTATGCGCCAAACGGCGCTTATGTTGTAAAACGATGTTTTATGCGATGTTTAATGAAAACTGACATTAGGGTCAGGTTAAAATGTTTAAATATGTTATTTAATATAACATATCAGTAGGTAATTGATTTACCTTGAAAAGATTTGATTAAAACCATTTTATGAGCCACAGGGGTCATTTAATATAACATATCAGTAGGTCATTTATCGAACATATCAGTAGGTCATTTATCGAACATATTTTAAGGACTTGTTTGAAAACTCAGTTTATAACTTGGTTTAACATCCCAAATAATCCTACTTATAATATTACATCAGTAGAAAACTCATTTTCAAGTTCATTACAATTTAAAACCTTGTTTTATGCAAAAATGGCATTTTGGTCAAAGATGGCATAATTAAGGAACTTGCGCATAAACTTAGATTCTGATTATGAACATGTAATATAACCTCAGAGGGTTATGATACATTATATTATGATCATAATGCAACATTAGATCAGTAGGTAACTAATCTAAATCGGGTCAGAATAGAAAGTCAAAGAAGAAGTCAAACTTGCGAGCCGACCCTAGAACTGAAATTGACGAGCCGAACATGTTCATACATGTTCTAGTAATTATTACCACTGGTTTAAGTGTCAAAACAAGTTACATAGCATATATAAGATCACTTTATGATTTTCCAAAAAATGGCCTGTTTGACTTTTTAATAACATAACTTTGACCCGTTAATTAGTCTAGCAAACGTGATCTTTAGGAGGTGCCCTTTATAGGAATTAACACCTACCTTATTACGACCACTTAGCCATGTTCATTTCGAAAAATGGCTGGACCATAATGGTCTTAACCGAAAGTCAAAGCGCTTTCCAAAAAACCTTGACTTTTGGCTATAAAAGCCTATAAACGAAAATGCACAAGGAAGGAACACTTCCAGTGATTCCTAGGGTGCAAAAGAACTATGTTGGATGCTCCTTTTAGCTAGGAACTTCCAGATGAGGGAGAAGAGTGAATAAAATGAGAAAGGTGCAAGTTGGAATGTGAACTTAAGCACCTATTTATAGTTGGAGAACTCAAAGGAGGTGAAGCCAAGTGTTTAGGGGTGTAAGGGAAGCTTAATAGTGTCCCAAAACGTGGCATAGCAGTTTGGGGAAGCCATGGTTTCGGTTTTAATGCTTTTGGAGTTTTGTTTGGAAGCAAAGCAAAACTTTCTGCAGCAGATGTTCTCTGGCGGGCCGCGAGAGGCACAGGCCCTGCCTCTCACGCCCCGCGAGAGGCACAGGACCTGCCTCTCGCGCCCCGCAAGTGCCCCAAAGGCAGATTCCAAGTTTGACACTTTTAGCCCTTAACTTTAAAAAGCTTCTAAAACCTTTTTAACACCTTTTTGGCGCTTTTAGCCGTCCGTAGCCAATACTTGGCATACTCGGGATTATGCCTGGTCATTGTCGAGCTCTCGGTTCGTTAAAAGGTCACTCAGAGGTATAAATTAACACGTTGACACTTTTATACATTATCCAACTTTTATATATTATTGGATTTAATCACTCTCGTCCAACAAACAGGACATATGAGAGTTAGGACTACGTAAAGGATCACTCAGAGGCTCAGTATAAGCATGTTGACTCCGATGTCACTCAGAGGCTAGGCATGTTGACACAACGGTCACTCAGAGGCCGAGTTTAAGCATAACGACACTAATGGTCGTTCAGAGGCTACGTTTTATGCATAACGACACTAATGGTTGTTCAGAGGCTAGGTTTATGCATGGTTACATCAGAAAGTCATTCAGAGGCTCAGTTTGAGCATGTTGTCACTTTTAGTCCGTATTAGTCTTTAATCGACTATATTAAAAATACAACACGTGTTACTATACTATTGGACACGATTTTACAGGGTGTTACAGTACTAATATCTAAGCATAATGTACAACCCATTCATGCTTTCAATCCTACTTCTTGCATTATTCATCTACACAACTAAGCATCAAATAAATTTCATACTATACTTCAACCTAACTAACAAGAATTCATCACATACAACATAATCAATCGAATTTACACATGATTTGGACATGGGTGATTCACCCATGTTACCACCATCACCATCAATGATGGGTTTCAACTTCAATCATCAATTTACTTAAAACCATTCATAATTCAAATCTTATTTGATGATTCTAACACACCTTCATACTTACTTTCATACAATTCATAGATTGATCACAAACCCCACTTCATACAAAATCATCAAAGCACAATTTACAACTTACCACATGTTTAGTAAGTCTAGATGAAGGGAATTCTTCATTCATCTAAAGCTACAACCTCCAATTTGAGCCCTATTTGGTTAGATTTAGTGAGTTGAACAAGAGAGAGTTCTTCTCTCTTCCTCTAGCATCAACACACACCCATATATTTGTCAAAATGCAGAATTTTGACCCCATTTCTTTTTGTTGACCATCTTATAATTTCCAAGGAATGTCATAAATGGTCCCTTTACTTTCCTTTCTTCTTTTACTTAAAAAAATCATTTTAACTAAGTTAAGTTACCTACTTATTTTATGTTATGACATAACTCAAGAGAACTCGGTAGCGAAATAAAAAAATATACGAGTTTTGGGGTGTTACAAGTCTACCCCTTTAAAAGAGGTTTCGTCCCAAAACCTTGTTCATATCCACTATACAATAACTATCTTTTCCTTCCTTGTCAGTATTATTCATTCAACTGACATACTAAGAACACACTCATAGAATTCATACCTCTAGCTTTTGTACCCTTGCATAACGCTAATTCTTAGTAAACCTCATCACCACCGATCTATTCATTGAATAAATTCAAGATACATACTATAGCAATAATGCACTCATGGTTTATTCAAGGGCTTTGTTCATGAACTAACGTACTCGTATATTTTCTCCCTTTCTCCTTAAATTAGGCGAAAAAAATTTGCTTTCACGCATTTAACGATCATAACGAGTAGCTTACTTCTACTTTTACTCATTAATTATGCACGATATTTCATCCTTACATTAGTCACATCAGTACTCATCGTGAGTTTACCGCAACATTTCAATACTAACATTCCTTTTTATATCTTTCATAGCCACACAAGTAGTCGTAATATGATCACACATATATCATCAGGTTCGACTAAGGCCTCGTTACCGCAACCTAGGTAGTATTATTTCATTTACGTTTATCTTGAGCAAACCACAACATTCCATTACTAAAGTTTCTTCTAATTACTTTCATATCCCACGAGAGGTGAGGATATGAATGTATGCATACCATAAACATTCAATTATCTATCATTACTACAACAAAACTACTCTTTTCATACTTACTTATTTGTACTTAACGCGAGAATTAAGTATCATTCTACGTTTGCTATCGTTACTTGTACTATGCACACCTTTAAGTCCTGTCTTAATTCATTTCATTCATATCCCTTTATTATTAGCTTTCCTCACACACTGTTTCCTCTTAGTAGTATGTCGTGCAAGTGCATCGTACGGGTGTTTAACCAATACCCTAATTTTTCACTGAAGGGTTCTGGGATTCCCTCCTAATGACATAAATTCCTTCTTATGTTGATCGTTAAAAGTCAACCATTCAATATCATACCATACTTATCCTACCATTCGTTTTACTCATAAATACTATTAATTCTACAAATCCTTACTCGTAATTCATGAGTTAAAAATTTTATTAACCTTGATTTCATTGCATAAGCCAATGATCCAGAACCCGCATTGGTCCAATATATCTTGTGCTCAACTTGCCATTCTTTCCAAAACGCATCACACCTTTCCAGGGGTGATACCTTCAGCATGACCTTGTCCCCTACTTGGAACTTAAGAGGTTTACGCCTCTTGTCAGCATAGCTCTTCTGCCTATCTCTAGCAGTTTTGAGACGATCACGGATTTGTACAATCTTGACCGTGGTCTCCAGGACAATTTCTGGTCCTGATAGTTGGGCTTCCCCAACTTCTGCCCAGCACACGGGCGTTCTGCATTTTCTCCCATATAAGGCTTCAAAAGGAGCAGCCTTGATGCTCGTATGATAATGGTTATTGTAGGAGAATTCTATTAGGGGAAAGTGGTCATCCCAACTTCCTCCTAAATCAATCACACATGCCCGGAGCATGTCCTCCGGAGTTTGAATAGTACGCTCACTTTGACCATCAGTCTGCGGAGGGTAAGTCGTACTAAAGTTTAATCGTGTGCCTAACGATTGTTGGAAACTTTTCCAAAAGTGAGATGTGTATCTAGTATCTCTATCAGATACAATAGATACCGGCACACCGTGTAGGGACACAATCTTGTCCACGTATAACTTAGCCAATTTGTCAGAATTATAAGTCTCTTTAATCGGCAAGAAATGTGCTGACTTGGTCAGCCTATGCACTATGACCCAAATAGTGTCATTTCCACTTTTGGTCTAAGGTAACTTGGTAATCAAATCCATAGTTACCATTTCCCATTTCCATGCGGGAATTTCCAATTGTTGTAGAAGTCCTGACGGCTTTTGATGTTCGGCTTTAATTTGCGAACATGTTAGACACTTAGCTACATAAGTGGCTATGGATTTCTTCAAACCCATCCACCAATAATTCTTCTTTATATCTTGATACATCTTGTCACCTCCCGGGTGAACTGAGTATCTCGAACTATGCGCTTCTCGGAGGATTAGATCTCTAAGTCCTCCAAATATTGGAACCCAGATTTTTCCATTGAATCTGAGGATTCCATCCTTTCCAGGCGCTAACTGATCCACAGTTCCACCTAATCCTTCCTTAGGGATATTAGCCTCTAATAGAGCTTGCTTTTGCACATCTAATAGCTTCTCACTTAAGCTATTTCTAAGCTCAATGCCCTTGGCGTTAATCCTTATAGGTTTAACCCGTTCCTTGCAACTTAAGGCATCAGCAACCACATTTGCCTTGCCTGGATGGTAGCGAATCTCGCAATCATAGTCATTAAGCGTTTCCATCCATCGACGTTGTCGCATGTTCAATTCTTTTTGATTGAACAGATGCTGGAGATTTTTATGGTCTGTGTATATAATACACTTTGTGCCATATAAGTAGTGTCTCTACAGTTTTAGTGCAAATACAACGGCACCCAATTCCAAATCATGGGTGGTGTAATTCCTTTCGTGCACCTTTAACTGTCGTGATGCATAGGCAATCACTTTGCCTTTTTTGCATTAGCACACAGCCCATGCCAGTGTGCGACGCATCACAGTATACCACAAAATATTCAACACCCTATGGTAGGGATAACACAGGAGCATTGCTCAATTTGTGTTTAAACTTTGAAAGATTCATGTTTCTTTGGACCCCAATTATACTTAACATTCTTACGGGTCAAGGTAGTTAAAGGAGTGGCTATTCTTGAAAAGTTCTCAATGAACCTCCTATAGTAACCAGCCAATCCTAGAAAAATACGAATCTTCGATGGGGTTTTGGGTACTTCCCAATTCATGATGGCTTCAATTTTGGCGGGATCCACTTGGATACCACGCTCACTTACCATATGTCCAAGAAATTGGACCTCTCTGAGCCAAAACTCACACTTAGAAAATTTAGCGTAAAACTTCTCTTGCCTTAGCAGTTCTAAGATGCGCCGAAGATGTTTCTCGTGATCAGCTTGATTACGAGAATAAATAAGTATGTCGTCTATAAAGACGATGACAAAATTAATCAGATATGGCTTGCAGACTCTATTCATGAGATCCATGAATGCTGCAGGTGCATTTGTGAGTCCAAAAGGCATCACCAAGAATTCAAAATGACCGTAACGGGTCCTGAAAGTTGTCTTAGGAACATCTTCACTTCTAACCTTCAGCTAGTAATATCCTGATCTCAAATCAATCTTGGAGAAGTAACTAGCCCCTTGAAGTTGGTCAAATAAATCATCGATCCTAGGTAGAGGATATCTATTCTTAACTGTTAACTTGTTTAGCTCTCGGTAATCGATGCACATTCGCAGTGAACCGTCTTTCTTCTTTACAAAGAGAATAGGAGCTCCCCAAGGCGAGGAACTAGGCTGAATAAAGCCTTTCTCCATGTCACACCCTGACCCGCAGCGGAAATGGTAGCCAGGGCATGATTGGGTTTTCATCAAAGCTCATGACATTTACTATAAAGTTTCATATTTATTATTTCTCTTTAAGGAAGAAGTTACAATAATCATACAAACACAACATGTTCAAATACATCTTCATTCAAATTACAAACTAGAGTACAATTACAAAGGAAAACAAAACTAAACGTTCATTCCAAGGCATTAACTTGTTTATTCTTCTAGGCCATCCTATGTGTTTCTTTTCTCAACTGAATCACCTGTATCATGTGTAAAATAGGGTTTTGGGTTAACAAAAGTTGGCGAGTGAATTTATTTAAACATTTGAAAGGATTAGTTATGTTGGTTATTTGAATAAAATTGTGCATAACCAAATATGAGCAAACGTAAATGTAAATTTAATCACAAAACACATAATATCAAATAATGCACACGCACACACCAAATGATGAACAATGAGATCAAGGCTCAATCAAACGGAGCCGATCTAATGAGGCACCTGATGCTTAACTCGTCTCCCACGAGAAACTGATGGGCCTAATGAATGATTTGCACACAACTTGACAGAAATGTAAACACACATCACAACAAACAATATTTACATCACAAGTTTAGATCATATATTGGTAATAGCACAAGTTTGAATAAACGAAATAATTAAAGCGACACATGATACACCCCAAAACATGAATAAAAAGGGGAATTTGTAAAATTCACTCACATTGGGTGCGTTCTTTGATGACGTTGGATGCGCACGATTTTTAGGATTTGATCGACGAGGGAAAACTAACCTAAAATAATAACGAAATGATTCGGTAAATAAATAAAGTTCATTTGAAATTAATATTTTAATTTAGTGCTCTTAATAAGATTTTTAGATTTATTTTTGTGAATTTAATGCAAGTTTTTAGGCTTTAAAACCTTATTTTGAGGTATTTTTAATTGATTTTTCAATTAAATAAATAAATAAAAGAAAAATAAAAAGTTGACTTTTTGACCATTGACCGTTGACCGGTCGGACTGTGTTTAATTTATGCGCTGAGTGAGGTTCGAACTCGGGACCTCTCGTATACGTGCACGCAGCTCTACCAACTGAGCTACGTGTCTAACCCGAAATATTTCTGATTTTAATTATATTTATATACTTACTGGTTTAAATATGGAATTTAATTAATTAAACAGGTTTATACTGGCTTGAACCGGACGCGCAGAACATGTTTCGAACCCGTGACCATCGACTTAACTTGCACCCAGCCCGACCAACTGGGCTGGGTGTCTAACCCATCAATATCCGGGATTATACTATATTTATATACATGTTGAAGGATGATCTAAATAGGTTTTAAAAAGATTGGTTTTATTTCAGAAAGTCGAAACAGGTGTGGCTCAAACCCGGGACGTATGCTTTGTAATTGCACACAGTCCACCGCTGGACTGTGTGTCTAACCCGGTTAAATATTCGTTTTTATTTATATTTAAATGCTATCTCAATTCGACTTCTTCAGACATTTAAATTTCAGATCACCCGCTCAGTGATTTGGTTTGTTAAATCAAAATGTTTCTTACTGATTAACAAAATAATAGATAGAAAATGAAAGTAAGTCGAAGGATAATACCGAGGGTGGTGGTCTTGAATGTTTCGGCGAGACTCCGACGACTGAGGTCAACTCCGGCGAAGTGCAGAAAAGAAAACGCAGAGAGTTTTGAGTGGAACTTCGAAAGAAATGAGCGAGATATTGAGGTAGGAAGCATCGATATATATAGTGTGGATATTCAATCATGAGATTTCGGTTTCAAGACCCAAATTTATGAGTTTTTAAATTTCCAGTTGACCTTAGTTGATTTCGCATTTTGAACTTGAATTTTCGGTTGCATTTTTTTAAACGGTTAAACGTTTTCAACAAAAATAATCGCGAGTTTAATGGTTGTTGATTTTGGCTGGTCAACTGATTTGCAGGTTTACATTCAATAAATATATAAAATTAATCGTTATAGGTTTTAAACCAAGTAGTGCGTGTAGCTCAGCGGTGAATATGGTGTGTGTAGAGTTTGTGGATTCGGTGGGGACCTGGGTTCGACTCCCGGTTACCCCCTTTTTGTGATGATTTATTTATTTATTTGTATATATTATTTTATTTAACTTTTATTGATTTGTATTATTTTTATTTATTGGTAATCTTTTTAATTATGAGTTATTTATTAATTATGAATATTAATAAAATAACTAACACAATAAATACGCACGAATTTATTTAACCGAATTATTCGATTATTAAACGAAGCGGGTTTTGAAACCCGTTTTACGACGAATGTTACAGTATCCCCTACTTTTAGAAATTTCGTCCCAAAATTTAAGTAGTGGTATATTTGACTCCAAGAGAGGGTGTGTTAATTTTGACAATTACATATTCGGAAGGGAGTGAGAGTTTAAATTTTCATTTGAGGCGGTAACGTTCCTAATAAGGGTTGAATACCCTGCTACAGGAATCGCTTTTTGATACCTAAAGTTTTAAGAATACGGAACATGGATAAACAGAGTTGATTGACTAGGTATGATCTCATGCATAAGAGTTTTGGGAGGATGGATACGTTTGAAAAGATAAGTTTATATCATGAAACAAAACTTCAACCATGACGATATTAAAACCTACACGGAACTTCTCATAACCGCCTGACAATGCTTTTGATCCTTTGACAAGAATACTTATATATAGGAAGTCCAGCGGCCTATCACCTATTCTTGTCAAATTTTCATTGGCTTTGTCAGTAAGTTATGATTAGTTCTATGTGACTCTAAAATCTACAAAACAAACACAACAGCCAAAGCTTGAGTCTCAAATCTGAAAGGATACATGATCGAATGATGACAGTACCTCTCTCGTTTGTTATGATGAAGGGGCCAGTCTATGTAAAAGTGAGACACAACCTAACTTCTTTAAATGATGAGATCGAGATACGTCGAGATGTATGATGATATGAATGTTAAATCAATGAGTATAAAATAAAACTGAAATATCAATTCGCATTAAAATTCTTGGATACATAAATTCCCAATTTATAACTGGGATACGTAAAGATTGAGATAACATAAGAAAACATAAAAACTAGACAGTTGGAGTTGAGTCTTGATTCTTGGTGAAGGAAAGCTAGTTGGGTGGTTCGTTTGGGCCGTTATTATCTTCAACAGGATTGGCGTTGATGTTGTAAGCTCTTCCTCTTGCTGTGGTGGAGCTGGAGCTGGGTTTGCTTGATTTGCTTGGTTAAATGGGTTTGCTTGAGCTTGGGCGTTTATGATGTTAACCAATCGGGGGCACATGTTTCTAAAGTGGGTAGGGTCGCCACAATTAAAACAAGCTCGAACATATGGGAACATGGGGTATTGGGGTTGTTGATATGTTTGGATCATGTTTTGAGTAGGGGGTGAGGCTTGGTTTTGAGAAACGCGACAAGTTTTGCTCAAATGACCATAACGCCCACAATTTGCACACAGTCGACAAGGTAAGGTAGATGGATGGTGATAAAAACAGGTGTTGCATTGAGGATGAGGTCCAATGTAAGGTTTCTTATTTGGGTAAGTTGAGTTGGGTGCTACTTGAGTGATTGGGATAGCTTGGAGGGGTACGGCTTGTGAAGCTGGTTGATTATGTTGGGTGACAGCGAAAATTTGCCCATCTCATTTTCTCTTAGAAGTGGGTTGAGAAGAGGATTCGGTTTGGGTGGAGTTGAGGTTTTGGTTGATGCTTTATCCTTCTTCTTCTCCTCCGTGAAGTCTTTATTCCGTATGCGGTTTTCGGTGAGCTCTGTAGCTAACTCCATTGCTGCTTCCAAAGTTGCAGGTGTGGTACTTATTACAGGGTCTTGAATTTTTGAAGGAAGTCCTCGAATGTAGTGCTCGATCAACCGGTAGAGGGGAGTGAACAAGTTGGGGACCATCTGATTTAACACAAGAAATCTCTTGTTGTATGTGGTGTGGTCGCCCTCCTTTTGTTTCAAAGAATAGAACTCATCCTCTAATTTCTTGATTTCGCTTCTTGGACAGAAACGTCTTGTCATGATCTCCCTCAATTCTTCCCAAGTCAAAGTCATAGCATTCTCAGTACCTCGCTTGGCCTTCTCTGTATTCCACCATGTAAGTGCTACTCCAAACAAACGACCGGTAGCATATTGCACCTTGCGATCATCGGGGCAGTCGCAATTGAGAAAAGTGTTTTCCATCTCCTCAAACCAATGGAGGAGAGCGGTGACACCTTCAGTCCCTTCGTATTTTGGAGGGTCGTAGGATTTGAAATGCTTGAAGGTGCATTTAGTGGTATTTGGGGGAGGGTTGACAACGTTTTGATCTTCTTGATTGATTGGGTTGACGGGATTAGCGGTAAGGGCTTGTTGAACTTGAACTACGATATTGGGTATTACGGCAGCCATTTATTGAGCGATTTGGGCAGCCATGCGCTCGCGGGATTTTCCTGATCTCATTTTTTTTCTACGAGAGAGACTAGAAGACATCTACAGGGAATACGTATCAAGAGTATGAGTTTGACGTTTTAGGTATCATGTGTCGTATTTAGAAATGAAAATTCATAAAACAAATGAAGAATAATAAATTTACTACATCCATAGGATGTCTTGGGCTTTGCTCGTAATTGGGCCTTGCATGCCGCCATACTTCACCTTCGTAATCATGTGGGCCCCTATGATTACCGGGCTCTCATATGGTTCGCATGTGTTAGCCTGGTAACGTACACTAAAACCCGGAGAAAATCGAGAAATATGAATGTATCGTATGAAATTCGGAGTGCATCCAGGTGTAGACACGGTGACACCTCAAAGTGGGGTTAGTTCGAACGACGTTTGGTGTGGCACGCTTTGGCCTAATAGGTCCTTCGTATTCTCATCGTTAGTCCCCAGGTAGGCAAACTGGTCCGTTATATTGGATTTATACAAATGCCAACCTAGACAGGACGTTCCGACTACCGATACTTGTACCCTTACAGTTACTACATGCCCGTCGTAGAACTCACTTTGATGAGATTGAAAAATGAAAAATGCGACAAAATCTTGAATAAAGGAAATATGAGGATGATTTGAATATGTGAACATTGAAATATGCGTGATGAATGTATATGTAAGCATGTTAAGTTTGACAATAAGTATAACTCATTAAGTATCACACTGAATGATTGGGAAGTGTTTGCATGCATTTGTGTGTGTAATAAATACGAAACAAATAAACATCATGAGTTTGCATGTAACCACATAAACAATTAAAATCTAATCAACTATAGTATAGGCTCTAAGTGTCTAATAACCTATCCTATATCCCTATAGTCAAAAGCTCTGATACCAATCTGTCACAATCTGACTCGCAGCGGAAATGGTAGTCGGGGCATGATTGGGTTTTCATCAAAGCTCATGACATTTACTATAAAGTTTCATATTTATTATTTCTCTTTAAGGATGAAGTTACAATAATCATACAAACACAACATGTTCAAATACATTTTCATTCAAATTACAAACTAGAGTACAATTACAAAGGAAAACAAAACTAAACGTTCATTCAAAGGCATTAACTTGTTTATTCTTCTAGGCCATCCTATGTGTTTCTTTTCTCAACCGGATCACCTGTATCATGTGTAAAATAGGGTTTTGGGTCAACAAAAGTTGGCGAGTGAATCTTATTTAAACATTTGAAAGGATTAGTTATGTTGGTTATTTGAATAAAATTGTGCATAACCAAATATGAGCAAACGTAAATGTAAATTTAATCACAAAACACATAATATCAAATAATGCACACGCACACACCAAATGATGAACAATGAGATCAAGGCTCAATCAAACGGAGCCGATCTAATGAGGCACCTGATGCTCAACTCGTCTCCCACGAGGAACTGATGGGCCTAATGAATGATTTGCACACAATTTGACAGAAATGTAAACACACATCACAACAAACAATATTTACATCACAAGTTTAGATCATATATTGGTAATGGCACAAGTTTGAATAAACGAAATAATTAAAGCGACACATGATACACCCCAAAACATGAATAAAAAGGGGAATTTGTAAGAATTCACTCACATTGGGTGCGTTCTTTGATGACGTTGGATGCGCACGATTTTTAGGATTTGATCGAAGAGGGAAAACTAACCTAAAATAATAACGAAATGATTCGGTAAATAAATAAAGTTCATTTGAAATTAATATTTTTATTTAGTGCTCTTAATAAGATTTTTAGATTTATTTTTGTGAATTTAATGCAAGTTTTTAGGCTTTAAAACCTTATTTTGAGGTATTTTTAATTGATTTTTCAATTAAATAAATAAATAAAAGAAAAATAAAAAGTTGACTTTTTGACCGTTAACCGGTCGGACTGTGTTTAATTTATGCGCTGAGTGAGGTTCGAACTCGGGACCTCTCGTATACGTGCACGCAGCTCTACCAACTGAGCTACGTGTCTACCCGAAATATTTCTGATTTTAATTATATTTATATACTTACTGGTTTAAATCTGGAATTTAATTAATTAAAAAGGTTTATACTGTATTGAACCGGACGCGCAGAACATGTTTCGAACCCGTGACCATCGACTTAACTTGCACCCAGCCCGACCAACTGGGCTGGGTGTCTAACCCATCAATATCCGGGATTATACTATATTTATATACATGTTGAAGGATGATCTGAATAGGTTTTAAAAAGATTGGTTTTATTTCAAGAAGTCGAAACAGGTGTGGCTCGAACCCGGGACGTATGCTTTGTAATTGCACACAGTCCACCGCTGGACTGTGTGTCTAACCCGGTTAAATATTCGTTTTTATTTATATTTAAATGCTATCTCAATTCGTCTTCTTCATACATTTAAATTTCAGATCACCCGCTCAGTGATTTGGTTTGTTAAATCAAAATGTTTCTTACTGATTAACAAAATAATAGATAGAAAATGAAAGTAAGTCGAAGGATAATACCGAGGGCGGTGGTCTTGAATGTTTCCGGCGAGACTCCGACGGCTGAGGTCAACTCCGGCGAAGTGCAGAAAAGAAAAAAGCAGAGAGTTTTGAGTGGAACTTCGAAAGAAATGAGCGAGATATTGAGGTAGGAAGCATCGATATATATAGTGTGGATATTCAATCATGAGATTTCGGTTTCAAGACCCAAATTTATGATTTTTTAAATTTCCAGTTGACCTTAGTTGATTTCGCATTTTGAACTTGAATTTTCGGTTGCATTTTTGTAAACGGGTAAACGTTTTCAACAAGAATAATCGCGAGTTTAATGGTTGTTGATTTTTGCCAGTTACTGATTTGGTCAACTGATTTGCAGGTTTACATTCAATGAATATATAAAGTTAATCGTTATGGGTTTTAAACCAAGTAGTGCGTGTAGCTCAGCGGTGAATATGGTGTGTGTAGAGTTTGTGGATTCGGTGGGGACCCGGGTTCGACTCCCGGTTACCCCCTTTTTGTGATGATTTATTTATTTATTTATATATATTATTTTATTTAACTTTTATTGATTTGTATTATTTTTATTTGTTGGTTATCTTTTTAATTATGAGTTATTTATTAATTATGACTATTAATAAAATAACTAACACAATAAATACGCATCGAATTTATTTAACCGAATTATTCGATTATTAAACGAAGCGGGTTTTGAAACCCGTTTTACGACGAATGTTACACTCCAAGAGTTCATCTAGCTACGTCCTCAACTCCTTCATTTCTGTTGGTGCTAACCTATATGGAGCTCTAGCAACTGGTGCTGATCCTGGCAGGATATCGATTCTAAACTCCACTTTTCTTTCTGGAGGTAGACCTGGTAATTCTTCTGGGAATACATCGGGATACTATGAGATGACTCGGAGGTCCTCATATTTGGCTTAGGCTCATTTATGGTGACTTGTGCCATGTAGATGACACAGCCTCTTCTCAAACACTTGGATGCCTTAAATAATGACACCTTATCTGGCAATCCATAGTGTGAGTCTCTAGGGATGGTGATCATTTCACCAGATGGGGTTTTGATCTCGATGAGCTTTTATCACAGGCAATACGGGCTTGGTTATAAGATAACCAATCCATACCTAAGACAACATCGAACCCCGCCAATTTCATTGGCAAAAGAGAGATAGGGATGGAATGATTCTTAATGGATATAGAGCATCCATCAAGAATGGAAGAAGCAGTTTCTAAGGTTCCATCGGCAAGTTCTGTCTCATAAGTTTTATCTAGAGTTCTTATGGGTAAATATAACAGTTTACTAAACTTATGATCAACAAATGATTTATCCGCACTCGAATCGAAAAGAACTCTAGCATAAATATCATTAATGGGAAAGTACCTGTTATGATGTTATTGTCATTAACAGCTTCCTTAGCAGTCAGCCAAAAATCGCGTGCATTCCCCTTCTTGGCCTCTCCAGGCTTCGGATTCTTTGAATTCTTAGGGCAGTTAGTTGCAATGTGCCCTTTTCATTGAAGATAGAACATACAACATCCTTGAAATCTTTACAATCTAGGGTCTTACGCCCTCTCTTTTTACAAATACCACAAGGTCTAGCTTGTGAATCATAATTACACTGTCCCCAGTGTCTGCGGTTGCAAGTCTTGCAAAATGGCATCACAGCCGACTTGCCTTGGTTCCCTTTGAACCCGAATCTCCCTTTATTTTTCTTATTGAATCTTTGGGGTTGTCTTCATCTCTCTTCCTTTTTCCGTTAGTTTCTGACTTAACTGACTTTTTCCTTACAGATCAAGGGTGAGAGAGAGAGATAGGTCTACAGCAGACCTATAGGTATTAGGCTGAGCAGCCTTTACCATGCCCTTAATCTCGGGCGCTAATCCATTGATAAAACGCGCAATGCGTTTGGATTCAGGGGTGATTAGGTAGGATACTAACCTAGATAGGGAATTAAAGTCGGAAACATACTTCCGACAGTCTAGGTTTTTCATGGAAAGAAACAAGAAGTCTGTCTCTATTTTCTCCACCTCATGGGGTGGGCAGTAGGTTTCCTTAACAAGGTCCATAAACTTGGACCATCCCAGATTATACAGGTATACTTACCTGTGGACTGAATTATGGCTTTCCACCAAGTTAGGGCATCGCCCTTAAGGATTGTGATACATACTTGACCACATCCTTTTCAGCACAGCCGCCGATGTCTACGATGGTCTCCATCTCGTCCAGCCACTTTAGGGCTTCTACAGCTCCTTTTTCCCATTAAAGTCTCGGGGTTTATAGGAGACAAAGTATTTGTAGGTGAATCCGTCCTTAGAAGAATGAGACCTATCATCATAGTCTATCCTCTTAGGTTCATTCTTCGCATTTGATGAGTGAACAGAGCTCTCCTTATGAGCTGAGGATGGGGTATCGATAGTGGTCTAGAACGAGTAGCACTCGACTCTCTTAGCTTTTCAATGGCCTTACCCATGGCCCTTTCCACAGCCGCATCAATGCGAGCTTGGAAAACATTATCATCAATATTTCTATTTTCGGCATTTCTGAGTTCAACGTCTCGCTGGCTATTTTGTGCCTCATTAGAATTAGCCATTCTTCAAATCTTTGGTTCTATATACCAAATAAAATTTGCCTTAGCCATGGTATACCAACAATTTCAGCTTTAAACATTGGATATAAAAATCCATCGCCTAATCATGCTAGTGTGAATAACATCACAACTCTTAGGCTTAAAGTATCTATATTTGGCCTAGGTCTTAATAGGACCATCAAAGGCAAAATTACAATTTGTACATAGTCCATATATTACTAGACAGTGGATCGTAATGTCACAACTGTTATTGTCATATTTGACAATTGTATAGCACATAGGCTTGTCACAAAGGACATTTAAAACATGGCACATAGGTCTGTCACTAATGGATATAAATATGGCACATAGGCCTGTCACTAATGGACATAAGATTATGGCACATAAGTCTTTATCACTGATGGATGTTTTACTTATCATCGTACTGGTGATATTTAGCCGGGATCAAATAGATCACATGGGCTACCTAAAATA
Organism: Scalesia atractyloides; assembly: GCA_947069175.1. Lineage (NCBI taxonomy): Eukaryota > Viridiplantae > Streptophyta > Magnoliopsida > Asterales > Asteraceae > Scalesia > Scalesia atractyloides. Next base: position 66,519,614 of record CAMTDV010000028.1, on the reverse strand, counting down.
AATAATAACCCGAAAGGGTAATATATCACTAATGGATGTTTTATTCATCACTGCACAGGTGATATTTAGCCGGGATCAATTAGATCACATAGGCTATATAAAATTAATCATAACCCGAAAGGGTAATACATCACTAATGGATGTTTTATTCATCACCGCATTGGTGATATTTAGCCGGGATCAAATAGATCACATTGACAATATAAAATAAATCATAACCCGAAAGGGTAATACATCACTAATGGATGTTTTATTCATCACCGCACTGGTGATAGTTAGCCGGGATCAAATAGATCACATGGGCTATATAAAATAAATCATAACCCGAAAGGGTAATACATCACTAATGGATGTTTTATTCATCACCGCACTGGTGATATTTAGCCAGGATCAAATAGATCACATGGGCTATATAAAATAAATCATAACCAGAAAGGGTAATACATCACTAATGGATGTTTTATTCATCACCGCACTGGTGATAGTTAGCCGGGATCAAATAGATCACATGGGCTATATAAAATAAATCATAACCCGAAAGGGTAATACATCACTAATGGATGTTTTATTCATCACCGCACTGGTGATATTTAACCGGGATCAAATAGATCACATGGGCTATATAAAATAAATCATAACCGGAAAGGGTAATACATCACTAATGGATGTTTTATTCATCACCGCACTGGTGATATTTAGCCGGATCAAATAGATCACATGGGCTATATAAAATAAATAATAACCCGAAAGGGTAATACATCACTAATGGATGTTTTATTCATCACCGCACTGGTGATATTTAGCCGGGATTAAATAGATCACATGGGCTATATAAGGTTAGGACATAGTCCATTTCCTTGAAGGCTAGTGTGATTCCTCAAGTCGCACTACATGAGTATGAACATTATTTGAATGTTAATATAAGAGGACCTTAATGGTTGATTAATAATCCCGGTCGCATTGACCTTAATGACTTGGAGGTTTGAACTTAGTCCACCACCTCAAGATAGAAGGATAACTTCTCTTAACTATCATGATAGAAGACCCTTTCGTTCTTAACTGTCATTTTATATTTTGGCCAATTATGTGGTCTTGCCACTTGGCTAATCAAAAGTATTAAGATCTTTTTGGAATTATATCGCAAAGCATAAATTTCGAGTAAATCGAGACGCTCATTTTCAAGAGGATGAATACATACATATATATATATATATATATATATATAAATTCCATAAGTACTCCATTAGATTCCAAATTAGAAATTACAATACTAGAAAAATGAAATAAACTGTCCATGCAAGGACTTTAAAGAAATAAAAATGTCCACGCAGGGACTAAAGAAATAACAATGTCCTCGCAGGGACTACATAAGTTATTAGAAGAGACTTCACTCGTCCTTCTTTCCCTTGACCAACTTGGAGAGTTTCTTGAAGAACTTGTTTGTCTTCTTCTCCGTTTTCTCTGCATGTTGCTGCATTTCTTTCATTCTCTCTAAGGCCTCATTAATGGGCTCAAGTGGTGGCGGAGGTTGTGGTTATGGTTGTGGCATAACCGGATACTGGTACCCATAAGTTGGATATCCAGTAGGTGGGAAAGGAGACGGGTGAAGTGCATTGTGCATAACTACTTGCATATATGGGTCTTGCGACCATGTATGATAGTCTACCGGTGTAGATGGGTTAAAAGGATCATATCCAGACGTGTCTGGATATGTGGGGATTGGTTAGTATAACCCGATGGTAGTGGTTGAACAGCAGGTGTTGATGTTGGTTCCACTATGGGTGTAACATTAGAGGGTCCACCCATTTGTGGGTCCTCTTGAATTGTGGGGTAGGAGTTGGGCAAAGGTGGCAGCGATCCCGACCTTTGTCCAGCACGTACCGACATACGTGCTCCACGCTTCCTTCTTGGTGGTTAAGGTGGTGGTTGAGGTTGGTCCACCGGTTCCATGTGGACATCTTCTTGTACTGGGGTTGGTTGTGAGTGATGAGAATGAGTGTGGGTAAAGGTGAATTGGTTCCAGTATTGGTCCCACTCATTAGGACCTTGGTAGGATGATCTGGCATAAGAGTTCGAATCGCTAGAAATTTCTATGGGATGCGCGTTCAATCCCGATGGTGGCATCTCCGGTCAGAGTCCTCGTCCATAGGGTTTGGCTGGTCCAACTGATTTTGATCGGCTAGAGGCGTGTTAAAGTAATGGATAGGATTAAATTCTTCACGGTAAGAGTGATGAGAATGGGATGGTGAGAATGGTGTGAATGATAGGAGTTATGAGAGTGGTAAGAATTTTGGGAATGCGAGGGCGAGTGTCTATTAGAGACAGAACGTCTCGCTGGTTGCCAAGGAGACGAATCTCCTGATTCTTGATAGGCATGTGACTTATGAGATTGAGGGGAATGCGCCCCGATGGTCCTCCCCTCATTGGACCTTTTCCTCTTCCACTTTGTCCTCATACACGTGGCGGCATTTTCCTGTTAAAATTCAATTTAAAACAATACTAATAACTTAATAATGAAATGAGTAATCCTAGGTCAATGCCTAGACTCGGAAGTCTAAGGAATGTGCTCGTGTAAGTTTCAGTTTAAACACAAGAAGGATAGTGTTTATTTCTTTCAAAAGTTGGCTCTAATACCAACCTGTCACACCACGGATTTCCAACCCAAATCCAAACACTGGTGGGCCCGGGTGGGGAGCATTGTGACGTCGGTTGATAACATCATAGTCAATTAAACACGGCACAGCGGAAGTCTTGGAGTAAAATTACTAATACAAACCGAATGTTCAAAATAAAATAATATACAGGCTCGTAATAGAAGATCCACAGTCGGATTATTAAAATGTACAAGAAAGAATATAAAACAGACTTTAGGCAGATCTAAGGATTTGCAAGATCCTCTTATTCACTACCGAGCAGCTTCCGACCTATTTCGTATTGTACCTGCAGTTTAGTCTTTGGAAGATACGTCAGCTTACGCTGGTAAATATACCCAACTGACTCATTTTGAAAACTTTAAAATGATTTTAAAGAGCAAAAAGGCACAAAATCTTTTATTAACTTGGGAAAGTTGACTTTGCAACCTTGTATCAAATTCACATGTTTGTCAATACATACAGGGCCCAGTACAGAAACCGAGACATGATTAAATACACACCACTTAGAACTCACGAAGGAGTTATCCCCAACGTCTTGGGTAATTTGCATATGAGCGTTTGTTAGGTGTATGCCTACACCCCACGCTAAGGTCGTGGCCAATAACTAATGTATTGAGCCGAGGATATCCAGGACACGGTAATTTAACCCCCGATGTTTAAGTTATCAAACAAAACTGATTAAAAACGGAATACGCGGGTTTACTAGCCACAATAGGGCATTCGATTGACCCCATTTCGGACCAAGCGGTAATAATTTACCGTATCCCAAGCCCATATAGGGAAAATAAGTTGAGAGTATTTACCTGAGCTAGTCTTCTTTTAAATTTTAATAACTCAGCCGTATATAAAAGTACCAACTGCATATAGCATTTACCGGCAAGGCTCTAGTCTGGATTATGGCATAAGCTAACCAATTAATACTAACGATCTTTAATTAAGTCTTAGACTTAGACCGAGTAGTGTACATGATCAAAAACGTGTAACGCTTGATTAAACGATGATCGGATAGAATGTAGTTTAAACCCGACAAGTACTTTGACTTGTATAATATGGTAAGCTATAAACATTCTGGATTTTGAAACTTAAATGACAAGGTTGAACCCGTTTCGGTTAATTTTTCATAAAATAGTTACATATACTTAACCGTGCGCATATTAGCGATATCGGGTAACCGAATAAGTCATGGACAAGTTCTGTATGCCATTATATTTTAAATAAGTTAAGATATCAGTACGAAATCAACTTGTATGCCCGTTATGGTTTTAAAACGAAACTATGCCTCATAAGGGCATTTCGGTAATCATATACCGTATAAAAGGAACTTGATCATCTTTTAAGTTTATAATCATGAGTATCCTGGAAAAATATTTTATTTATGATATAATATCAGTAGGATAATATTTATATGTGTAATTTATCTTTATGACCAAACTATGCACCGAAGGGGCATTTTGGTCATTTTACACATAGTTTATAAACTATTTGGGATTCTGAGTTTATAACATGTACCTACTGTAATATGTTTAAAATAAGTTTTAAAATTAGCAGGTATCAAGTTTTTGTCAATAATATGGTTTAAAACCATATTATGCGCCGAAACGGCGCTTATGTCGTAAAACGACGTTTTATGCGATGTTTAATGAAAACTGACATTAGCGTCAGGTTAAAATATTTAAAATATGTTATTTAATATAACATATCAGTAGATAATTGATTTACCTTGAAAAGATTTGATTAAAACCATTTTATGAGCCATAGGGGCTAAAATCATCATTTATCGACATAGTTTAAGGACTTGTTTGAAAACTTAGTTTATAACTTGGTTTAACATCCCAAATAATTCTACTTATAATATTACATCAGTAGAAAACTCATTTTCAAGTTCATTACCATTTAAAACCTTGTTTTATGCAAAAAGGACATTTTGGTCAAAGATGACATAATTATGGAACTTGCGCATAAACTTAGATTTTGATTTTTGATCATGTAATATAACCTCAGAGGGTTATGCTACATTATATTATGATCATAATGCCACTTTAGATCAGTAGGTAACTCATCTAAATCGGGCCAGAATCGAAAGTCAAAGCAGAAGTCAAACTTCGCGACTTTCTGTTGCGGACCAACCCTAGAACTGAAATTGACGAGCCGAACATGTTCATACATGTTCTAATAAGTATTACCAACTTGTTTATGTGTCAAAACAAGTTACATAGCATATATAAGATCACTTTATGATTTTTTCAAAAAATGACCTGTTTGACTTTTTAATAACATAGCTTTGACCCCTCAATTGGTCTAGCAAACATGATCTTTTGGAGGTGCCCTTTATAGGAATTCACACCTACCTTATTACGACCACTTAGCCATGTTCATTTCGAACAATGGTTGTACCATAATGGTCTTAACCGAAAGTCAAAGTGTTTTCCGAAAAACGCTTGACTTTTGGCTATAAAAGCCTATAAACGAAAATGCATAAGGAAGGAACACTTACCAGTGATTCCTATGGTGCAAAAGAACTATGTTGGATGCTCCTTTTAGCTGGGAACTTCCAGATGAGGGAGAAGATTGAATAAAATGAGAAAGGTGCAAGTTGGAATGTGAACTTAAGCACTTATTTATAGTTGGAGAACTCAAAGGAGGTGAAGCCAGGTGTTTAGGGTGTAAGAGGAAGCTTACAAGTATCCTAAAACTTGGCATAGCAGTTTGGGAAGCCATGGTTTCGGTTTTAATGGTTTTGGAGTTTTGTTTGGGAGCCAAGCAAAACTTTCTGCAGCAGATGTTCTCTGGCGGGCCGCGAGAGGCACAGGCCCTGCCTCTCGCGCCGCGCGAGCTCCCTAAAGGCAGATTCCAAGTTTGACACTTTTAGCCCCTTTAACTTTAAAAAAGCTTCTAAAACCCTTTTTAAACACCTTTTGGCACTTTTAGCCCTCCGTAGCCAATACTTGGCATACACGGGATTAAGCCCCGTCATTGTCGAGCTCTCGGTTCGTTAAAAGGTCACTCAGAGGTATAAATTAACATGTTGACACTTTTATCCATTATCCAACTTTTATATATTATTGGATTTAATCACTCTCGTCCAACAAACAGGACATATGAGAGTTAGGACTACGTAAAGGATCACTAAGAGGCTAAGTATAAGGATGTTGACTCCGATGTCACTCAGAGGCTAGGCATGTTAACACAACGGTCACTCAGAGGCCGAGTTTAAGCATAACGACACTAATGGTCGTTCAGAGGCTACGTTTTATGCATAACGACACTAATGGTCGTTCAGAGGCTACGTTTTATGCATAACGACACTAATGGTCGTTCAGAGGCTACGTTTTATGCATAACGACACTAATGGTCGTTCAGAGACTAGGTTTATGCATGTTGACATCAGAAAGTCATTCAGAGGCTCAGTTTGAGCATGTTGTCACTTTTAGTCCATATTAGTCTTTAATCGACTATATTAAAAATACAACACGTGTCACTATACTATTGGACACGATTTTACAGGGTGTTTCAGTACTAATATCTAAGCATAATGTACAACCCATTCATGCTTTCAATCCTACTTCTTGCATTATTCATCTACACAACTAAGTATCAAATAAATTTCATACTATACTTCAACCTAACTAACAAGAATTCATCATATACAACATAATCAATCGAATTTGCACATGATTTGGACATAGGTGATTCACCCATCTTACCACCTTCACCATCAATGATGGGTTTCAACTTCAATCATCAATTTACTTAAAACCATTCATAATTCAAGTCTTATTTGATGATTCTAACACACCTTCATACTTACTTTCATACAATTCATAGATTGATCACAAACCCCACTTCATACAAAATCATCAAAGCACAATTTACAACTTACCACATGTTTAGTAAGTCTAGATGAAGGGAATTCTTCATTCATGTAAGGCTACAACCTCCAATTTGAGCCCTATTTGGTTAGATTTAGTAAGTTGAACAAGAGAGAGTTCTTCTCTCTTCCTCTAGCATCGACACACACCCATATATTTGTCAAAATGCAGAATTTTGACCCCCATTTCTTTTTGTTGACCATCTTATAATTTCCAAGGAATATCATAAATGGTCCCTTTACTTTCCTTTCTTCTTTTACTTAAAAAAAATCATTTTAACTAAGTTAAGTTACCTACTTATTTTATGTTATGACATAACTCAAGAGAACTCGGTAGCGAAATAAAAAAATATACGAGTTTTGGGGTGTTACAAGTCTACCCCTTTAAAAGAGGTTTCGTCCCCAAAACCTTGTTCATATCCACTATACAGTAACTATCTTTTCCTTCCTTGTCAGTATTATTCATTCAACTGACATACTAAGAACACACTCATAGAATTCATACCTCTAGCTTTTGTACCCTTGCATAACGCTGATTCTTAGTAAACCTCATCACCACCGATCCATTCATTGAATAAATTCAAGATACATACTATAGCAATAATGCACTCATGGTTTATTCAAGGGCTTTGTTCATGAACTAACGTACTCGTATATTTTCTCCCTTTCTCCTTAAATTAGGTGAAAAAATTTGCTTTCACGCATTTAACGATCGTAACGAGTAGCTTACTTCAACTTTTACTCATTAATTATGCACGATATTTCATCCTTCCATTAGTCACATCAGTACTCATTGTGAGTTTACCACAACATTTCAATACTAACATTCCTTTTTATTTCTTTCATAGCCACACAAGTAGTCGTAATATGATCACACATATATCATCAGGTTCGACTAAGGCCTCGTTACCGCAACCTAGGTAGTATTATTTCATTTTCGTTTATCTTGAGCAAACCACAACATTCCATTACTAAGTTTCTTCTAATTACTTTCATATCCACACGAGAGGTGAGGATATGAGTGTATGCATACCATAAACATTCAATTATCTATCATTACTACAACAAAACTACTCTTTTCATACTTACTTATTTGTACTTAACGCAAGAATTAAGTATCATTCTATGTTTGCTATCGTTACTTGTACTATGCACACCTTTAAGTCCTGCCTTAATTCATTTCATTCATATCCCTTTATTATTAGCTTTCCTCACACACTGTTTCCTCTTAGTAGTATGTCGTGCAACTGCATCGTACGGGTGTTTAACCAATACCCTAATTTTTCACTGAAGGTTCTGGGATTCCCTCCTAATGACATAAATTCCTTCTTATGTTGATCGTTAAAAGTCAACCATTCAATATCATACCATATGTCACACCCCGACCCGCAGCGGAATAAGAGTCGGGGCATAATTGGGTTATCACCAAAGCTCATGATGTTTACTAATATGTTTCATGTTTATTAAATTCAAATTACATCTCAAATGTTCAAGTCAAATTCATACAATACAAGGAAAGGAAAAATTAAATAAAACAATCCAAAGTCTAAACTGGTTTATTCTTCTAGGCCGTCCTATATGTTTCTTGCTTCAACTTGATCACCTGTATCATGTGTAAAAATGGGGGATTTTGGGTCAACAAAAGTTGGCGAGTGAACCTTGTTGGAAAACATTTATTATTGATTTCTTGTTATATTTAATATGGAAAATTGTGCAATAATCATATGTGAGCAAACGTAAATAAACATACAATAACAATAACAATAACAATAACAAACCACCTTGCATGAATATATGACATGAATGATAATGTATATGTTGGCAACGTCACGTTCACGCTCATAGGTAATGGGGAACGGACGGCCTATGATGATGTATGTGCGATCAAGGCTCAATCAAACGGAGCCGATCATATGTTGGCAACGCCTCGTTCACGCTCATAGGTAATGGGGAACGGCTCACGCTCATAGGTAATGGGGAGCGGCGGCCTATGATGATGTATGTACTGAAAATGATAAATTTAATCTAAACATTAAACACACAAACAGTTGATACATATTGAATACACATTTGATCATGGATATGATGGATGCACAAGTGTTTAAATGCAATAAATAATAAGACACATGATACACCCCAAAATGTGATTAAAACGGGGAATTTGTAGAGATTCACTCACATTGGGTGCGTTCGTTTGATGATGACTGAATGCGCACGAGTTTAGAGAGTTGATCGACGAGGAATAATTAACCTAAATAATAACGGAAAGGTACGGTAAATAAGTGGATTTTGTTAACAATTTTGATAGGGTTTTTAGATTTATTTTTGTGAGTTTAAGTCAGTTTCTAACTTTAAAAATAATATTTTTAAGTATTTTTAATTGATTTTTAAATTAAATAAATAAATAAAAATATATAAAAAAAATGTTTACTTTTTGGGTTGACCATTGACCGTTGACCGTTGACTGTGACTGTTGACTGTTGACCGGTTCGGACGTGTGTATGTATGCGCTGGGTGAGGCTCGAACCCGAGACCTCCCGTACGCGTGCACGCAGCTCTACCAACTGAGCTACGTGTCTAACCCGAAATATTTCTGTTTTTAATTATATTTATATACTATTTACTTTTAGTCAGAAATCCTTTATTTCTAAAAAGGATTTAATTATATCGGACCGGTGCACACAACAGGTCTCGAACCCGGGACCTGTGGTTTAGTGTTGCACACAGTCCACCGCTGGACTGTGTGTCTAACCTGGTTAATATACTGATTTTTATTAAACTTAACATCTTACAGCGAGTTGATCCGGTTCGGTTTAAAAAAACATTTTTTATTTCAGAGAGTGAGGTTGTGTCAAGGATCGAACTCGAGACGTGTGTTAATCGTTTGCACACAGTCCACCGCTGGACTGTGTGTCTAACCCGGTTTAATATCTGGTTTTAATTATACTTATACATAAGTTCGACTTCATCTTCCTCGTTCAAAGACACAGACAACGATTATTCAACTGTTCTTGTTTGATTCGATTAACGAAATTTATAAGTGATTGAAATGTGATGGATAGAGAGGGTTTTTAGAAATGAATGTACCGATACAGATGTCTTTCTCAGAACTCCGGCAAGGATCGTCGGCTCTGTTTTGTGAACTCCGTCTGTTCGGATCAATTAACAGTTTTGATCGAGTAGTTGTGAAATTGAGTTACTTTTAGATGATTATACCGATTCACAGCGTGATTTTGGAAATTCCAAAAATTTTCCGGCGATTGCAGAATATCCGGCAACGTCGTCTGGGATTGATTCTGGTTGATGAATTGAAGTTAGTAATAGTCTAACAATGAATTGAAACCGAAAGAGTTGAGGTATTTACCGTCTTGATGTGAGTCTCGGTTTTCCGGCGAAAGTCCGGCGATTGAAGAAAATCTCCGGCGAGTGAAATTGATTCGAGAAATGGTGCGATTTTGAGCGAAATGATTTCCAGAGACTTGGGTGTGTATTTATAGGGAAGAATCACAATGAATTGGGTCTGATTTCAGTGTTGATTCGTTGATCAGTTTTTCTCCGGCGGTTATGACTGATGTCGTGGGATTAGACATCGGTTATAACGATGTCGAGGTTAATACATACGTTAAGTCAAAAGAAACCGTCGATAATTGGCAAAATCGTCGGATTTTCCAGCGACTGCGAATTGGGCGCGCTGTTGACTGAATTTGATTTCGAGTTTTATTATAAATGTTATTTGTTTCACTGGATAGCACAAGTGAGTCAAGTGGCGGAGTGGTTAAGTGGTTGTGTGATAAGGCTTCCGGCTGACCCGGGTTCGAAACCCGGCAGCCTTCTTTCCTTTTTATTTATTTTATTTTCACTTTTTATCAATTATAGTTTTTAAATCCTAAATTGTTTATTAATTATGTATTGTTTAAAATTAAAATAAATCATAAATACGCAACGAAATTTTTATAACTTGATATTCGATTTACAAACGAAGCGGGTTTGGAAACCCGTTTTTCGACGGATGTTACACCATACTTATCCTACCATTTGTTTTACTCATAAATACTATTAATTCTACAAATCCTTACTCATAATTAACGAGTTAAAAAATTATTAACCTTGATTTCATTGCATAAGCCAATGATCCACGACCCGCATTGGCCCACTCCTTCATGAGTCCAAGCCAGAACTAGATTGACCTCGTCCATCCATGTGAGGAGCTTCCGCTTGTGCACATCCTTTCCCAACTCTACTAGCTTTATCACACCAAGAGTTCTACCACTTTCATCTATAAAATTAAGGATTAGTACATTTCGTTCAAATTCCTTCAAGTATGGCGTTTATCAAATCATCTTGTTTACATACTAGCCCTTTCTAGATTCCGTTTTTTTAAACATTAGTCCGTCTGACCTATTCATAACGGGTCAATACGTGACCGTTCCTTAACATATCATTTTTCTTTATTTGACCCGTTCATGACGGGTCAATGCATGATCGTTCCTTAACATATCATTTTCATTCAGTTATTCATTGTATTCGGTGTTAATTCACCTATATTCTTCAACGGATCCCTAACTTGGTATATTATATTACACATTTCATTTCTTACGTAGTACTCTCACAATTTATAAATAATTATTTGATAACTTCTTTATTTTGACTTTTCTAGGTCAAACTGTCACTTATTATTTATTGTTTACATATTTTGGAGTATGTGTTGTACTTACCTCCGGATCAAACATGCTTACAAAAACATCATTTCATTGTTCTAGCATTTCTTGCAAAAACCTTCATTTCCCGTCCATACTTAAGCGATTCATCTGGGTCGTAGCTTGTTATTCACCCAACTCCCATGAGTTAATTTCTAATATTCTTTCTGTAAAAAAAATATGTTTGCGTGCCAATTTCAATCATCCTCTTGCTATCCTATCACCATTTACTTTATACCTACTCATATGACCTGTTTGACTCCAACATGATCAAACTGTCAACATATTCTTATGTATGTTAATTTAATTCGTTTTATGTGTTGAATCTATCTCATAGATTCAACCATTTCTTTCATACTTTTCATTTTGTTTATCTTTTGAATCCATCTCACTGACTCAAACCTTTCTTTCATACTTTTCATTTTTTTATGTTTTTGAATCCGTCTTACAGATCCAAACCTTTCTTTCATAATTTTCATTATGTTTATGTTTTGAATCCGTTGTCTCACGGATTCAACCCTTTCTTTCATACTTTTCATTGTTAATTATTCAATCTTTACAGTCTTATTCACTTCAGTAATAAGGTTATACTAGTGGAAACTTTGGGTTGATATTTAGTCTTACATACTAGTATGATTATATGACTTAGAATACATTTATTTGTGGATTTAAGATTTTTTATATACTTATGCTATGTAGACAAACTAGTGTGCTCACCGACATAATTTGTGTTGACAGATATTTTATACATGTTGTAGGAAATATTTGATGATGATTTTGTAAGAAAAGACTTAGGGTGAATTAGAAATCTCACCTATTTTTAATTTATGCATTTTAATATTGTTAGTTTTGAAATTTCAATTGTCGTACTTTCCATTTTCATGAACAATGTAATGTTTGATTTAGTGAAATGAAATTTTGAATTTTAATTTATTGTTGTAAATTTAGTGTTACGTTGTCTTTGAGTAATATATTACGTCTCGCCTCAGTGTTTCCATCATCGGTTAGGGTGTGATAAAATGCTCTAAGTGTGTTTTTAGTATAAGTGTTTCGTGATGTGACAGTTGACTATATATGTTTTTTGAAGTTGCTTATTGTGGATGGTTTTAACGAATAGTTACAGTATATTATATAAAAATATAAACATATAACAAAGGGTAGTTCATAACATAGTAAGAAAGACCCCTCCATAAAAAAATAACATTTGAATGACAACGGTTATGCCAATGAGTTCTAGATTGGTTTGGGGAAGACATTCTATGACTTTCCAATGTGAAGGTCATGGATTGGAGTACCACATAGTTTAATATTTTCTAAGTGGGCCAGGGGTTCTACCACAATGATTTTCGGGCTATGAGTTTTCCATGAAATAGTGAGCAGGTTTGGTCACCAACGTTATTTTTGTTCGCAGGACATGGGTGGCCTCTCACCAATAGTTTTGCCTCAGTGGCCGAACTTGTATATTATTCGTTGGCCGTTAAGAAAATGACAATGGTTATTTTGTAACCTATCGTCGTTTAATTAATTTAATAATCATAGTAGATTTTATCCACCATGTTAAGATGAGATAAAACTAATAAAGAAACAGAATCATACAAATTTACAAATATATAAGAGATGCATTTAAAATCGCATTTATTAGTAAGATTTTTTTTATGCATTTAAAATCGTATTTTTAGTAAGATTTTTTTATGCTAATATATGAGACATTGTATAATCAATTTCAAGATAAAATTCATATTGATCAATTTAACGTTAAAATTTGTATCAGTTTGTAAACAACAACGCAAAAGAAGAAAAAAAACTACACGTATAGCCCACAAATGGATGTTCCAGCTAGTATCAATTAACAGTCGACTTTCTGATAAATAAAAAATATAAAAATGAAACTCTCAAAACTTTATCATAGAAACAAAATAATTTTAAAATTTGCGTTTATCTATGATCGATGAAAAACATCGTTTTATACTATAATTAGCAAACATTATTATATTATTAACTTCTATACTGAGACTCACTAATTATGATCCAAGGAAAAGTCAAAATTAGACGGATTGTTCTTACCTAAATTATTACCACATCTGGTTATGATACAAAAATGAAAAAGAAATCTAATATCTTAAAAAAGTAATTCAATTCATATCGTTTGCGTATATATATACATCACAATAATTCTAACTTTCATTAATTGACCGATAACACTCCCAACTTTCAATTTGTATATCAGTATCTCAACTTTCAATTTGTATATCAGTACTCTCAACTTTCAACTTACTGGCCGATAACACTCACTAACTAACTAAACTCTAACTTAGTTTTTGCTGATGTAGCATCTGATGTGGCCTTTTTGCTGACATGGCATATGATGTGATAGCAGATTTGGCATTTTTGATAACGTAGCAATTGATGTGGCAGCTGACATGACATTTTTGCTGACATGATGGCTGATGTGGTAGCTGACATGGCAGCTGATCAGCTATCTTGGTTAAGATTCAGTTAGTTAGAGAGTATTATCGGCCAATAAGTTGATAGTTGAGAGTATTAATGTACAAATAAAAAATTGTATGTGTTTTCGATCAATTGGTAAAAGTTCTAGTTATTAAAATGCAATATACCTAATATTTAAAATCAAGATTCCGGCCTTATTTAGCTCTCCAACCATCCACATCCTCTCCAACGTTTCACACAGGTTTACTCTTCCTCTTTTCATCCATCCACAAACCCTAGCTACCGGCAACTACCGGTCACCGTCACCGGCAGATTATCTGATGCTAAATGCACGATCGGTCACTACAACGTTTTAACCTACGACAAAGAATGGTGTCATGGAAATCTTTAAAGTCTCTATTCTGGCTGTTGTCGATAATCTGTTTAGATTCAAATGGAGTTAGGGCTGACGTTGGTCACAAAAACGCATACGCGACGATGATGTATATGGGGACGCCAAGAGATTACGAGTTTTACATTGCGATTAGAGTTATGTTACGATCTTTATCGAAGCTTCGAGTCGATGTGGATCTTGTTGTGATTGCTTCTGTTGATGTTCCTGCCCGTTGGATGCATACGCTGTACGTTTACTTCATTTCTCTTTGAAAAATGAAAAGTTTTGTTGCTTTGCTACGGTACGCTCGCTGGCTGGCGTAGGTTAGCAGCTTTTTTAAACTTTCTATGAAAGGCACATGTATTTATTTTTTTTTAAATCACAAATTTGATATCATGGTTTGTGATGCTTGGCATTGAATTTACGATATGTCTATAAATTATAATGATATTGCTATATAGTATTATTTGGTTCTATACTTGTATAGTGATAGTGTCTAGCTGCTACAAAATAGTTTAATGTTTAATTGGTCATTTTTAGTTGTAAAGTGTTATATATGTTCTTTATAGGGCGTTTAACGGGTCATAACAAGTCTTAATGGATTATTACGAGAATTGGATTGCAAAAATAAGCATTGACGATACAAAGGTATCAAAATAGACAAAACGTCAGCTTTGCCACAAATTTCCCGGCTTAGCTCACAAATTTCCTGGCTAATGTCTATTTTGATAATTTATTTGGTCAATGCTTATATTTTCAATTTTCCGGATATGATGATATGATGTAACAGGGAACAGGAAGATGGTGCGAAGGTTGTGCGAGTTGAGAACCTTAACAACCCATACATAAGTGATACTAGCCATGACAGATTCAAATTAACGTTAAACAAATTGTATGCATGGAGCTTAGTAGAATACGAAAGGGTCGTCATGCTTGATGCTGATAATCTTTTTCTTCAAAAGACCGATGAACTGTTTCAATGTGGCCAATTTTGTGCAGTCTTTATTAACCCTTGCATTTTCCATACAGGCCTCTTTGTGTTGGAGGTATGTCTATCTGCAAGCTGCATTTTTTTCTTGCATTAAATGAATTATGATCTGAAGCCGGGTTTGTTTTGAGTAATGGTTTTAATTTGACATTATTTGCAGCCATCGTCGAAGGTGTTTAAGGATATGTTACGTGATTTAGATAGCAGGAGAGATAATCCAGATGGAGCTGATCAAGGTTTTATTGGAGATTACTTTCCTGATCTTCTTGATCAGCCCATGTTTCATCCACCCTCTGATGGCACCAAACTTAATGGTACATTCAGACTTCCTTTGGGTTACCAAATGGATGCTTCTTATTATTGTAAGTCATTCAAACATGCTTGTACATTTGTAGTACTATAGCTATGCTTCTTTTGACCTAAAGAAGATTGAATTTTGTTGTTTTATTGAATCTTGATTGTATTGCAGATCTAAGATTAAAGTGGAGTGTACCATGTGGACCAAACAGTGTGATCACATTTCCTGGTGCATCATGGTTAAAGCCATGGTACTGGTGGTCATGGCCTGTTTTACCGCTTGGCATTCAATGGCATGAACAACGGCGCGAAACTATAGGGTATAGCATGTACATTATTTTTAAGAAGCTTATAGCATATGTTATTCATGTTATCTTAAACATAATTAGTTTTTTGGTTTAAGATTTTCTGTTTTTATGACAGGTATGATTCAGAGATGCCTTATGTGCTAATCCAAACTATAATTTACTTATGCATAATAGCAGTCACGCGCTTGTCTTGCTCAAGTTTTACAAAGCTATGCTACCGAGGTGCAGACAAGAACTTAACTTTAATCCAAACAAGCCTTAAAGCTATTGCCTTGTTATCCATCATGATATCATATGTGCTCCCATTCATGCTAGTCCCTCATACAATCCATCCGATTTTAGGGTGGACCATGTACTTATTAGGGTCCTTTGCTCTCTCGTGTTTCACCATAAATGTTTTTCTTCTCCCGTTACTACCGGTTTTGACGCCTTGGTTGGGGATCATAGGAGTCCTTTTAGTCATGGCTTGCCCATGGTATACAGATGGTGTTGTGAGGGCTTTATCGGTTTTCACATATGCGTTTTGTGTTTCACCGGTTCTATGGATTTCAATGGGGAAAATTAGATCATCTCTTCATATTTCACTTGAGAGGGAAGGTTTTCTGCCCAGCCGACTCACCGATTCAACTCAGTCTTTTAATAAGTTATATTGACATAAAAATTTTAAATATATTTGTAGAAAATGAATGGATTTATGATCATGCTTTTTTTAGAAGCAATAGGGATTGTTAATGTATGCAGAATTTTGATGAATTGTGAAATATTTTTAAACGGAAGTGACAGAATCGAAAGGTTGAGTTGTAAGGATTGTTAAGTTATTGACCAATGAGCTTATTTAGCTATTGGACTACGAAATTTTTGTCACCAATTAACAAAACAAATTCTATTTTTGCATAATATTATAGCAAAATACAATAGAAGAATGATTGGTTTAAACATGTAGCATAACTATTAGCTTGTAAGAAAATACTTAAAACATTATGACTGAATGTATGTTTGTTAAACAATATAGTTGTAAATGAGCAAGGTTATTTAAATAAAAAAAACATTTAGTTGTTTTTAATAAACTTAAAACAATACGAAAGGATTGCATATACACCCTATAGCCTAGTAGTACCAACGTTATAGTAAATAGGGATATTTAATTTAAATAACTCAATTTTTACCAATTTGCCGATAACACTCTCAACTTTCGATTTGTAAACCAGCACTCTCAACTTTCAACTTATTGGCCGATAACACTCCCTAACTAACTGAACCTAACCCAGTTAGCTAATGTCAGCTGCCACGTCATAAAAAATGTCACATCAGCTGCCATGTCAAATGCCACATCAGCAAAAGGGCCACATCAGATGCCACATTAGCAAAAACCAACTGGGTTAGAATTCAGTTAGTCAAGGAGTGTTATCAGGCAATAAGTTGAAAGTTGGGAGTGCTGGTGTACAAACCGAAAGTTGGAAGTGTTATCCGCCAATTGATAAAAGTTGGGGTTATTTAAATTCAATATCCCTAGTAAATAAGGTTTTTATTTATTTGTTTATTTTAAATGGTTAACATGATTTGTTTATTTAAATGGTTAACAGAATCAATATTGTAATCACAAAGACTTCCTTAGCAAAGGGCTAAGGAAAGTCACATATACAAGTTAAGTACAGTAACGAAACAGCAAAACTCATGGTTACATAGATCTGAATCTTAAAACTGAGTGATTTTTTAGCTTGTGACCTTAGTTAAACAATGTAAACATGTAATTACTATTAGGTGAAATATATACAAAAGAATTTATTAAACACCATAATTTCTAGAGTACAATGAATTTTGAAAGTCAACAAATTAATTGCAAAGTGCAAAGTTATAGTGCTTACGATATTGACAACAATAGAATTGGGCCACTATATATCATATATCGACATATATCATATTATAACAACAACATAACGAATATTATTATAGATACCAATTAATGTTCATTTTATAGTATATAGTGACTTGTAAGATGCTAAATACCAGTTGATATACTTAAAGGAAACATGAATTTCATGTTTCATCTAATTTTCATCCTCACAATGCTATCATTTTGCTTGGCTTCGGACCCAAACACCATTTATAAATTAAGAATGTATGTTACTAACGCCATTGAAGACAATATTGTAGTACATGTCTCCGGCAGCGGAGATCTTGGAAATCGCACGCTAGCTTTCAACGAAGAGTTTGATTGGAGGTTTGGGGTAAAACTCGGCACCTACTATTTAGGAGAATTTTTGTGGGGATCAAAGCATGCATCAGTTAGTCTTTTTAATTTTCACATTTCTCATACTTGTTTTAATGGAAAAGTTTTTAGTATTCAGAGATGTTACTGGTTAGTAAAACCGGATGGATTCTGGTATCATGAAAAGAATGACACATTTCCTGGTGAGTGGACGAGGCGAGCAACTTGGTAGGACATGTAGTTAATATAAACTATTTGAATAAATAAAGATGCTATTTATATAAGTCGAATTCTTGATTTTATGTTTAGATTTTTATTTAATTGTATGTGTTTCAATGTTCATGCTTGATTTTCCTTTGCATTTTTGGTTTGATTTTGAATGGAATATTGATTTGCAAGAGAAAAACATTTAAAAATTAGAGTTCAATTGAAACAACCTTAAAATTCAGATGATGGTGTCGTACGGTAGTGAGGTGGCACATGAAGATTATATAGCTCATCTGCTTAAAATTCATAAAGAGAAAAGACTATAAATTACATCAGACTAATACACGGTAATCAAAATAAATACTTAAAATGATAGATTTTATAAAGCATCATAAAGTTGTAGTAGAGCATACTCATTCGTTTCTACATCTTAAGCTTATCACAATAATTTGAAGAAAAATGTAGGGTTTTCACCTAAGCATTCAATCTCATTCTCTAAAATGTGGATGAAATGTAGGTATCTACTTACTATCCATTATTTAGAGACTCCAATTTATTCTTTTAACATGCCTCCTTAAATCACCTGGAACATGAACTGGACATGGATGGGTAAAACAAAGCCCAATTCACAATCAAGCACTACTCTCATAGGCTTTCTTTTGGGCAAATTCAGTTGAGGCGTTTCCATAAAAACGCCGGATGAAATTATTTGTTTTATTGGATGGTCAAAAGAATCCTCTACCTCATACATCATAAGATTATTTGTTTTATGTTTTAAAAAAGATAATAATTAAGTAATCGTTGTTGGGGCGTTATACCACTACATCATTTTTAACTTCAAGCCACATAATGTCTCTTTGCTGACTAAAACGCCACATGTCGGATAATGCCCAGAGTAGGGGCTTGAACTTTAAGCCCCACTACACATGGTCTTAGTATTTTCTATCATTTAAGTGAAAGAAAAAGAAAAATAATAAAGATGAAATATTTAATTGAATAGAGATGGAGAGAAAAATAAGATTTAGAAGGTTCGAAGAAGATAAAAATAAGATAAATATATTTTAAATTAAAGTATAAGGATGAAGATGAGAACAACATGCTCCTAATATGATAAATTTTATTACAAATTATTATACATATTAATATAAGTGGTCATGAATTATAAATGTGCATTAAATTTTGGTTTAAGGATATATTTTTTATTTTAGTTATATTTCTCTATATTAGATTTAATAATATTGTTCTAACAAATTACATTTCTAATTCTCACATAGTAATCATACGTTCCGCTAGTGTATCATATCCAATCAATATTGTCTGAAGAATGCTAATATCAGTGTAAATTTTATTAAAAACGTAGCCGTATTTAAATTAGAGTTTTTATAGGTATCATAAACAAGTAACCATGACAAACCCAACCGATTCCGACGAATAATTCCAATTTATACCGGTATCGATATTATCGGAACCAATATACGTTTTTACGATTTTTGATAGATGTAAAACACGTATAAATATTCTTTTGGACACATCACGACTTTATTTATTGGATGTTCTCTTTCAGTTCCTATAGTGAGTGTCGGTACTGTAATGAACTGAACCACTATCGATTTAGTTTTCGTCGCATAGCACGCGCAAATACAACTAGTGACAGATGAATTCAAAGATGAAATTAAAATATTATGTTATAGTCAATTAATATTTTGAGACAAAATTACATTTTAAGTGGGGTAAAATGTATGTGGAAACATCGGATATACCTGAAACCACGATTGTCATAAAGAACTCATGTTCAAGCTACTATTTGTCACTACTCACTGCACAAATGATAAATACATAAATGTTGTTATACGCTACTAGAAAACATGGGCTTCTATCCGTCAAATTTCCACCGGTAACAGTCATCATCAACAAGAATTTGTCATTGATGCTTCGTTAGAATAATGGTACGTCGTGGGTAATGATTTCCGATTAAACATTGATGGATATTACCGGGGTTTCCCTAACGAACAGCTTCCGACGACCCTTTACCGGCTAGAGCTTGACCCTTTACCGATCGATTACCAATGGACCTTTCTCCGGCAGATAAAATTGATTACCGACCATCCATAATACGTTAGTAACTGTATTTTTTTACATTTAGTAACTGTATTTTTTACATTTTTTTTGTTTCATAGGCTTTGTAATGTATATATACCAAATGTAAAAATGAATATACAAATAAACCATAAATTCTAAGTATCTATTATAATAAATGAAATACAATATATGTCTTTTACAAACATAAACGATCAAAATAGCTAAACGAGATTGCATCATGCTAGCTAAACGAGCTCATCATGACGAGTTGTCGCATCGTGCTAGTTAAACAAGCTCATCATGACGAGTTGTTGCACCATGCAATGGCACGTCATCGACTTCTCCAAACATGTGTCATGCTCGATGACTAGGGTGAACAGTCGATTTGGACCCAACAAAATCAATCCGGAACCCACCCTTACCCCTGTCTAGGCTGTTAAACGAACTGAACATTTAGTGAAGTGTTTGTGAACCGTTTAGTGAGAAGTTCGTTTATGCTCATTCATTAAATAAGTGAACAAACATAAGCACATTTTTTGTTTAGTTAAACAAGAACATGAAAACTTGTCATATTGGTTAATTTACGTTCGTTATGTTCATTCATTTATATCCGTTTTACTTTTGTTTAAAAGCAAATAATTTATTACTGATATTAATTAAAAATAATATTATATTCGTTAAAGCCTAACCATAGAAACAACCTTAATGTTATGTTTAAATATTAATTTGGATATTCATATTACTTTTATTAATTTTAGTTGTGTCCGTTTGTGTTTGTTTGCTTCTATGTATTTGTTTGTTTATATTCGTTAACTGTTGGTGTATACTATTAACGAATGAACATAATCGAACATGAACATGTTCATTTTCTTAAGAAAAGAACATGAACAAGAAAATCCATTCTTATAGTCTTTGTGTTTGTTTGTTCGGTTAAAGTTAAATTAATGAAACGAACAAGCCCGTTCGTGTTCAATCGTTTTTTTATTCATTTTATATCATCACCTAAGTGGTTAGAATTATAAAAAAAACACAAAGAAAAAAAAAAAAACAAACGCACGCATACATGTATAAAACTCAAAACTTTAAAATCGCATGTCAAATGAACTCGACTTATATAAATATATATTACTATTTAATTAGTTTATGTTGATTACATGTTCTACCAAGTTGCATACTTGTTCCAGTTACCAGGAAATGTGTCATTCCTGAAATGATACCAAAATCCATCTGGTCTTACTAACCAGTAACATCTTTGAACACTAAAAATGTCTCCATCGAAACATTGAATTCTATCATTAAAGAGACTGATAGACTGAAATTTCGATCCCCACCAAAATTCGCCTTTGTAGTAGGTCCCTATTTTTACCCCAAACTTCCAATCGAACTCTGAATTGAAAGCTAGCGTGCGGTTTCCCTGGTCTCCGCCTTGACCGACGACATGAACTACAATGTTATCTTCAATGGCGTTGGTGACATACATCCTCATGGCATACACGGTGTTTGGGCTCGAAGCAATGCAAAATGATAGCATTGTGAGGATGAGAACTCCATGAAACATCAAATTCATGTTTCCTTTTTATTGACTAGTATAGTGCATTTTACAAGTATATATACACCATGAAGTGAACATTTATTGGCATAATAGGATTTCATCATGTTATTGCTATAATGTAATTTATGTCAATGTGATAATCAATGGTCCAATTTTATCATTGATATTTCATGATGTTAGTACAAAATAATTTATTTTGGTCAGAATAATTAGGTGTTCAAATTGTTACTAAGTTATCATATAATAATCATATTCACAAATGAATATCAAACGAGCAGACATTGATTCTAAATTATAAATTCATGTTTGTTTGTATAATTCAACCATTTATAGTGGAAAAATAAAATTCTACACAACCCTTTTACTTACTTTTCATACCTCCTCCTTAAATGTCAAATTAAAACTTGTCATATTCTCCCTAGATTTTTTTTAAAAGATAAAAATAAAGTCAAATTACACTTTTCATCTTTGTGTTTGTATCAAATTGTAATTGATGACTTTTAACTTCAATAATTATAGTCACAATCTTTTATTTGTAACCCTTCTCTCTAACTAACCCCACGCCCACCCCATCAAATTCACTGCCACTGCCACTGCCACCACCACTAAAAACTCACCCCAACCACCACCACCAAATCCCTAAAACAAAACTGAAGTCGTGACATCAATCCTTGAGCATCACCACCACCACCATCCACCGTTTCACTTAAAAAGGATGTTGTATTACCTTTTCTTTATTTCCCAGTGACGTCTTTTTTCCATTATGTATTGAAAAGCTTGCTTAGCAATCAAATAAATACCAAACGCAGTCATAGTTCCCCAAAAATGGCATTGGGCCTTTCATTTTAAGAGTGCTTATGTTTTAACTTTTAAGATTAAGATTACATTCAATATTAATCAATTCTATAATAGGTTTAAAAAATCAAACTAATACATTCCCAAGTCAACAAACATGAAGCTTTTTAGAACATGTGTAATGGGAGGGGAAGATAATGTCCCCACCCTTGGGTGTTTTGCATCATTTGACGGTCCAGTCAGTAATAAGGCATTATGAGGGCTTTTTTTTAAAATGGGTGTAGTGGCATAACGCCCCATCCAATGATTACCCAATTATTATTTTTTTGTTTTTCTTAATTAAAAAGAATGCAGAAATAGGTGTAGTGGCATGATTGGCTAAATAGAAAAGTGAAGGCGTTTTAAAAAGCACGCATCATCATTTTTTTTTCAAAAAAAACACCCCTGGGAGTGGTTACCAGGCGTGTTTGGGTTTTTTTTTGGGGAAAAATGCCAAAAACCCCACTATGGGTGGTCTTACAAGCATCAACTTAAAAGAATAAAAATTGTCTAATAACTAACCAGAAATATACGGATGTTTGTTACAATTAAAAGCATGTGAGTTCCCCAAAAAAACTGAGGTGGTCTCAGGTTCAGGTGTTCGGTTGTACAGCTTGTTAACAGGTAAAGTTGGTAGAGGGGATAAAATTAGACTTTGGATTGATGCATGGTTGTTTAGTGAGCCTCTAGGGGTGAGATATCCGAATCTCTTTCTTGTTGAAAAAGAAAAGGCCAAATATATTAAAGATTGTATTAAGTTGGAGAATGGTTCCTTTTGAGTTGGTATGGAAGTGTTAACGGCCTGTGTCTAACAAGTGGAAATTGATGAATTTAATTGTAACAACCCCAACCTGAAACATGATGATATCATGTTATAATAATTATTATAGATATTAAAAAACCACAAGAGACCGAATCTAAGAAACAAAAAGTTTAGAAACAACTAGAAAGCTTAAGTCTTATATTATTTAGTTACTGAAATAAAAAAATAACGAAAACCTTTAAAAACTTAAACTTCATATTCCTCTCACTCAACCTCGTTTCCCCTATTACCTGTAAACACATAAGACAAAAACCAGAAAGAAACTACGGCTGAGCCAAACAGTTGCTCAGTAACGGAGAAATCAACAGTAAAAGTGGCGGATTCAGAAACTTCTTTCGGTGAGTTCGTTTTAATAGATTCTCCTACTTTTTTTCAAATCATACAAAGTTCTCACTAATTTTTTCTTTTTTTTTTCAAACCAAGTGGGTTCATATGAACCCACAAAATAGGGTTGTATCCGCCACTGAGTAAAACTAAGGCAGGCATAAGGAAGCAAAACGGATCGGTACTGACACTCAACAAATCTAAAAGATAGCACTAAAACAGATACTTATATAACTTGAATCCCAAAACTTATACTAACAGATAACAGATATTGAACATAATCAGATGTAACATATCATAACAGAGACAACACATAGCGTGACACCATATAACAAATAAATAAAAAAACGTCACATAATATAGAAACACCCAGGAGCCTAAACAGAGGGGTACACACTATAGTCTATGCACCGAGACTGTGTGTGTAGGCGTACACACATTAGTCCATCTCAACAGGAGTCAGGAGTCAGAGCTAAGATCGATCTATTTCGCCTCTAGGGGCTATGTGCCACATAAGCACAAAGTAGAGACGCCGTGAACTTTAGTTACGCACCGTCACGATGAGTGCCATGTCGTTGACGCCCTAACGACAAGACTTAACATACAACTGCTCGGGTGACAGAGTTCAAAGCCGTATCAGAAATAAATGCATCTTGAATAAGTCGAAAGGGAACATGCAATAACGAGCAAAAATCTAAGATATATTGCATGCTACAATAAACACTATTCATATAACAATACGAATGATACATCTAACGAAAACATCCGTACTACAAAGTAACGGATATGAATAAAATACTATGATGACAAGGACAAGGATGCGTACCTTATTAGCAAGCACAACAAAGTAAATCAATTAAGCCGACCTTGAAAAAAATATCAAGAACCTATAATCCCGATACAATCCGGATTAGTTTATGAAAGTTATTTGATTCGTTTGTTAAGAAATGTCCGGACACCAAAACTAAATCAAAATCCTTCATTCGTAAATTTAATTGACATATTATGTTTTTAGCTTATTAATAAAATGTAAGAAAATATAAAGTTTAACTTTATTTTTATAACACTAATTTACTAACATGCTACACTTACTGATGACCATATCATGTTTGAAAATAATATATTAATATATACATAATATTAGTATTAGTAATGCTTTGCAGAATTCAAGGCACCAATTGCTTGCTCATTGTTGACGCCCTAACGACAAGACTTAACATACAACTGCTCAGGTGACAGAGTACAAAGCTGTATCAGAAATAAATGTATCTTGACAAAAGTCTAAAGGAAACATGCAATAACGAGCACAAAATCTAAGATATATTGCATGCTACAATAAACACTATTCATATAACAATACGAACCATACATCTAACGAAAACGTCCGTACTACAAAGTAACGCATATGAATAAAATACTATGATGACAAGGACAAGGATGCGTACCTTATTAGCAAGCACAACAAAGCAAATCAATTAAGCCGACCTTGAAAAAAATATTAAGAACCTATAATCCCGATACAATCCGGATTAGTTCATGAAAGTTATTTGATTCGTTTGTTAAGAAATGTCCGGACACCAAAACTAAATCAAAATCCTTAATTCGTAAATTTAATTGACATATTATGTTTTTAGCTTATTAATAAAATGTAAGAAAATATAAAGTTTAACTTTATTTTTATAACACTAATTTACTAACATGTTACACTTACTGATGACCATATCATGTTTGAAAATAATATATTAATATATACATAATATTAGTATTAGTAATGCTTTGCAGAATTCAAGGCACCAATTGCTTGCTCATTGTTGACGCCCTAACGACAAGACTTAACATATAACTGCTCGGGTGACAGAGTACAAAGCCGTATCAGAAATAAATGTATCTTGACATAAGTCTAAAGGAAACATGCAATAACGAGCACAAAATCTAAGATATATTGCATGCTACAATAAACACTATTCATATAACAATACGAACCATACATCTAACGAAAACATCTGTACTACAAAGTAACGGATATGAATAAAATACTATGATGAGAAGGACAAGGATGCGTACCTTATTAGCAAGCACAACAAAGCAAATCAATTAAGCCGACCTTGAAAAAAATATCAAGAACCTATAATCCCGATACAATCCGGATTATTTTATGAAAGTTATTTGATTCGTTTGTTAAGAAATGTCTGGACACCAAAACTAAATCAAAATCCTTAATTCGTAAATTTAATTGACATATTATGTTTTTAGCTTATTAAGAAAATGTATTATAACACTAATTTACTAACATGCTACACTTACTGATGACCATATCATGTTTGAAAATAATATATTAATATATACATAATATTAGTATTAGTAATGCTTTGCAGAATTCAAGGCACCAATTGCTTGCTCATTGTTATGACAGAAAAGACCAAATCCCATCAGATCTTTAACAATTAAAGTATCATATCTTTTTTTTATATAGTTAATAAAGAATATAAATATTGTATTAATGCTTTGTAGTTTGTAATTAAGAATATAAGATTAAAAGCTATTAATTTTAATTAAAAGAACTAACATGACTACACACATGAAATTACAAAAACACTCTTTTACTATTCACAAGCTTTATAAATTAATAGATGGGATAATCTTTTACTATTCACAAGCTTTGTAAATTAATAGAATAACTAGAATTGATTTGTTATTGCAAAACCAAAAGAAATCTCAATTCATGTATAGCTTATGTTTCCATTTGTGAGTTAGCTGAACTAGAAAACATGCTCTAAGAAACCAAAAGTTTTGATTTTTAAATTTATAAAAACCAATCTAATAATATCATATTTATATATAGAATAACTTATATTTCTAGTGCTTAATATTAATTATTAATTGTATGTCATACCTTCATGGTACAAAGAACATATGGACATCATCTTTCTCACTCAAAGTCATGATCACAAGGTCACTAACTGTAAATAGTATTGGAACTCTTACCTCAATAAGGAACAAACAAACTCAGATTAAGCTGGTGCTTGTTGCACGTAGTCGGAAACAAGTCATGGTGGTGGCTGTCAAAATCGTCGGAAACAACCAACTTCCGGGTCAGAGGATTGTCAAAGCGAGATTCGATAGAATGAAATAGATAAATTCGTTTAACTGTAACACTTGTGTAAAACGGGTTCCAAAAAACCCGCACCATTTATTAAGTATGGATAATTATTAGTGTTGTTCATTTTAAGTTGTCACAATTAACTAATATTATTAAAAATTTAAGCTATAAATAAAACAATAATTAAAGTTAAATAATATAAAAAGGAGCAAACCGGAATCGAACCCGGGTCTCCCACACGCGCACACACACCAAACACCACTACACTACACACACCTTATTGTTTCTTTCTAGAACAAAATAAGTTTATTGTCGAATGATCGAATAAACCTTCAATGGAGGCTTCATCTTCGGAACTGTGACCAAATCAAAACGTGTAACGGTTATTCCTAATCTTTAACGGATATAATTGATGCTTAATGTCAGTTATAACCGAATTTTTAATCCTATTCATCATGAGCATTCGAATCATAACCGAAAACATTAAAAGGTGATCAATTTCATTGTCGCCTATAAATACCATATGCAAACCACTCCCAAGCTCTCACATACCTTCAATTGCATTTCGAAAAGATACTGCTCAATCGAGAAACTAGTTCAGTCGCGGATTTTCGTTTTCAGTTCGCCGGAATTGCCGTCGGAACACCTCAGTCGTCGGTAAACCTTTAATTCTGTTATTGGAAATTGTTTTGCTCTGCTTTGATTCAACGTATGGCATTATATCGTTTTTTAGAAGTGGGATCGTTAAACCGAATTCTGGTGTTCAAGATGAAGAAGATGAAGTTAAACACTTCATATGTATAATTAAATTTAGGTTTTTAAGTGGGTTAGCCACATAGTCCAGTGGTGGACTATGTACAATGTTAAAGCACAGGCTTTGTGGTTCGATTCGTGTGTGTATCCGGTTCCAACCCCATCAAAACGTTTTTATAAAACTAAGCAGAACTCTCACAGTTGATAGTTAAATTTGTGCCAAACAAGTCGAAGGCGCGGGTTCGATCCCCGCTATGCCCAACCGGTCAGATGATTTTAAAAACCTTTTTAATTAAATAAAATCCTGATAATCTCAAAGAGTGTATAAGAATAATTAAAAACCAAATCTAAACGGGTTAGACACGTATCTCAGTTGGAAGAGTTGCGTGCACGCAACCAAGAGGTCACAAGTTCGAGCCTCACCACACGCATTCTAAATTCCACCCGAACCGGTCAGGTCAAGTCTGACAGACCTGACAATATTTTTTAATACTATTTTTTTTATTTTTATTCCATTTCAACTAATTATATCAAACATATATTGATTATTTCAGCTAGATCAAATAAAAAGTACCTAAAAAATATATAATGTTAAAGGTTCTAAAATCTCAATAAAAGAACCCCCCAAACAAACTAAAATTATAACAAAAGTATTAAATCAAGACATTTATTTGGGTTATAATTATCGATTTATCATGTTATTATTTAGGTTAGTATCCATTTGTCGATCTACTACTCAATTCGTGCGCACTCATCATCATCCAAGAAAAACCACACCACTGTGAGTGAATTCTTACAAATTCCCCTTTTTATTCATGTTTTGGGGTGTATCATGTGTCGTTTATACATTTCGTTTATTCAAACACTTGTGCTATTACCAATATATGATCTAACGTGTGATGTAAATGTTGTTCGTTGTATTGCGTGTTTAGGTTTTGTCAAGTTGCGTGCAAATCATTCATTAGGCCCATCATTTCCTCGTTGGAGACGAGCTGAGCATCAGGTGCCTCATTAGATCGGCTCCTTTTGATTGAGCCTTGATCTCATTGTTCATCATTTGATATGTGTGTGTGCATTAATTGATATTATGTGTTTTGTGGTTAAATTTACATATACGTTTACTCATATGTGGTTATGCACATTTTTTTATAACCAATATAATAAATTCGTTCAAATTTTTTTTATAAGATTCACTCGCCAACTTTTGTTGACCAAAAAACCATTTTCTTACACATGATACAGGTGAACAGGTTGAAGTAAGGAACACATAGGAATTTGCCTTAGAAGAAAAATAAAGAGTTCATGAATGTTGAGTGTAGAACATGTTGTGCTTGTATGATTGATGTAATTTCTCTCTAAAATTGAAATAATAAATATGAAACTTTATAGTAAATGTCATAAGCTTTGATGATAACCCAATTATGCCCCGAATTTTATTTCCGTTGCGGTCGGGGTGTGACATTAACGGTACTTGATGGTACTGACTTGAACAAAATCTAGTTGTGAGGAGCGTCACGATGGAGTTGTGGTGGTGGTGTGACGGTTCCGATCAGAGCTATACTCGCACCAGAGTGGTTTAGATATCCGAAACGACTGAACCAGTGGCGATGAACGGAGGTGGTGGCTGTCAAAATCGTCGAAAACAACCAACTTCCGGGTAAGGTTTGTCAAAGCGAGATTTGATAGAGTGAAATAGATAAATTAGTTTAACAGTTGTTGATGGTACTGACTTGAACAAAATCTAGTTGTTAGGAGCGTCACGACGGAGTTGTGGTGGCGGTGTGACGGTTCCGAATCAGAGCTATACTCACACCAGAGTGGTTCAGAGATCCGAAACGACTAAACTAGTAGCGATGAACGAGGTGTGGCAGCAATGACATGGATAACGGTTGTGTATGCCAGAATTTAATTAGCACTATAATAAAACAAGGCGAAGAGGATGATGATAACTGATATCTGATCGAGAACGGAGAATTACAACGACGAGACCGGTGGTGGTGATCGGAGGTATGGCAGAGGAGTTATGAACAAAATACAATATCCAATTCATTATAAAAGGGTTTTTTTCAAGGAACAGTAATAGGTATAGCAATCCTAAAATCTTGGGCAGTTTGTTTAATTTTTTTTTATCGTGGGTACGTTGATGAATTATGATTGTGTGCGAGAAGATAAGGGTACCAAAATCTTATTATATTAATTATTTAAACCAACATCCTGATAAATTAATCTCTTCATTTTCAAAAGTCAACATAATTTAAAAGAATAATTAGTAACATAATTTAAAAAAGAAAACATGATTTGGTTATTCAACCAATTAAATAAATAACTTAATTTAAATAATAATCAACTTTTATTTATTATTTTTTTCCTTTTTAATTCTAGAGTTGCGTTAAGAGAAGTTTTGTATAGATGTATGTATATTATATGGTATATGCCTATTTTTATAAGGGTATTACAATTCTACCCTCCTAAAAGAATTTCTTCCTCGAAATTGCTAAGTATAACTATGAACGATTCAAAATAACGGACATGGACAGAGTTTACACAAAGCAACACTCAAACATAATGCGTATTAAGGTACAGAGTTTCTGAGGCAACAATTAACAGATACAAAAACAAATCCGAAATCAAACTTAGTCAGAACCAACTGACCTGAAATACAAGTACTAAGATGAGAACAGTTTGGGTACTGAGAGGGATGGTGTCTTCCATTTCCCAAGTAGCTTCATGATCAGAATGGTTCTTCCAAAGTACTTTAACAAAAGGAATAGATTTCGTTCGCATAGTACGCCTCATGGCGGTCCAGAATAGCTTCAGGTTTCCCTTTAAGAGATAAGTCTTCCCGAACAAGATGAAACGGATAATTCACGACATGTAACAGATGATAGTTGTATCCCCTAAAAAGAGATACGTGGAAGACATTATGACGTGCGACAACGAGGTAGGTAGTGCCAAGCGATAAGAAACTTCACCGACTTTGTCAAGGATTTAAACGGACCAATGAATCTAGGGCTAAGCTTCCTTTGATTCCAAAACGACGAATGCCTTTACAAGGTGAAACTCTTAAGAATACCTGATCACCAACACTAAACTCCAATGCACGATGATGTCTATCAGCATAGCTCTTTTGACGACTCTAAGTTTCCTTTAACTTTTCCTGAGCAATAGAAACTTTCTCACTCGTGATCTGCACTAACTCAGGTCCTTCAATGATTTTCTCACCAACTTCTTCCCAACAGATAGGACTCTACACTTTCGACCATAATGAAGCTCAAATGGTGCCATACCAATGCTAGCTTGCCAACTATTATTGTAGGCAAACTCTACCAAACATAAATACCGTCCCAATTCCCACTCCACTCTAAGGCACATACTCGAAGCATATCTTCAAAGGTCTGAATAGTAACTCTGACCGATCGTCGTTTAGGATAATCGGGGCAAATCTAGTTTGTACCAAGCAACTTGCAACCTTTCAACATGAGTTAAATGGGTTCTCATAGAAACAATGGAGACGAGTAACGTAATCTAAAATCTCCAGATTAAAGATCTCGATACTTTGACTAGAAACCTACTGAATGGAAAAAATGACGACTTAATAAAGTCGAGTATAACCCAGATAGTATCTTCTTCTTGAAAGTCCTTGGTAACCCGGTAATGAATCCACCGAACTGTCATCCATTTCCAAAGAATGTCTAGGTTGAAGCACATCCACCACTCTCTAATGCTCTGTCTTACTTGTGCAGTAAACTCTACCAACTTAACTAGTACGTCTTTTCATAGCACTCCCCAAAATGCTGACGAAGATCTCGATACATCTTTGTAGATCAGAGAACAGAGAAAGTGAACTATGAGCCTCAACTACAATGATCGCGTGGTGGAATCATTAGGCACACATATCGTTTTCACACCACACTACTCCACTCTCGTCATTCTAAATTCTGACTGCTTACAACTCCAAATTCTGAATAATAGCCAAAGTTCTCCGTCTTCTTGTTGAGCACTCTTGATTCGAGAGATCAAATCAGATTCAATCTGGATTCAAGCTATAAATCGTTTGTTCACAAAAGATACCATACCAACCTGTCGAGACTAGTGAACATGTGCGGTTGCAACTGAGAGAAAGATCGATCCAAATTCTCCAACTAGAGCATCGGTCAAAATTTGGGATTCCCTGGGTGATACTGAATTTGGCGTCATAATCGTTCAAAACTCTACCAACGTCTCGCCTCATATTCAACTCCTTTTGCTAAAAATATACTTCAAGCTCTTATGATCCTATAGATAATGTCACCAGATTTTAGAGCGAAGATTAACAGCGCAGCTCGAGATCGTGTGTTGGATAATTACTCATAGTTTCAACTGACGGAGTCATAAGCAATAACCCTGTTTGTGCTGCATCAAACACAACCCAGACCTTCTTCAAGCATCATGGTAAATTAATATCACTTGTACCTGATGGAAGTTTAAGAATCAGGGAAGACACCACTTTTCTTAACTCCTGAAAACTCTTCTCCTTGTCTTGTTCCACGTATTAAACCTTTTCTCAAAAGTTGCATGAAGGTAAGGGATTGTCGAAAATCCTTCACAATCTGCAATAATACTGTGAACCAAAACTACGAACTTCGATAACAGAGGTAGGTAGGCCATTAGTGATTGCATCCACCTTAGCAGGATCATAGAAATACCATCAGCAAAAATGTATACCAAGAAAAACTACTTATCTAACCAGAACGCATGTAGAATTTTGCGTAGAGCTCTTCTGTCGCAAAATCTCAATTACCTTACGAAGATGGTCTCATGTCCTCCTTGTCTTAGAAATACAGAAATCGTCGATGAAGACTAACAAGAATTTATAGAAAAAGCTTAATACTCGGTTCATTAAGTCCATGAATAGTTAGGCATTAGTTAAACCAAAAGGCATAATTAAATCATAGTGACCATATCGAGTACGAAAAGCCGACTTAGGCCCGTCTGAATCTTTGATCTTCGGTTGGTGATAACCAGACCTCAGATTAATTTTAGAAAAACATTTGGCCCCCGAAGCTGATCAAACAAATCATCTATGCGAGGCAAAGGATATCGATTCCGAATAGTGATTTTATTTAACTCTCGATAATCGATGTAGAGTCTCATAGAACCTTCCTTCTTTTTCACAAACAAAATAGGTGCACCCAAGGCGAGACACTTTGTCTGATGAAACCAAGTTCCAACAATTCTTGTAGCTGTTCCTTGAGCTCCTTGAGTTCTAGAGGTGCCATACGATACGATGCCTTAGAAATCGGTTTAGCACCAGGAATAAGATCAATTGTGAACTCCACCTCACGATCTGGTGGGAGTCCGGGCAACTCTTTAGGAAAGACATCAGGAAAATCACAGACCGTAGGATAATCAACACATTAGGCTCTTAAGAAGATGTGGCTTTCACTGAAGCTAAAAATCCTTCACAACCATGTGATAGAAACTTTCAAGCCTTAAGTGCAGAGATAATTTTCAGAGGTTTGCGGGGTTGAGTCCCATGAAAGATAAGTTCAAGGCATTAAGGATCCCCAAACAGAACGCGACGATTTTAATAATCGATTGAAACACTATGCTGCAATAGCCAGTCAATACCAAGAATAACATCAAAATCACTCATGTGAATAGGATACAAGTCTTTTGTATGGATGATAGAATCGATTTGGATCGGACAATCTCTATAAACATGAGATATAACGGTAGTATCTCTCAAAGGAGTAGATATCACTAGAGGATACTCTAATGCAATAGGCATAGACTTCAAATATTTAGCAAACAAAAGTGATACCACAGAATGTGTCGCACCAGTATCAAAAAGAGCATGCATATCACGTTCACCAATATGCACATAACCGGAAAGCGTACCTGGGGCATTAGCTACATCTTTAGCTGTGAGTGCGAAAACTCGGCCTCCCCCAATAGTTTTGGTGTTTCCACTAGTATTAGCTCGCTGCTCACACCGAGGACGATCATAATCAAGTGGTTTGCATCTCCACATCTAAAACAACGACCTTCAGCAAGGCGACATGAACCGCCATGATGTTTCCCACAATAATTACAAGGGTGGATATCACCACAGTTCTGATTCTGGTTTTGTTGATTATACGGCTGTGCTCTAGAGACATGATTTTGTTGCTTTTGATCTTGTGCAGGCCTGTGATTCTGGTATCGATTTCTTCCATATCGCGATTTATTGTTGTAATACCTGTCAGAATGATCCCTTCAGTCTTGGGATTGATCATTGCCAACCCGATTATCAGAATTATCCTCGTCATTTTCCATAGACCGTTTTCGATTACCATCAGATTTCTTCTCACGCTGCTTCTTCTTATTATCCAAATTTTTTACAACATCAACTACCTCAGTAATGTCAGTGAAACGAAGATTCAGGATGAACTTCCTATCTCGATCGTATATAGCCCATCTGAAATTGTCAATCTGTTGTTGTGGTGTACCTGCTGCTGAACCCAGAAAATTAACCAAACGACTAAAATGAGCTTTGACTCCATAATAGGCTCATCATCCCCTTGCCTAATAGAAGCATACTCTCTCAGATACTCACTTCGGTTAGCGTCAGTGAAGTACTGCTGATAAAACAAAGTGCGAAATTCAGCCCAAGGAAGTGTTGCCGCGTACTCATCTCCTCCACGAGCATCTTTCAAAGTCTTCCACCACCTATGAGCATCGTCCTCTAGTTTATAACTAGCAGGCCTAACTTTGAACGCATCACCCACGCCCATCACTTCGAACAACTTCTCGATATGAGCAATCCAATTTTCCGCCTCAACTGGTGTAGCAGCGGTACTAAATGATTTTGGCTTTTCCTTTCGGAAGCGCTCAAGCCAATCAAGGATAGTAACAAGAGCGTTATTGTTACCATAATTGTTGTTATTTCCCCCAGGTTGTTGTACATTATTGTTGATCTGCTACAACTAATGTAATAGGTTAGGAACTAAACCCGCAATAGCTGTGTTGACAGCACTTGCAATGAGAGTCTAATAGGGACGTCGTTGTTGTTCACATTTCTTCGAGGAGGCATCTGAAAAGAAGATATCCATATGAGAAGAGGGAAGTTAGATGACACGGAAGGAATCCTAACCCGACATCTACCCATTAACTCACGTGTTTAATTATCATCGTTTAAGTTTCCGACAAGAAAGAGCCTGGGCTATGCTACCATAACTGTAACACCCCAACCTGAAACACGTTGATCATGTCACTATTACAGATATTAAAAAACCACAAGTTTCAAGAAGAGACAGAATCCAAGAAACAAAAAGTTTCGAAACAACCAAGAAGCCCTAAGTCCGATATTATTTAGTTACTGAAATAAAAGAAATAACGAAAAACTTTAAAAACTTGAACTTCATATCCCTCTCACTTAACCCCGTTTCCCCTGATTTCCTGTAAACACATAAGACAAAAACCAGAAAGAAACTACGGCTGAGCCAAACAGTTGCTCAGTAACGGAGAAATCAACAGTAAAACTAAGGCAGACATACGGAAGCAAAACGGATCGGTACTGACACTCAACAAATCTAAAAGATGGCACTAAAACAGATACTTATATAACTTGAATCCCAAAACTTATACTAACCAGATAACAGATATTGAACATAATCAGATGCATATAACATATCATAACAGAGACAAGACATACGTGACAATGACGGGTGGTCTATTGGACAACACGTAAGTGCGATAAAACGATCAATATTCCACGTTTAAATGGTTTAATTGTTATGATTTGCTGTCTACGGTGTGTATGGCTTTGCAGGTATCGAAGAGCATCGCGAGGGAGTTTAAACGTGCTTTATCGAGGACTTGCAAGTGGCAAGTTGAAAATGTGGA
Source organism: Scalesia atractyloides (assembly GCA_947069175.1). Taxonomy (NCBI): domain Eukaryota; kingdom Viridiplantae; phylum Streptophyta; class Magnoliopsida; order Asterales; family Asteraceae; genus Scalesia; species Scalesia atractyloides. Next base: position 66,484,234 of record CAMTDV010000028.1, on the reverse strand, counting down.
CTTAAGAGATTGATTAAAGGGCAAAATGGGAAATTATGCTGACCACCGTAAGCTATGGTGGGCACCGTAGCTTACGGTGGGGTCCATCATCAAAACCCATTGTAGGACAGAACCTTTGGACCGTAAGGAAATTTTTACCCACCGTAACCTATGGTGGGCACCGTAACTCACGTTGGTGAGCTGCAGAAAATGTGTAACTGCCCATTTTAAGTCGTTTTTGGGGAGTCTTTTCATCTATCAATCATTGGGAACGAACAACCGAGCTTAGGGGGCGATTTTAGGGTCTTATTATTGTTTCTAAACATTTTTACAATATTGTTTTGGTGATCTGATTCATATGAACAATCTACTTGGAGTGATGATGAATTGCAAGAACATGAGAGGCTAAATCTCTTTGTGATCATCTTGAGTGGAAGGTTTGTTGAACAATTGTGTTTCAATTTATGATTACTAGAATAATTGCTATTTTGTGGTTGTTATGGTGTTGAATGATTGTTAGTAAATTGTTAATTGATATTTTATTCATTGCCTTATTCGTACGTTCTTGGTGTTGTTAACAATCGAGATATCACGTCAAATTTTGGCGCCGTTGCCGGGGAATTGTGCGTAACGTGTGTTATTTTTGAGTTAGTATAGTTTGTTATTTTTCCGGGTTTACGCTGGTTGTGTTAGTGTGCAGGTTCTTACAGGTGTATGCATACTAGAGGCTCTAATCGGCTATCACCATTGCATTTGATCCGGAGATCGAGCGAACTTTACGACGCAACAGGGTTTTGTTACGAGAAAACAAGATTAGTGGTTCCCCAACAACACCATCCACACCAATTTCACCACTTAATACCATGGAACCATTGCCTACCACCACAAGCCAAACATCACCATCTACACCCCCACCAAATCCTATCACCCACCCAACTTCAACACATGAAGTTAACCCATCAAATGCCGCATCAATGGTACCACCATTCTCATCTTTCTTTCCAACATCCGGTCAATCATCATCCACCCAGTACCCTTTACCAAGTTCTACCATTATTCATACTTCATCCACATTTCAACAACCAACCCAACCGGGGTTTCATAATCCTTCCTCACAGTTTGTGCAAACATCATGTGTAAGGGGAGACGGGTATGATGATGGTTATGAAGAAGAATTCGGAGGGTATGAAGAGGAAAGGTATTACTATGGGGGTGATGGAAGTAACTTGGGACCTCAAGGGGGAATGGGGTACTCACAAAGGCAACCATTGGAACAAGGAAAAGAAATGCTTAGGAAACCCACGGGGGTGCAACAGATTCATCCTCAAGGACCACCATTCCAACGACCCATACCATTACAACAAGTCCAGGGTCAACATCAACAGCCTCAATTCCAAAGACCAATGCATCAACCCCCATATCAACAACAATTCGCACCTCAAGGGGTAAGACAAGATCACGCGGGTCGACCAAGAGTACCATTGGGTGCCTCGCGTCAACATCATCGAGAGGTAGTGCGAGGGATTGAAGCACACTTTCGACCGGTTATTACTAATAATCCTTCTCCGGTAGTGATACCTCATCACCTAGATGGGAGGACATTCGAGGTTAGCACGACTGCATTGCAAAGCTTGCCGAAGTACAAGGGTCTAGCAACGGACGAACCGTACTTCCATTTGAAAACTTATGATTCCATTTGCAACATGATTGGAGGGCAAGGATTTTCGTCGGATGATGTTGAGTTGGTGTTGTTTCAGTTTTTGTTGGAAGATAAAGCAAAGAGGTGGTTCCATACTCTACCGTCCACATCTATTTATACTTGGGTCGATATAAATAAAGGTTTCTTGAAGAATTTTTCACGGCCCAAAAGACAAATGAAGCTAGGCGGAGCTTACGGAGTTTCCAACAATAACCGGGTGAAATGTTTCATGAGGCGTTTGAAAGATTCAATATGATGTTGAAGAATTGCCCTCATCATGGCATTGCATTGTGGGAGTTGTTGAATGCTTTCCACGAAGGGTTGAGCTTGGAGGATGCTCGTGATTTGATGTCTATCACAAATGGTACATTTGGTACAAACTTTGAATAAGACGATTGGGCATTCTTAGAGCAAATGGTGGTCACATCAAAAAGGAAAGCACAATCGTCAAGGCGGGCTAGACATGTAATCACAAGACCTCAAGTGTATGCGGTAGAGGATGGAGAGGCACAAGCGTCAAATCAGGTATATAACGTTTGTACTAACTGTAATGAATTGGGTCATGCAACGGAGGTATGCTTGGTGGGAGTGAGTGAAAATCATGTTGAGGAAGTTAATGCAATTGCGAGGGGTGGTCGAAACTTCAATATGAATTCCAGCACGTACCACCCCGGGTTACGAAATCATCCAAATTCCGCTATGGGAACCCGGCGAATCAAGCCAATCCTAATTTCCAAGGAGCTCAACGGAGTTTTGCTCCTCGTCAACAATATAATCAAGGGAACTTTAGGGGCGGAAATGGTCAAGGGTATCAAGGTCAATTTCAACAAGTGGGTGACCAAAGTGGAAATGTGGGTCAACCTTCATCAAGCGGCAACGAGGTTATGGATATGCTCCAAATGATGCAACAAGATATGCAACGAAGAAATCAACTCGATGAAGCTCGTATGTAGAAAGATGAAGTGCGCGACAAAAGCATCCAAACGCTCACCACTCAAATGGGTCAACTCGCGTCCGATGTAGCGGAGCTTAAAAAAGGTAAGGGCCAACTTCCGAGTGACACGAAGGTAAATCTCTCTCATAATACTTCACGTAATATTAATATTAACCATGTAAGTGTTTTACGAAGCGGTAAAGAATTTAAAGCAAATTTGGAACCGGTTTGGTTGAAAGGGTGGTTGTGGATATTGCGGGTATTGAGAGTGATGAGGATGATGTCTCATCACCAAATGTGTCTAAGGACCCTATCGTTAAAAAAGTAATTAAAAATACCGGGTTTGGGTGAAATCTTAAATGAAACAAAGGAGGACGGGGGACCAAGTCAAGTCATGTTTCCTTCGCTTAGTTGACCGGGAAAGAAAAATTTATTTCAACAAGGGGTCCTCAAAAGGAAGAATTATTGGATGTGTTTAAACAGGTCAAGGTAAATCTCTCATTACTTATGAGATTAAGCAAGTACCCGCTTATGCAAAATTTTTAAAAGAATTATGCACTCAAAAAAGACAACAAAAGAAAAAGTTGCCTAAACGGGTAGATCTGATCGGACAGGTTAGTGCGGTGCTAAAAGGGATTCTTCCTCCCAAGTCCAAGATCCGGGAGCGCCACTCATAAATATCCAAGTTGGAAATTTTGCAATGTCAAAGGCGTTGTTAGATCTTGGAGCCGGAGTAAGTATACTACCGGGTGGGTTGTATGACTAGTATGACTTCAGTCCATTGGCTCGGGTCGAGACAACGGTGGTTTTAGCCGACTTGTCTCACAAGTTACCCCGAGGATGGTCCAAGACGTAATTGTGAAGGTCGGTGAAGTCTACTACCCGGACCAAGTCAAGTCCCGTTTCCTTCCGCTTTAGTTGACCCGGGAAAGAAAAATTTTATTTCAACAAGGGGTCCTCAAAAGGAAGAATTACTTTATGTGTTTAAACAGGTCATGGTACTAGACTACTCATCCGCTGACCCAAAACAACAACAAAATGTTATTTTAGATCGGCCATTTTTAAGCACCGCTCACGCCGTAATTGATTGTCGACTTGGTACGGTTGACATGACATTCGGTAACAGAAAAATGAGATTAAATGTTTTTACTAACACGTCTAATTCTGTTGGTGTTAATGATGTTTCATGGCAGATCTAGTGGATGGGTGTGACCCAACGAATATGAGGACGAGGATGCTTGTGTTTGCGTTTGTGATGTTTCTGAGCAAGTAAATGCTTGTGATTTGCGGGTGGAGGAAGAAAAACAGGATGTGATGGATATGAAAGAGGGGCGACCGCCGTGGACTCATCAGTTCGAGAGCCTGCCGACGGAAATTAGTTCGGTACGAAGCCATCATTGGAGGAGCCCCCAATGTTAGAATTGAAGGAATTGCCGAGCCACTTGAAATACGTATTTTTAGGGGATAATGAACGTTACCGGTCATTATTGCCTCTAACTTAGAGGTGGCTCAAGAGCATGAACTGCTAAGGGTGCTTAAAGCGAATCGGGCGGCTATTGGATGGACGATCGCTGATCTGAAAGGAATCAGCCCATCCATTGTTATGCATAAGATAATTACAACTGATGATGCCAAGCCGTTGAGGGAAGCACAAAGAAGGTTGAATCCGAATTTGCGCGAAGTAGTAAAGAAGGAGGTAATCAAATGGTTGGATGCAGATATTATTTACCCTATTTCTGATAGTGTTTGGGTAAGTCCTACCCAAGTGGTGCCTAAAAAGGCCGGTATTCAAGTGATTAAGGATGAAAATGGTGAACAAATCGCCACCTGACCGGTCACCGGGTGGCTGTTTGTATGGATTATAGAAAATTGAATACCGCAACCTCTAAGGACCATTTCCCATTACCCTTCATTGACCAAATAATTGAAAAACTTTCGGGTCAAAAAATACTACTGTTTTTGGATGGTACTCATGATACAACCAAATTGCTATTCACCCTGATGACCAACATAAAACCACCTTTACATGTCCTTATGGTACTTTCGCCTTTAGGCGAATGCCATTTGGCTTGTGCAATGCCCTGCAACTTTTCAACGATGTATGATGAGTATCTTCTCGACATGGTTGGGGAGTCGCTTGAGGTGTTCATGGATGACTTTTCTATTTGGTACAAGTTTTGAGTCGTGTCTCGACGAGTTAGAAAAGGTTTTAAAAAGATGTGTTGAGAAAAACTTAGTGCTGAGTTGGGAGAAAAGTCATTTCATGGTTCAAGAAGGTATTGTGTTGGGCCAAGTTGTTTCCCAAAAGGGATGGAGGTAGATCAAATCGAAAAATCGTGTAATATCATCGTTGCCTCCTCCTAAAAATGTAAAAGGGGTAAGGTCATTTTTTGGGCATGCTGGGTTTTATAGGAGATTTATTAAGGGTTTTAGTGTTATTACTAAACCCTTATGTAATTTATTATTGAAAGATGTTCCCTTTGATTTTACTAACGAATGTTTGCAAGCTTTTACTGTTTTGAAGGAACAACTGGTGAAAGCCCCTATTTTGAAACCGCAGGATTGGTCAAAGCCGTTCGAGATTATGTGCGATGCTAGTGATACAACTATTGGAGCGGTTTTGGGTCAAAGGGTCGATAAGAAGCCGGTGGTGATTTATTATGCGAGTAAAACTTTGTCCGAGGTGCAACTGAATTACACCACAACCGAAAAAGAACTATTAGCGGTGGTGTATGCCTTGGACAAGTTTCGGTCGTATATTTGCGGGAGCAAAGTGGTGGTATTTCTAATCACAGTGCAGTTCGGTATTTGATGGAGAAAAAGGATGCTAAGCCTCGGTTGATTGTTGGTGCTCTTGTTACAGGAATTCGATTTGGAAATTCGAGATAAAAAGGGAAGTGAAAATGTGGTGGCAGACCACTTGTCTCAAATTCCAATAGAAGGGGCTAATGATTTTAGTGAGATTAATGAAAGGTTTCCCAATGAACAGTTGCTAGTGTCTCTACTTCTACAGCACCGTGGTATGCCCATTATGTAAACTACTTGGCCACGGGTGTTATTCCTAGTCATTGGACGAAGAGAAGAAGACAACAGTTCATGGTTCAAGTCAAGCAGTACATTTGGGATGAACCGGATTTGTTCAAAATTGGCATGATCAAGTAATTAGAAGGGTGTGCCGGAAACGGAAGTGGCCGAAATTTTAAACCCATGCTCATTCATCCGCTTGTGGGGGGCACTTTAGTGGTCACAAGACGGGGTACCGGGTGCTCACATGCGGGTTCTATTGGCTAACAATTTTTAAAGACGCATGTGAATTTGCCCGAAATTGTCTAGATTGCCAAAATATGGGGAGTATTTCAAAGAGGGATGAAATGCCTTGCAACCCATCTTGTGTTAGAGATTTTTGATGTGTGGGGGATAGATTTCATGGGGCCTTTTCCAAGTTCAAACGGGTTCTTGTATATCTTGGTGGCCGTGGATTATGTTTCAAAATGGATTGAAGCCATACTGACAAGGACTAATGATCATTCAGTTGTTTGCAAGTTTGTACAATCGAATATCTTTGCTCGTTTTGGGATTCCACGTGTTATAATCAGTGACGGTGGTTCACATTTTAAAATTTTTAATTTCGGGAAATTATTGAAAAGGTACAATGTGAACCACCGAATTGCCACACCGTATCATCCACAAAACTAGTGGATAGGTTGAAGTGTCCACCGTCAAATCAAAGAAATTTTAATGAAGACGGTGCGAACGGATAGGAAGGATTGGTCGAGCAAGTTGGGTGATGCGTTGTGGGCTACCGAACGGCCTACAAAACTCCTATTGGTACAACTCCTTACCGGTTGGTGTATGGGAAGGGGTGTCATTTACCATGGATTGGCGATAGGGCGCATTGGGCAATCAAGACGGCAAACGCATATTATGACGAAGCGGGGAAAACCCAGAAACTTCAATGAGTGAGATCGAAGAGATTCAAGATGAAGCATATGAGTGTGCGGCTGCATATAAATATAAGCTCAAGAAGGTTCATGATGAAAGATTCGGAAGCGAACTTTCGAAACGGGTCGAAAGGTGTGGTTTTTCAATTCAAGGCTAAAGATGTTTGCGGGCAAATTGAAAAGCAAGTGGATGGGCCCCTATGTTATTACACGAGTGCAGGTTTGGAGATGTTGATATTGTGGATGAACGGACTAATATGAAGCAAACGGTGAATAGGCATCGGCTCAAACCGTATTTAGAAGGAAATGATATTAAACATCTTGAACTTGACAAAGTGGGCTACATCCTACGCCCATTGGACGCGAACTAAACACAAGAGGCCCAGGTTTGGTAGTGTAAATAAATGTTTGTTTGTTTGTTCACTTTGTTTCGAGTTATTATCTGAACTTGTTTGATTTGTGTTTGAAACAAGTGTGGGGAAGTTTTTCGGAATTTCTCATACACGGTGTTGAGGAAAACACGGGTTTTTCGAGGGGGATGGTAGGTTAAAGTATGTAAAAATGCTATTTCGAGGTTAGAATAATATAAAAAAAAATTGAAAAAATGCCCAAATACCACCGTAGCTTACGGTCCACACTGTAAGCTACGGTGGACCTCAAAACCACTCGGTGCCAAGCAACTGTTTTACGGCCCCTTTATAAACTCACCGACTTGTGCCACCGTAGCTTACGGTGGCCACTGGGCGTAAGGGGTCCGCAAAACAGCTTTTTGAACACAGGAATTAACCCCAATCTCCCATTTTCTGCATCTCTTCAGCCACAATCTCCATTCTTCTTCCTTATTTACCTTCAAGAACACCCACTTTAACCTACACAAATCCTTCAATTTCTCACCAAACCGAGTGATTTTTGGGTCAATTTTGACTAAAATTTCACAAGGATTTCGATTTTGTGCTTGCATTTGGTCAAATCCAAGTTTGGGGGATCAATTTGGAACTTTTTGATCCGAAATTTTTAGGGTTCTTGTTGGGTTTTTGTTAATCTTCAAGTTTTTAGGGTTCTTCTTTTCTACAAGGCTAAGGTATGCAATTTCTTACACTATTATCATTGCATTGTAGGATTATAAGTACTAGGTTATCATGATCCCATACTTGCTTATAGTTGATTATTTTGAGATGAACTTGACTGGTTTTTGAATGAATATGGTTGTGGAAGCTAGTTATGTGATAAAAATATGATTTTTGGGCAAAATTTTACTAACTTAGGAAAATGTTGTTCAAATTTTTGCATATGATGAACTTATGTTTTGGCTAGTTTCCATGACCATAGTGATAAGCAAGTGTGGGGATAATGTGGGATTTTGAGAAGATGAATAATGTGTGTTCTTTATGTCTATGCTTTGCAGAATTATTATGGGGCTCAAAGGAAAGGAAAAAGTGGGTTCTTCGAGTAACTCGGCGCCAAGAAAGAGAAGGTCAGTAATACAGAGTGACATAGAGGAAGACATAGAGGAAGATGTGCCTGATCGGGGGCCGAAGCCAAGATGGACATCTGGTCGTTACATAATCAGCCAGAGGAATGGCAGGCTGAGTTATTCAATGACCAGATCAATAGATTGGCACAAAGAAAAGAAGCATTTATTTGTGAAAAAGGAGGTGAGGGAAGCAGATTTTGGACCGTTTGGGGTTACGGATAAGTTTCGTGCATTAGGATGGGAGGCGGCTTTGAAATGTTACGATTATGAAGGAACAAATTTATATGACGCGGAGATTCAAGAGTGGATGGCCACTCTTAGGTGTTCTTCATACAAGGGTGGAGCATCGAAGATGAGGTTGATAGGAACTGTGAATGGCATCGACGTAGAAATGTCCTTTGATTCTTTGCGGCGGGTAGCGAGATTTGATAGTAAGCCGATAAATCAGTATATGCTTCCAAGATTGGAAGACCTCTATTTTGAACCCGAGAAGCATCCGCGATGGAACACTATATTAGATTATCTGTTCTTACCGGGTACCACTCACGGAAAGTTGTACCGGAAGAATTTAAGGATCGAGGGAAAGTTGATGTTGGCCATTTGTATGCAAAATGTTCATCCCAAAGCGGGGTGACAAAACTGAAGTTCGACGGCCGGAAGTGCCGGTGCTCTACACCTTGTTGACCGGGGCCCATGTTTCCGTTTCGCTTTCTGGTAATGAATAATGTGTGGATTAGTAGGAATAGCGATCAGCGGAAAATCATCCTGCATTGTCGCCTCATTACTGCTCTCTTGAAAATGTATAGGGTCATCGGTGCAGATGATAAGGGGTAATATAAAAAATTCAAGCCGTTTGACATCCGACAATTGGGGGCTGGGTGGAAGTATACGGAATCTGAGCGGTATCATAAGTTGAAGAGCGAGGGGCAACGATGGAGAGTGCTGAACGCTGACACGCGACCACTTAGATCGGGTGAAGAGGATGAACCGGAAAGCGAGGAAGAGGGCCCGAGTGGGATGAAGACTACATGGATGACCCATATGTTGCCCCAATGAATGTTGAGCGGGGAGGTTCGAGTAGTGTTCTAACTGGAGGTTTCTTTGACTTCTCTATATATCCGTATGAGCCGAACTGGCTCATGAAGGTACAATGCAAGAAGTAATCGAGAGTCAAAGGCCTTCGGTGTTTGATAATTGAGTGGGGCTGAGAGAACGTTTTTTTATCATCAGACATTCATGGGTGCGAGTATGGAGCGTGCATTGAGGCATAATTTTGATCGATAAGAATCCTGGAACTGCACCCATGCTTACGCCTTTGAACAAAGATCAATAACCATATTTAGATGATCAAAACCGGCGGATGCATGCTGATTGGCATGCAGGGCGTCCGGTGGTTGTGGACCCACCACTAGTAGATTACTCGACCTTGCCACCCTATGACGGTAGGGTTTCTTATCCGACACTGCCGATGCATCATTCTCAATGGGTGGATCCTCGTTATGAACAACAGCAGCAGCAGCAGAGCTCCGGGCAACAAGAAGAAGGAGGAAGTGGAAGTGGCGCGTTCGCATTCAATGAGTTTTTGGAGATGATAACTTCTATCTTTGGACCTCCTCAGCCGCGCTATTATTGATCAGGTTGTGTTCTTCCTTTGTAAAGTATTGTAAACTTTATTTTGTTGCATTGTGTTTATGGTTGGGAGTGAAGGGGGTGTATTATGATTGATAGTCATGTTGGGTTTGTGGTATCGTGGTTGAGTTTTCATGAATTTTGAATAAAAAAAGAAAAAGAAAAATGGGATTTAAGTTTTTGAACGAAAGGTGATATTGAAGTAACTTTAGTGATCATTCCTTCAAAACCATACATTGGGGACAATGTATCCAAGTGTGGGGATGAGGGAAGTTTTTGGGGATTTTAAAAAAAATTTGTGTTAACCGAACCAAACAGTTGCCAAAGTTTGAATGTACTACCATAATATACATGACACATCGCTATCCATTTTTATTCCTTTCTTGGTGAGGATTGAGCCACATGTATGTACTTTAGAGATTAAATGCTTTTTGGTTGAGTGGCGGTGTGTGTTGTGTTAATAGAACTTAGATAATAGATGCTTGTCAAAACCTAAGTTTACATGCTTGTGAATATGATGAGGGCATTTAGGTAGCCTCGTTTGGATGTGTGTTGAGTGTGGGTTTGGGGGGTTGGACCTCATAAGTTACATATATGAGCTTGGTAGTGAGCGAGACGGGGTTTGGACATTAGTAGCCCAATTTGAGCTTTTAACCATTCAATTGTTACCCAAGCCTATGTCCTACAAATTCTACCTATTAATCGACCTGGTTTAAGAGCTTAGATAGTTTGATATTGTTATGCATGTATTCTTTCTTTCAATAGTTGTAATGCCATATTTGCTATCTTGATGAAAATATCCCACTAATTCTCACCCTTACACATAGCCTTGTTACAACCCAAAATCCTTTTGATTTATAAGCATGTTAGGCAATTTGTAGGTAAAGATTTGATTATTATCCAAGCTTATTGTCGTACATTTACATACTTGCATTGAGTGGTCTAGCACAATCTTGCTAGTACCAATTTTTGTCACCGAGAGGAGAGTATAATGAGGGGTGTGTTATGTAGTATGACGGTAAGTTGACAATGGGACGATTTGTTTTGTTTGGTTTACATGATGATCACTTGTAAGTTTGAAAATCTTGTGAAGTGTTGCTTGGGGCAAGCAACGTTTAAGTGTGGGGATGTGACGGGTGGTCTATTGGACAACCCGTAAGTGCGATAAAACGATAGATATTCCATGTTTAAATGGTTTAATTGTTATAATTTGATGTCTACGGTGTGTATGGCTTTGCAGGTACTGAAGAGCATAACGAGGGAGTTTAAACGTGCTTTATCGGGGACTTGCAAGTGGCTAGTTGAAGATGTGGACTTAAGAGATTGATTAAAGGGCAAAATGGGAAATTATGCTGACCACCGTAAGCTACGGTGGGCAATGTAGCTTACGGTGGAGTCCATCATCAAAACCCACTGTAGGACAGAACCTTTGGACCGTAAGGAAATTTTTACCCATCGTAAGCTACAGTGGGCACCATAGCTTACGGTGGTGAGCTGTGGAAAATGTGTAATGCCCCATTTTAAGTCGTTTTTTTGGGAGTCTTTTCATCTATCAATCATTGGGAACGAACAACAAAGCTTAGGGGGCGTTTTAGGGTCTTATTATTGTTTCTAAACATTTCTACAACATTGTTTTGGTGATTTGATTCATATGAACAATCTACTTGGATTGACGATGAATTGCAAGAACATAAGAGGCTAAATCTCTTGTGATCATCTTGAGTGAAAGGTTTGTTGAACAATTGTGTTTCAATTTATGATTTCTAGAATAAATGTTATTTTGTGGTTGTTATGGTGTTAATGATTGTTAGTAAATTGTTAATTGATATTTTATTCATTGCCTTATTCGTACGTTCTTGGTGTCGTTGACAATCGAGATATCACGGGAAGGTTAGGGGTTGATATTAGTTAATTGGTCATCGGGTAACGACCTTGCATTGTAGTAATCCGAGTACTTAGTTCCCTTTTATCACAAACAATTAATCTAACACGAGTCATGTCTATGTGACTCTTTCTAGTTGAATTGAAACACATGCGTTTTTTAACCGGAAACTTAAGATGATCACTTCCTTTTAAATCTGTTAAACAATCAATTTTTGAGTCATTAGTAGTTAAAATCTAAAAGCACACAACCAAAATTCTGAATTAAATTTATTGCAAATTTAGGTAATTTTAGTTAAAGTATCACCACCCTTGGATAACACAATTTCCACAATTCCCTGTGTTCGATACCCACTTACTGCTAACTATAGCAGTATTTGGATTAAATTTACGTGAGTCAACGATATCACGTCAGACACCATATAACAAATTAATAAAAAACGTCACAATATGGAAACACCCATGAGCCTAAACAAAGGGGTACACAGCTATAGTCTATGCATCGAGACTGTGTGTGTAGGCGTACACACATTATTCCATCTTAACAGAGTCAGGAGTCAGAGCTAAGATCGATCTATTTGCCTCTAAGGACCAGGTGCTACATAAGCACAAACTAGAGACGCCGTGAACTTTAGTTAGGCACTGTCATGATGAGTGCCATGTCGTTGACGCCCCAACGACAAGACTTAACATATAACTGCCTCGGGTGACAGAGTACAAAGCCGTATTAGAAATAAATGTATCTTGACATAAGTCTAAAGGTAACATGCAATAACAAGCACAAAATCTAAGATACATTGCATGCTACAATAAACACTATTCATATAACAATACGAACCATACATCTAACGAAAACATCCGTACTACAAAGTAACGGATATGAATAAAATACTATGATGACAAGGACAAGGATGCGCACCTTATTAGCAAGCACAACAAAGCAAATCAATTAAGCCGACCTTGAAAAAATATCAAGAACTATATCCCGATACAATCCGGATTAGTTTATGAAAGTTATTTGATTCGTTTGTTAAGAAATGTCCGAAAACCAAAACTAAATCAAAATCCTTAATTCGTAAATTTAATTGACATATTATGTTTTTAGCTTATTAATAAAATGTAAGAAAATATAAAGTTTAGCTTTATTTTTATACACTAATTTACTAACATGCTACACTTACTGATGACCATATCATGTTTGAAAATAATATATTGATATACACATAATATTATTATTAGTAATGCTTTGCAGAATTCAAGGCACCAATTGCTTGCTCATTGTTATGACAGAAAAGACCGAATCCCATCAGAGCTTTAACAACTCGAATAACTAGAATTGATTTGTTATTGCAAAACCAAAAGAAATCTCAATTCATGTATAGCTTATGTTTCCATTTGTGAGTTACCTGAATTGGAGAAACATGTTCTAAGAAACCAAAAGTTTTGATTTTTAAATTTATAAAAACCAATCTAATACACATATATTTATATACAGAATAATTTATATTTCTAGTGCTCAATATTAATTATTAATTGTATGTCATATATTATATTTTATAAATCTTCATGGTAGAAAGAACATATGGACATCATCTTTCTCACTCAAAGTCATGATCACAAGGTCACTAACTGTAAATAGTATCGGAACTCTTACCTCAATAAGGAACAAACAAACTCAGATTAGGTTGGTGCTTGTTGCATGTAGTCGGAAACAAGTCAAGGTGCGAAGGTGGTGGCTGTCAAAATCGTTGAAAACAACCAACTTCCGGGTCAGAGGTTTGTCAAAGCGAGATTCAATATAGTGAAATAGATAAAAAGTTTAACGGTACCTGATGGTACTGACTTGAACAAAATCTAGTTTGAGGAGCGTCACGACGGAGTTATGGTGGCGGAGTGACGGTTCCGAATAAGAGTTGTACTCGCACCAGAGTGGTTCAGAGATCCGAAAGGACTGAACCGGTGGCGATGAACAGAGGTGTGGCAGCGATGACCTGAATAATGGTTGTGTATGCCAGAATTTAATTAGCACTCATAACAAAACAAGGAGAAGAGGATGATGATAACATGATACCTGATCGAGAACGGATAATTACAGCTACGGGACCGGTGGCGGCGAACGGAGGTATGGCAGCGGAGTTATGAACGGAACACAATATCCAATTCATTATGAAAGGGTTTTAAAAGGAACAGTGATAAGTATAACAATCCTAAAATCTTGGGCAGTTTGTTTAATTTCTTTTATATTGGGTTGTGGGTACGACAAAAACAGAGGTGACGTTGAGTTGATGAATTATGATTGTGTGCGAGAAGATAAGGATACCAAAATCTTATTATATTAATTATTTAAACTAACATACTGATAAAATAATCTCTTCACTTTCAAAAGTCAACATAATTTAAAACAATAATTAGTAACATAATTTAGAAAAGAAACATGATTTGGTTATTTAACCAATTAAACAAATAACTTAATTTAAATAATAATCAACTTTTATTTATTATTTTTCCTTTTTAATTTTAGAATTGCGTTAAAGAGAAGGTTTGTATAGATGTATGTATATTTAAATGGTATATGCCTATTTTTATAAGGGTATTACATTAATAATTTAGTCAACCACTTCCAAGAAGTTGTTTTGTCCGAAGTCAATGATAATTGGTGTGGACTCCGGATCAGCCCGGCTCTTATGCAATAACATTAATGAAAAATTTTCTTTTTAAAGCCAAAAGTGAACCTGACCAATTTGTGTGGAATTGGAACTGTTGGGTCCCTAAAAAGATAAATGCTTTTATGTGGAAAGCGGTTCAAGATAGGCTGCCTACGTCAGCCAAGAGAAACAACATAACGGACTTGGTGGATTGTAAATTATGTGGCGAAGGGATTGAAACGAGTGACCACCTTTTCTCCTCATGTATTTTAGCGATGATCATATGGAGTTCGTTAGGCGATGGTGCGGTACTCCTAATATAGTTTTGCCTTTTCGGTCAAAGATCTTATTGGTGTCATAAAGACGCTTTCGGGGGATGAAAGAAAGAACAAAGGCGTCCAAGCGTTGTTTTTCACGGCGGCTTGGGTTTTATGGAAAGCTAGGAACGAGGTCATTTTTTCAAACAAATCAACATTGCCAAGCTAAAAGAAGATATTAAGTCGCTAGGGTATTTCTAGATTAAGAATCGATTTATGTTTAAATCTCTCACTTAGAGGGAGTGGTGTAGCTTTTTCTTTGTAATTAGGTGTGTTTTGTCATTTGGTCCTAGCGATGTCTAGTTGCCGATTGTTATTGAAAGTGTCGTTCAAAAATAAAACCACCACCACAACCTAGGGTTTCAAATCGGAGAACCTACAACACCACCGCCCTTCAAATGATGTCAGATATGCGAAGCTAGTTAAGGGTCCAATGTGAAGGGTTGGGTTCTGATGGTGGCAGGACTATGGAGGTCAATGGCGATGATGGTCGATGTCGGCGGGATTGCGATGGTGGTGTTTCGGTCAAATGACAGTGGTACTTGGTGATGATGGTTGGTGGTTGTGGTTATAATTGTTGATGGTGATGTTGAAAGATGATAATAGTTTAATGGTTGTTGAGACAGAGAGAGAAGAAAGATAGGAGAGAGAGGGAATAATTTATGGATTATTGTATATATAATTTAAATAGATAAATAGATTTGGGTAAAAAGACTATTTGCCTTAAGTAGGGAGTAAAAAGACATAAATGCTCTCACATGAGGTGTACATCTGAAAATTGTAACCTAATTAGTGGTAAAGGATGTAGACTGTAATGTGTTTTAAAAACAAAGAACTATGAGTATAATTATTGAAGATAAAGGACATCATTTCAATTCGATATAAATATAAAGGACGAAAAATGTAATTTTAAGTCATGAAAATTACAAACGTTTATGTATAAAATTAAAAAGAAACTTTTGCTTTAAATAAAAAAACATTTATACAAAATTTAAAAATTATATAGAATACTTACAATGAAAAATCTTTATAAATACATAAACAAGTTACCTAAATGCAGGTTCTAAATTTAATTGCAAAATTTAAGAAAAAAAGTCTAGAATATCGAAAAGAAAAACTCTTAGGTCATGCATAATGAATAGTATAAGCACATGAAAGGGTTTGATAACGCCCTAACACCATCCACAGGGAGTTATAGAGGCATGAAAAGGGGAGGGATTTCCAGAATAATGCCAAAATAAAAGAAAAAAAAATAGAAAGTAAGGGTATTAACCGTTACATATTTTTGAAGGGGCATTATAGTGCTATGTGACGAAAAATGCCCCTTAGGAGACAGTAACCATTACGTATGATCTTAGCACAATGTTAGTAAATACCAGTGGCCTACTTTATTTAAAAAGAAAGGCAGTAGCAAAATTTGAACGCAATAAAATAAATTGAATCGACATTAACCATTAATCAAATTGATTGATTCAGGTTTTATGCGATGGATTTTGAGTATAAACCGTAAACCAGATCGTTTGTTACGAATTGAAAATTTTGCAGCCAACCAATCATAGATTAAAAGAAAAACTGGCCGTAAAATCAAAACGATAACCACTTTGGGTGTCGTGGATGTTCGTTTATGCTTGCCCATTTATATTTTTTAATATTCATTTATATTTGCACGTATGTGAAAGCTGGGTGCCAAAGGGAGGAGCGCCAGGGCATTAATAGGCGTGAAAGGGTAAGAAGACGGGATCTACCCCCAATTAACCAATCACATTTTGTTTTCTTAATAAAATTGTAGTATCACACTTTTTTTCATTTTTTTTCTCTTCCATTTAATTATTATTTTCAGTTAAACTACCATACTATTAATAACACTGGTTTAGGTATCCATCATTTGTGGCCTAGTGGTAAGGAGACTTCGATTTTCCAATGGAGACCCAAATTCAATCCTCACTCGTGTCATTTTGTTGGATAAGGAGCCTCCTTGCAGAGGTGTCAGACTCTCTCCTAAGCCCTCTCGGGTTTTCGTCCAACCATATGTTACGCCAGATAGTTTTGCTCTTGTGGTGACATAACCATTGTCAAGGGCGGTATGGTTTTCTGAGGGAACGCCCAAGCTAAATTCTGACGGCAACATAGGTCCGGTTAAAACAACATAGTCTGATTAAAGTGAGGCAACATAGCTATCTAATTTAAAAAGGATAAACTATTCCAAAAAAAACCCAATGATTTAGTTAAATCTTCACAATTTACATGACATTAACATAAAAGAGTGTTATATACAACCCAGAATCCATAAATAAAGAAAAGAAAAGTAAAGTAATATACAGACCGTATGATACAACCCTGAGTTTAGTGTCTTGTTTAGGGTATTTCAAAGAAATTGCGGCCCGTACTTAAAAAACCACCTTTCGATACCGACTTGCTGCTATCGGGCCTTTCGTTGTTGCCAAAATTCAGTTTTTTAGTTCCCAAAACCCTAGCAACCACCCTATAGTCACTCAATCTCGTTTCTTTATGGCAATAATTGTGTTTTGACGACCTTTTCCCTCACTAAAAACGATCAACTACCGAGTTATTGTTGTATCTATTGACTGCAAAAGAGTTAAACAATGGTGCAGCACAAGGCCCAGTTGAAGAAGCAGCAAAAGCGTGGTGTGGACTTTAAAGTAAGTATTTCAAGAATGGTTTTTAAAAGTTACAATCTTTTTACTGAATGTGTTTTTGTAATTTGCAGAAAATAAGAAGAAAGGTTGGAAGAAAATTGCCCCCACCAAAGAATACTACCAATACTGAAGTTAAATCAAAAGGTAATCTTTATAAATTGAATTTGCTGTGTAGTTTAATTAGATATAGTTTCTTGATTTTTTTTATGTTTTTTAGTGTATGTGTGTAAAATGTTATGTTGCTACGAAGAAACCATAGTTGTTAGTAGCCGATAGCGGTCAATATAGCGATGAAGTAGATAAACCGAAAAATACATGTTATCGCGCAGTGGAGATGAGGGAAAAAATGTTGATGTTTATCGCTATATATAGCGACATATGACCTATACACTACGTAGCGCGTTCTAGCCGCTATCAACAGCTATGGAAGAAACAAACAATAATTCACTGTTTTATCAAAAAACTGGACCTTTATCAAGTATGCAGGGTTGAAGATGTAAGCAAGATCATCTTTGCCACCCGCATTTTAATGAGGCATATAGACACTGATAAAGTGATTACTTACTCTATAGTTGCATACTTATGTACTAACTAATATAAATCATCATGATCAGTTAAGAAGTTAGGATGATAAAGGCCCTCTGTTAGAATGTTTTTAGCTCATGATTGTGTCCCGAATTGACCAAATGAACAAAAATATCATGCAACTGATATGATTGTGAGAGTATAGATTTGTGCTTGATAAATATTTCTGGATGAGGTATGTAAAAAGAATAAAAAAAACATGAAAGTCGTACACTTTACTGTAAATGGTTATATTTTTTCTTAAGATGATTATGTGCAGCAATTATATTACCGGAACAAAGTTTGGCATCCGAGAAGGCCGGTTTAGCTGTGAGCAAGAAAGGGTTGACTTTGAAAGAGCTGCTTCAGCAGACGTCTCATCATAATGCAAAAGTTCGCAGAGGTAATGTTATCTTTCATAACATTTAGGGTTACCAAATTAGTTGTTAACCTGCTGAGAAGGTAAGCGAATATGAACAGAAATATATAATGGCAACAGGTTTAGATATATGATACTAATGTTCAGCATTGAAATTTAAACCATTGAAATTTGATATTAACAGTAACTGTTTTTTTTCTATTTAAAGATGCATTGATCGGTATCAGGGATATCTTCTCGAATCATCCAGCAGAACTGAAAATGCACAGACTCACTGTTATCGAAAAACTGCGTGAGCGCATGAGTGACGACGACAAAATTGTGCGTGAGACCTTATATCAACTTCTAAAGGCAATCGTATTTCCCGCCTGTAAAGGGGTGATGTCTCTCTCTCTCTATATATAATTTTTAGATTAGGATTGTTTTTAACTAGCTCCATCGGTTTAACCTTTGCGTATATATATTCTTTTTGTACTTTTTCAGGATAACCAGGGAACTTTTATATCCTTGATGATGGCATACGTGTTCAACGCAATGACCCATCTGTCAATTGATGTCCGTTTGATGGCTTTCAAATTTTTTGATCTGGTTGTCCAGCATTACCCATTGTCTTTCTCCATGTATGCTGATAAGGTACTTGTTTTATTTGTTTTAACGTGGGAACAATGTTGTAGAAATCGCTTTTGGGCGGCGCCTAGGCGGCGATTAGTCACTCATCGGAGGTCTACCGCCCGGATTTGGCCAAATCGGTCAAACTAGGCGGTCAAAGTCAAAATTGGTCAAAATCAAAGTAATCGGTCAAAGAATCGCCCAAACTCGCAGTTAGTCGGTCAAAATTAGGTTATAAATGGATTAAAATAGGTCAAAATTGGACCAACTCCGTCAACTGGAATGGGTTCTTACCTCTATTTGAACCAAAATCGGACCAACTTCAAGCCTCCCTAGCGTCGCATGTGATATTATTCCATGATTTCTAACCTCCATTGAAGAACCAATCTATTAAATGAAGCGAATTTGGTACTAGGGTTTCTTTCATGGCGCCGTCTGATGATACAATGGAAGAAGAAGAGGGAACAGGTTGGGTCTAACGCACGTGGGGTGGATATTAGGTTGAAATAAGTTTAGTGTTTTAACATTTAACCACCCTTCATCTTCTTTAGTTTACATTTGGTCCCTAAAGTTACAAATTTCTACATAAAAAGTATAAAATTAAGGTTATATATAAAACAAATTTGTAAAATTATACATAAAAAACCCAATCCGATTAATCCCTATTAATCCCGATTAATCCCTAGTCGGTACCCCACCGCCCGACTAACGCCTAGCGCCTTCTACAACATTGCATGGGAAATAACATGTTTTCTCGTGTACTTAAAGAACGTTGTTTTCATGCACAGATTATTCAACATTACAAAGAGATATTGCAGAAAAACCAGTTTAACATGCATGACAAGGGAAAGCTTAAGAGTGTTCTTGCTGGGCTGGCGCACTGTCTGTCTCTATTGCCGTGTAATAATAACTCGTCAACTGATAATAATGTACTTTCTAACCCTTCAGCATCATCTAATACCCTTTACGATTTCTGTCTTCCATGCGCTGGTTGTTCAGTTATAATATTGTACTCTAGTTGCTCACTACGCTTATAATCTGTGTCTTCTTTGCTATCTGATTTCAATTTATATTGCTCTTTTTTGCTCACATTTTCTCGATTGCCAATAGGCCATTGCTGATCGAAGAATTTTGCACGCTTTCGAGTCTCAAGTGCACGAAGACCGTTCTGGTAAGTGAACCAACTTGGAATTTGGCAAAAAAAAGTTGTAGATTGTTTGCGTCTGATATTGTATGTGTAAGATTTATAATGTTCTTTTATGAATTAGCGTACCGTTGAATACTATCACAATCATAGACATCTTGTAACTTAATGTGAACTAGGGGTGCAAACAGCCCAAGCTCAGCTCGTTGATAGTTTCTCAAGCGCGGGCTCGGCTTGCTTATTATCTGTTAGTTAATATATTAAGTAAAATAATATATATAATAGACTCGTTTAGGCCCGTGAGCTCGATCAGTGAAGCTCAGGCTCTGGCTCAGAATCGTTTACTAAACAACATGGCCGGCCCTGAAGGTGGGTGGGGAGGACCACCGACCCTGGTCTGATATTTCGAAGGGCACGTTATTTTTTAAAAAACTTTGATATGTATATCTAAAATTAAATAAATTAATAGGGTATACTCATACAAACACCAACATAGGCCCACTTACAAAACTATTTTTATGGTTTAGATTAGTTATTAGCTCATTGGCATTAGGTTTAGACCTTTAGTGAGCCCAATACCCAATTCATTAAGGCCTAAGGGCACGTTTTTTCAAGCTCGAACAGGGTACATGAATTCTCAGGGCCAGCTCTACCAAACAAGCTTAATTTTAGGTTCAGGCTCAGCTCGTAAACAAGTTTAAATAAGCTCAACTTGGCTCGTTTACTAAACAACTAGTTAAGGAGTAAATGTTATTAAATATTAATAAACTAATATTACACTAAGGCTCGATAAGTTTGACGAGCTTCACATGCCAGGCTCGATAAATAAACGAGCTTTGTTTTAGGCTCAAGCTCGGCTTGGGCTCGACAAGGCTCGGCTTGTTTCAAGCTTTTTCTCGAGCAGCTCGGCTCGTTTGCACCCTTAATGTGAACAAAAGTATCAATTATTTGGAGTACTTTAAAGCTTTTTACCCATTTGCTATTTAATAAAAATCACTCAATTTCTTATTTTTTCTACTCTTTTGCTTTATATAGGGTTTTCAGTGACTGCAAATGAATTAAAGGGCCTTGTGCCTATTTTAGTTAGCGGTCTTCAGGATTTTATGCCGTCAGTTCTAACAATGGAAGCACAATCATATGATTGTGTTCTTTCTATATTGAAAAGCATAGATATTGTCGTCAAATTCTTCGTTTATGGGAAGGGCACCAGAGGTGATCAAGACGTGTTGCAAACGCTTTTGAAGAAGTTATTTGGTGTCTTTCCCCTTCACCCCACACAACAGTCATCCGAGAAGGTATACAACTTCACCTTTTACTTTGTGTTCTTTTGCTATTATATAATCTGTCGGTATTTTTCTGTGAACCTATTAATTTAATTGCTTAAACTTTGTGTGTGCTTTGCAGGGTGATAATAGGTATTTTATCTTGAACGTCATAATTTCGGAGATCTTTTTTTGTTTAGTTGATTGGTCAGCTCCTCCGTCTGCCTTTCTGGATAATTTTCTGGTGTTCATCGTAGACGCATTGTCTGAACGGGTGTGTACACTAAATCATGTTATTTATGATGTCATATACCTACGTGGCTACTCGTTTATAAAGAGATTGCTAGATCCCCTTTATTAATTCCACTGCAATTCGTTAACAACGATACGTTGCATGTAACACTTGAAATATAATTATAATTTACCGTGTAATTTGCAGGTAGGGCACTCCAGTAAATCGTCGTTCCAGAAGCATTCACTTTCACTCATTCCTTTCATTCCTAAACTGATCATGCAAGTGGACGACACTTGGAAATCACATATTCTTCAGGTGGTTATTTTACTTGTTTATTCTCACATTTTCGAGATTCTTGCGTAAGACCTAATTTCTGAACGATGCATATAATATTGTAGGCTTTTACAGAGGCTTTCAAGAAGTGTGACCCGGACTCTCCAATGAAACTAGTTTGTCTTTCGGCAATTGAAGAGATGTTATTTCCCGTAAGCTCTTTGGCGTTGTGTGTTATGGTGAACCCCGTGCTTTTTGTTCATTTGTTTCCTGTTTGATATCGTGTCTAATTTACAGAAGAACTGTTCGGTATCCCTATATACATGTGATTCAGAAATTGTCGACTTCCAAATTAGCTGGATTAGAGAGATTCCTTTGTTGCTAACCCTGTTGGGTGATAAAAACCCATTGGCATCCAAGGTATATATACGATGTGTGTGTCTGTATATATATACTAGGAGTGAGCAGAAAACTGAAAAAAAAAACGATTTAACCGAACTGAGAAAAACCGAACCAAACCAAATAACCTAAAAAATCATTTATTGAACGTTTGTTATATATTGATTTAGGAATTATTAGCTTTATTCTTGAATGTTAATCCCAACTCAGTTAATTACCCACAATAATCCGAACTCTTCCATTTTGTTTGTAAAATAGTCCGCCGTTAAAAAAACATAACGGAGTTAAGTTTTTTTTCCAAATTACAAACCGATGTTTTCGGGCTTTTGATCAGAAGAAGGATACGAGTCGATTGATGTAAAACTTACCTCGAAACAGTGCTCTAAACGATGAAAACGTTGCTTCAATTCGGGTGTTTGAACTTCTAATTAACAAAAATCAAGTCGTTTAGAGCACTGTTTCGAGGTAAGTTTTACATCAGTTGACTCGTATCCTCGTTCTGATCAAAAGCCCGAAAACATCGGTTTGTAATTTAGAAAAAAAACTTAACTCCGTTATGTTTTCTTTAACGCGGACTATTTTACAAACAAAATGGAAGAGTTCGGATTATTGTGGGTAATTAACTGAGTTGGGTTTATTATCGGCCAAAAAGAGCGAGTTCGGATTATTAAAATCCAATTTGCTTTTGATAAAAACATTAACATGTTTATCTATCTTTGAAATGATTTATCCATTGCCAACAAGAAATAACAAAATTTAACATAAAAATTAAATGATTTTCAAAATTTGACATAAATACATTAACATTTTATCTATCTTAATAAAAACTTTGTAGAAACATAAAAATAAATTGGAAGTTAGGTTTATGTGAATGATATTAATTAAAAAGGTTAAATATCATAACTTAAATGTAAACATCTAAGAAAGATTATTAAATTTTGGATTATATTTTTTTTATTTTGAATCTTACATAATTTTGTTCCAAAAACCGAACCGAACATTTTGGTAATGGTTTCGGTTTTACCATAAAACCGAACCGTGCACACCCCTAATATATACACATATATGCTCATAAGTCACAGCCGTTACTTCTATATTTTGTTAGACCTTGACCATGGTGATTTTCCACTTACATTTAAAGGGCTTTTGGCAGGCTGTATTGCTTCTTCAACTTCACTTGGGACAACGTGGAACGTTCTCTGAGGAGCTTGACAACATGCAGTACTCGCTGCGAGAATTTTACTAGTAATCGCCCCCTTCATGACGGTAGGAAATATTATTACCGCATTCTACTACATATTATGATTGTTAGTTTTATTGTGTGGTAATATATATATATATATATTTTTTTTTGGCAGTCGATATTTTTTATGGTCCTTTTATGAAGCTTGATAGAGAGATTCAGGAACTTTCTATTTGTTGCCTCTATTACTTCTCGTTCCTGGACACGTCTCTGCTTCAGTCTCTAGCTGCTTGTTGCTCGTGTAAGTAGTAGTTTAGTTTTTTGAGTAATGCCATTTTCGTCCCTGAGGTTTGTGGCTAGTTTTGCGATTTCGTCCAAAGGATTTTTTTTTCGCATCTAGATTAAAAGGTTTGAAATCTTGCCATTTTTATCTAGCTCGTTAACTCCATCCATTTTTCTCCGTTAAGTCAGGGGTATTTCTGTTTTTTTTTTTGTTAACTTAAAGGGCAATTCGGTCTTTTTCACTTTGTGTAAAAAGACCGAATACCCCTGAAAAAGACCGAATTACCCTTAATAGTTAACAAAAAAGACGGAAATACCTCTGACTTAACGGAGGAAAACGGATGGAGTTAATGAGCCGAATGAAAATGGCAAGATCTCAAACCTTTCAGATCCAGATGCGTAGAAACAAACCTTTGGACGAAAATCACAAAACTGGTTGAACCTCAGGGACGAAAATGACATTTTATACTAGTTTTTTTTCCTCATAAACTATTTCGGTCAAAAACTTAAAAGAAAGTATTGTTCAACGATTTGGAATCTGTACTGATTCGTCGTAAATGACACAGGCCATGATATGGAGCCGTCTCTCTTATTTCGCATCTTAGAAGTTATGAATAGTGCTTTTAGATCTGGACACATCCCGATTGCTGACTATCTTAGTTTTCTCATCACAATACTTTCACGATATCAAGTTTCTTCTGGTAAGCAATTTTCACATGGTATTGCCAATGTTCGCCACTGAAATACGCTCTGTTAACACCTCTGCAAAACATCACAAGTATGCCACGTTGCCTCCTAAATGTTGCATTTTATGATTTTTTTATCAGAAAGCAATACACTCGCTGTGGTCAAAGGCGGGAAGTCGAACACAGGATTGTTTCGGTCCGTCACTAGTGTGGTTTGCTCTTATCTGCCTCAGATTGGAGATGATCATCTTGTGCTAAAGATGCTAGAGGGAGCAATTATTGATCAGATCGTAAGTTGACCATAGTCGTATTATTTATATAATAATTCGAATGATTTTTTCAACTTCTTTTCTCACTTTCAGGCAAATAAACCACCTTTGGCCTTGGAGAACACGTGCGCGTTGCTTAGAATGATCGTCACACTCGATTCGAAGCCCACTAAACTTTCCAAACCGAGCGTTTCCAAACTCGCGAACGTCCTTCCGAAATACTTGATTCATGTTGTTTCCGTAAGTGCTACACACCAGTTGATTTGTTTGAGCTATGCTGAACTTCTTACCAATTTTTGTTGAACGCAGAGTCTTGGAGATAAAGATACTGGGTCCAGTAACACCGGTAACGCCATTCATACCAGCAGGAATCGTTACTATACATTGCCGTGTTTTCTTTTGTTTCACAGAAGTGAAAAGATTTTATATGACGTGTTAAATGTGATGTCGTCTTTAATCTCGGGACCGTCTTTTGATGGTCAAAACGACCATGATATGAACAACCATTCAATCAGGATAGTTGCAGCTGTTAATGTTATACTTCTAATGCATGAGGATGTTAGAGTTCGGGAAATATTATTGCGTTACAAGAAAGAGATTGGTAGCGTACTGCAGAATATTGTTAGAGTAATGGTAAGCCTTCGCGTTATCTTTTTAAGTTGACTAACTGTCCCATGAAAATTGCAACACTTTGTTCTAAGATATCATATTTCATGTTTAATGTTTGTGCAATGCTGTTAATAGTCTAATGAAGGATACAAGTTGAAGATCGAAGAGAAGCACAAAATTCAATGTGCCTATGATCGACTAAAAACCGTCATTGCTAGATAAATTTTATATGGTAATGGTTGTGGTGCCAGAAGTGTGAACCAGTAAGGCTTCTTTCTTTCAGTCAGTAATTTTGGTGTATTTACATTAACCATTTGATAGTGATTTGTATGATGCCCGTTATCTGCAGGTTGGTGTGTTGTAAGACCACCTGTGGGCTAGAAGCGGACCGGTGCCTGTTTGAGTTTCTTTTGGTTAAATTGACCAAAAACATGCAGAAACTTGAATCATCACTTTGTTGAAGAGGCTTATAAGTGGAGGTGGAGGTGAAGGTGAAGACAGAGTGGTTTGATGACTGTGGCTACTCTTTAAATGGCCCCATTAACAACTTTAGTTGGAATAGATATCGGTTGTAGTCTACAATATTTACCTGCTAACTTGTAAGTTATCCAGTTTTGTATAATTCTTTTGACGCATCTCGAAAACATTGCCAGTAATTTCAATTATTAAATAGAAACCGGAACATCACATGCAAATTGATATGATGACTAAGATCGCAAATTTCGTACACTGATACACATACTGATGATGCTATGCACTAGGGTTTAATGTTTCGCATGATTACCTGTTCGAAGGGATAAATCAACAGGACTGAACTGATAAGGGATTATAATTTATAATCTCATCGACCCTCATTTCGAGGTATAATGATGACCGTTGGAGCAAGCATATAGGTGGATTAATCCTGCAAGAACGCATGAACTTAACATAGCTATTTGCCCAACTCTCTGAAAACAAAAACAAGTGCCAACTCAGGCAGTGGTTCATACCTTCCAACCTGGACAGGCAGTGTGCCTGGTTCCAGGTTAGACCAACTGGTTTGGTCGGGTAGTGAAAAGCATGCTTGTAAGTGTATATGTCACCTTTTTATCAACAACCAATACGTAAGGCTGTTCATGAGTTGAGCCGCACCGAGCGGACCTTTGCTCATGCTTTGGCTCATTTACAAAGCGAACTGAGTGAAGCGGCTCATTTAAAACGAGCCTCAAATCAAGCGAGCATTTTCTGAGCAGTGAATATTCCGAGCAAGCGTCGAGCGATTTTGACAACGGTGTCGTGTGATTTAAATTTGCGAAGATAGATCGTGACAATGTTGGTCTTTAGTTTTTATGTCTTTAGAACAGACGCATTTCATGTCATAATAATTTTCTTATAAATAACAATGTTGTGGGAAATGAGGTGATGTTCATATTACACGAAAAATGACGTTGAGAGCAGGAGGCGATCGACTTAGGGTAATAACATGAGACATTGAGGCGATGAGAAGAATGTCGTTTAGCGGTTTAGGATTTAACTTTTAGATTTGGTGTTAAGTTCTTTATTGGCGTGATTGGCTTAGTGTGTATAGATATAGTTGTAAATTTGTATACGGTGGACCAAAATCTAATAGGGTGGTATTTATAAAACTATAAATTTAATTTATATATAAAACTATAAATTTATTTTATTTTTATGTATACGTGTGTGTATATATATGTATAATTTATATGTATATGTGTATATACGTGTTTATATATGTATGTCAAAATATGTGTATCTGTATATGTTTATGTATATGCATACATTACTAATCAAAAAATAATAATTCAAGTCGAACCGATCCGAGCGGACCTTTGCTAATGCTTGGCTCGTTTACAAACAGAACCGAGGAGAGCAGCTCGTTTAACAACTGAGCGTCAAATCGAACGAGCAATTTCCGAGCGAGCGAGGAGCGGTTTGAAAGCCTCTACCGATATGTATGTGTCCTTGGACTGTGTATAAACACAAAGCATAATCATTTAACAAGGCATGTTGTCGAGGGTTGTGAAGAGAATTACAGGGTGGCTCAAACCAAGTGAATGTCAATGATCAATTGTTCAAATTTCTCACTAACTTTTAAGTATTCAACCTTTTTGTTTGATCTTTATATATACATCATGTATACACATACATGGTGCACATCTATTGCATAACCGTAGAAAACTACAAACACCTTATAATGTACATGATGCTGAATGGATATGATGTGAGTTAGAAAGAGAGCGGGGTAAACACTAAACACTTAGGGGCGCTCGGTTCGCCCAAAGTTATGTAGAAATTGGAATTTGGAAACTGAAGGAATTGAAATGAATTCTTTTGTATTTTCAAATCATGATTGGTTTGTAAATTTATAAAAAAGGAATTAGAATACTAAAAAAGTTAGTTGACATATATGGCCATATTAAAACCTTTCCAAATTATTTTATCATCTTCTACTTTAGAAAAAAATACAATGAAAAGTGTCGGGTATTTTAGTAATAGTATTATATATATAATTATTATATATATAATAGATGAAATTGTAAACTACAATAAGACTTTTTTTGTCTTTTTTATGAGTCTCATCCCTCTAATTTGTATTATTGGCACTTACACCTTTTAAATTCTTTCAAAACTTTTTTAAATATTACTTTGACCCCACTGAGTTTTATGTGTTTATTTTTATGTGTATGTCGGTGTAAATTCAAGTTGGTTTACTTTTCGATATATTTTTTTCAGAAATTAGTCATTTTAAATATAATACATTTTAGTGCTTATTTTTATGAACATTTTCAGTTGATCTACATGTGTCAATTTTGTTCGAAAATGAACTAGGACAATACATTTTCTTTTGACGGTACAAATTTGAGTTACTTTACATTTGATGAAGTCATGTCAAACATAATATGTTTTCATGCTTATTTTTATGAATATTTTCAGTTGGTTTATCTTTTGATTGTAAAGCAATTGCAAAAAAAAAAAAATGAGTACGCTTAAATCATGTTAAAAAAAACAACCCCACAACGTGAGGAATCAATTCTAGTTTGATAAATTCCAAAGGATTTTAAAGATTCTATGAATAGATGAAAGGAAAGTAACTTTTCCACGAACGAAAGAATTTGTAGAAAAATATTTCAATTTCAATTCTTTCCATTTTCATCCAAATATAACTTTTGATGAATTTTTTTTAATTCTAACTCCATTTTCAAAGGATTATTTGAACCACACGAGGCCTTACATCATCATCTTATATTTCTCTTACTTGATTATTGAGTCCATTGAACAACCTTGTGTGTATATATTATATATATATATATATATATATATATATATATATATATATATATATATATATATATATATTATATATGCATAAAATTGTGGCCCAACTCGCACAGGAAGTAAGAGTTCTCATGGTTCTCATAACTCGTGATATTCTCATTTAAACCGAACCCTATATAATATATATATATATATATATATATATATATGCATAAAATTTGTGGCCCAACTCGCACAAGGTTCGGTTTAAATGAGAATATCACGAGTTATGAGAACCATGAGAACTCTTACTTCCTGTGCGAGTTGGGCCACAATTTTATGCACAAACATAGATGACTGATGCAAAAAAAAAAAAAAAAATTGTCGAATTGGTAGTTTTGACTGACGCAAGTTTTTTACGAACTGATGTAAATTTTGTACGAAGATAAATATTTTTTTACACCTCATGTAAATGTGTGTATGCGGCATTTTTTTGCTAAAACAAGTGAATTTTTTTTTGCTAAAACAAGTGAAACAAATAACCACAACATCATAAAAGAAAATAACTGCAACATCATAAAAGAAATAATAAATCATGACGCAACATCATAAGAAATAACTGCAACACATTTTTTTTGCAACAGTGAAACAATAATGCACATAAAAGAAATAATAATCATGACGCACGTAACATAGGCTGCTATGTTGCAAATTGAAATAACCAAATTTAGAAACATCAAATTGTTTAAACAAAGAATCGAGACAACTATGCCACATACACAACAGTTTAAGGTTGTATGCACAAACATGCATAATCATCAACAAAACATTTAAACAATGAAGTTAAGAGGTGTGCAAAGGATAATATATAAATAAGTAAACAAATACAGAAACATCAAAGTGTTCCTAGAAGCCAAAATGTTAAAGAATCAACACGGCTATCACACATATACACCACAACAATTTAACGTTGTATGCACAAACAATTATAACCCTCAACAAACACTTAAACGACGAAGCTCAGAGGTGTAGGCTGGCAGAAACACATAATACCAAGCAAAATCCTGACCAACATCACAGCTATGGCTCTCGAAGAAGGCTGTTTTGAACCACTTAGGCTAAGCGAGTTATACATCAGCCAACAACAAACAAAATAGGTTCAACACGGAGCATGCAAATAACATTGCACATCCAAATGACCATAATTAACATCAAAACAGCCATAAAACAAAGCTCATAAGCAATTGACAGATGCAATTTAAGTTACCAAGCCAAGTACAAAGCAACATCATAACTAATGTTTTCCGATGAACCATAAGGCATCTTCATCAACCCAACAAACAAACATCACAAAGATTGACAATAACTGTAAACCCCCAAAATATCTCTGATGAACATTATTGTAACTTCACTTTCACACCTGTATTTCCCGGTGGGCCCAGACTTGGGTATATGCATGACGATTGATATCAGTAATCACAATGCACAGCGGAAGATGGGAATAGAAGTAAATTAAATAAAATAAAAGCTTGAAATTAACAATTGAAGTTTATACAAGTTGTTCGTTCAAAATCCACAGGCGGATCGATTATAAAATGGACTTGAAACTAATAAGGTCTTTTACGTGGAGTTGCAAATTCCAATATGCTAGACCAAGAAACTCCAGCCTATTCCGTACTTGCTAAATAACATGCGCTTAGTCTTTTGAAAATACGTCAGTTTTCAGTGGTAAATACAATTAAACGACTCTTTTGAAAATCTTTTCAAAATGTATTTGACACCATTTGGTATAACATTTTTAAATAACTTGGGACAAACTATATCTCTTGTTACCAGTTTTACATGTTTGTCAATACAGTCGGAGACCGATAACCAAACGCAAGTACTTGATTAATTGACACACCACATTTTCAATATCGTATAAACATATAGCATTAGCGTCTGTCAGGTGTATGCCTACACCCCGCTTAGGTCGTGACCGTTTGCAATTAAATGAGTAGGGATATCCAGGACACGGTCGTATTAACCCCCCAAGCGTTTAAGTTATAAGGCAAAACGGATTAAAACGGGATATTTTCATTTCTATGACACCATTCGCCCTTTTCAAACCCGACCAAGTGGCTAGTGCCGTATCCCAAGCCTTTATAAAATAAAATAGACTAATAGTATTTACCTGTACTAGTCTTTACAAATCAAATATGTTTAGCACAACCGTAATTCAAAACAACCTAAACTTAGGCGTAATTTACTGAAGGCTTCTAGTCTGGAATGAACGAAAATATGACCCGCTAGAATGTTAACAGGTCATTTAAAAGTCATTGACTTTGACTGGTTCACTTAATAGATACGTACGGGTTCACTAGATTAAGCGTTGACCAGATAGAATGTGGTTTATAACCTTATGAGTGCAAGTACTCATGAAATATAGGTTAAATAACCATGCATTATGATTAGAACTGAATTTGAAAGGTTTTGACCCGATTCGGCTAGTTTACATATCTTATTCTATTTTATTTAAACTAACCATGCGCGCATATGCGGTATCGGGTGGTCGAATAGGTTCATGACAAGTCCATTATGCCAAAATGTATTTGATTATGTTATATAATCAGTTTCAAAGTCAGATTATGAGTCCATTTGGTTTTAAAACCAATTTTATGCCATAAGGGCATTTTAGACATTTTAATATATATTATATAGACTTTATCATAAAACCTATCAAATGATATGACCAGAAGGTATAACCTCGGAGGGTTATTCCCTACAATAATATGGTCATATAACAACCCTTAATCATGCTTTATCCTTAACCAAACGGGTCAAAATCGAAAGTCAAAGTAGAAGTCAGACTGTTTGACGTTCGACAACGAAACGAGCTCTAAACAGGAAATGATGAGTTGGTCATGATTTAACATGTCCTAATATGTTATATAAACTGTTATGATGATAAAAAAAAGTTAATGTTTTGACACTTAGAAGTTCATATAGCGTAATTTGCAAAATTTGTGTTTTGACTTTCATTTTATATAAAATTGACTTCGTCATTTCGCCTACTTATCGTGATCTTAAGAAGGTGAAATCACAAGGGATTAACACCTTTAGTATTATGATCATGTTGCAAAGTTCATTTGAACTTTGACTTGACCGAAATAGTTAGAACCGAGAGTTAAAGAAAAAGTCAATTTGCTTGACTTTCGGCTAATAACTAGCCTAATAATGGAAAAAGACTGAAGTAGAACACATACTTGTGTTCAAGATGAAGATTAAACTTTAGGTAGGAGGCCTCTATGAAGAGAAGCAACTACAAAGATAAGAGAAAGAAAGAACGAAAGGTGCAAGTTGAAATGGCGCTTGGACACCTCTATTTATACTTGAATTCAAGTCCCCAAATCAAGACAAGCGTCCCCTGAGGTGTTAAGGAGGTGATTAGTGGCACCCCAGGTGTCTCAAGGAGGAGAAAAGGTGGCACATTCACAAGCATGATGGCTTGAGAGCAGGCTGCAACTGCCAACTCAATTTTTACTACTAGCGACACCCTTACGGATCGTAAGGGTGATGGCTTATGGTTCGTAAGGACCTTTGGTGTAACATCCGTCAAAAACCGGATTTACCAAACCCGCTCCGTTTATTAACCTAACAATCAGTTAAAAATTTCGTTGCGTATTTAATGCCCAAATTATTTTTAAACGATACATAATTAATAAGTATATTGGAATATATAATTTATATTTGAAAAAGTTTTTAAAATAAGGAAATAAAAATAAAAGGCTTCTGCCGGGTTTCGAACCCGGGTCAGCCAGGGATTTCAGCAGAGTCTTATCAACACACACGCTCAACCACTGCGCCGCTTGTGTTTCTTGTGCATTAATGGAAACAATTAATTCATAACATGAGTCTCGAATTCAAAACCGACGCGCCTAATCGCAGTCGTCGGAAATCCCGACGATTTCGCCGAGATTGGACGGTTTCTTCAGTTTTAACCGAAGCCTTAACTACTACATCGGTTATAACCGACGTCTGAACCCGCGACACAAGTCATAACCGCCGGAAAATCTTTAACCGACGAATCAAGACGGAAATCGGACTAAATTCGTCAATGTTCTGCCCTATAAATACCCCCTCTAACCTCTGTTAGCTTTTTCGCTCACAATCACACTCTTTCCCGACATAATTTCACTCGCCGGAGAACTGCTGCAACTCGCCGGAAAACCGAGCCTTTCACCTCTGTGCCTTACTAAACACCCAGAGCTCATACCGAAGCCACCCACACTCATCTCAAGCTCCCTGAAGACCCTCTGCCGCAGGACACACGTCGCCGGAATCATCTGCTGTCACCGGAGTTTCACCAGCGAAACAGAGGAGCCATGTTCGGTATACCTTACACTTAATCTCTCGTTCTTTTTATTAATCTCACACGTAATTAACCACAAGACACTAACGAACTTGATTAAATCTTCGAACCAGTCGGACTTTCGTTTCTGGTTAAGTCAGACGAAGAAGACGAAGATTCGTATTGTATATGTTTAATTAAAATCAAGATATATCTCGGGTTAGACACACAGTCCAGCGGTGGACTGTGTGCAAATAAAACACGCTTACGTCTCGAGTTCGATTCTTGTCCCACGCACACTCGCCTTAATAAAAATGTTCTTTTTTTTAACCGAACCGGATTCACTGCAATAAATGTTAAGTTTAATAAAAACCGGAATAATAACCAAGATAGACACACAGTCCAATGGTGGACTGTGTGAATGTTTAATCACACGTCACGAGTTCGAGTCCGGACTACCGCACCGGTTCGGGCAATTATCAAACTTTTTATATAAAACAGAAATGAAATTATTTAGTTTGTATATAAGTATAATAAAAATCAGAGTATTTAACAAGTTAGACACACAGTCCAGCGGTGGAATGTGTGTTAACTTAAACCACAGGTCCCGGGTTCGAGACCTGTGGAGAACACCGGTTCGATGCATTAAAATCGTTTTTAAAAATAAATGATTTTCGGTTTAATTCAATTAGTATATAAATATAATTAAAAACAGAAATATTTCAGGTTAGACACGTAGCTCAGTTGGTAGAGCTGCGTGCACGCGAACGGGAGGTCTCGGGTTCGAGCCTCACCCGGCGCACACAATTACACAGTCTGACCGGTCAACAAGTCAACGGTCAACGGTCGCAAAAAGTCAACATTTTTTTATTATTTTTATTTATTTATTTTATTTAAAAATCAAGTAAATATACTTAAACATAACGTTTTTAAGGTTAGAAAATAGGCTTAAACTCACAAAAATATATCCAATCATCCTACTAAAATTGATTAATAAAATCCGCTTATTTACCAAACCATTATGATATTATCTAGGTTAGTTTCACTCATGGTTAAATCCAACTTCGTGCGTATTCAACATCATCAACCGAACGCACCCAATGTGAGTGAATCTTACAACTCCCCTTTTTAATTACACGTTTTGGGGTGTGTCATGTGTCACCAAAATTAACTCGTTTATTTAAACTTGTGCCATACCATATTGTGATCTAAACTTAGATTGTATGTATTGTTTGTAGTTATGTATTTCATATTGTCAAGTTATATGCAATTCATTCATTAGGCCCATCAGTTCCTCGTGGGAGACGAGTTGAGCAACGCGTGCCTCAAAACAAATCCATTATTGTTCGTGTGTGTATTATTTAGTTTATATTGTTTGTAGTTATGTATTTCATATTGTCAAGTTTATGCAAATCATTCATTAGGCCCATCAGTTCCTCGTGGGAGACGAGTTGAGCAACGCGTGCCTCAAAACGATCCATTATTGTTCATGTGTGCATTATTTAATATTAAATGATTGGTAAATAAGTTTACATCTATTTTTACTCATGTGTGGTTGTGCACTTTATTTTATAATCAATTAAATAAACTTGTTCAAATGTTTTTCATAGGATTCACTCGCCAACTTTTTGTTGATCCAAAAACCATTTTTACACATGATACAGGTGAACAGGATGAAGCAAGGAAAACATAGGAAATGCCTTAGAAGAAAACAATGAAGCCTAGATTGATGTTTAGGACATGATGTAATTATGATTGTATATTTCCCATTAAAATGTATTAATGAATATGAAACGTTATAATAAATGTCATGAGCTTTGATGATAACCCAATCATGCCTCGATCACCTTTTCCGCTGCGGGTCGGGGTGTGACATTTGGCGCCATAGGATTTGCTTACGGACTGTAAGGCATATAACTTGCGGTTCGTAAGGGACCTCCAGAACATGATTTTTGGTATGTTTACAATATTGATCCCTCAATTATCTTCCATTTCCAATATAATTGTCCCTCTCGTCCAACAAATCTGGAATATTTGAGAGTTCCTGACACATGTTGCCATATAATTCAACAAAATTTCCGAGGTGTCACATTTACAGACCCTTAAAACGATCAACCAAACAAAAGACTGTATAAGCAATAGACGGTTGCAATTTAAGTTACCAAGCTAAGTCCAAAGCAAGATCATAGGCTGTTTTGAAACACTTAGGCTACGCGAGTTGTACATTAGCCAACAAGAATATAATGGGACCAACATAGAGCATGCAAATAACATTGCACACCCAAATGGCCATAATCAACATCAAAACAGACGTAACAAAGTTCATAAGCAATAGACGGCTGCACTTTAAGTTACCAAGCCAAACACAAAGCAACATCATAGCTAATGGTTTCCAATAGGCCATAAGACATCTTTATCGACCCAACAAACAAACATAACAAAGACTAACAACACCTATAAAACCACAAAATATCTCCAATGAACATTATCGTTACACCTTCACATACCTTTGAAAACTCAAAAGGTCTCATCCAAACATCCAAAACAATTGTAAACCAAAATCCAAGTTAAACAACTACATCATATGTTCGATAATGAGACACCGACTAACATAAAAAGCACATGCACCAATAAATCCTTCATAGAAACACAAAATCCCAACCAAAAATTTGAAAAAGAAACGACGACATGTATGCCATCGTCTTCAACGACGACAATTTACACAAAATAAGACATGCACTAACAAATCTTTCAAAGCAACACAAAACCCCAACATGAAGAAACCAGTGAGGTGGTGGTGGAGTGGTTGGGGAAAGACTTGGTGTTCCTTGTGACTCAGGTTCGACTCCCACTCTCCAATCATTTTCTAGGGCATCCAGGTGAAGGGAAAATACGGGTGGCACCGGTTCGTCTTGGATGGGAGGCGAGGTTTCATCGATTATTCCACAGTCGTGCCTTCGGGCGGGTGGAGGTCGGGTTTCTCAGCATCTAGGAGAGCCAATGGGCTGACGGCGGTCGAGTAGTCGACCTTGTCCACAGTGCCAGGTGTCACGGTGGTTGGCACGTCGTTCCTTGCGTTAAGTCGAAACAGAACCGCCTAAGCGTAATTGGTCGTCTTTGACGACGCAAACCCCTAAAAATCGAAATCAAGACAACAACAAGAAATTACCTGGAAACATCGAAGAGGCAAACGATCAGAGCAACTTCGACCATCTAGATCACAGACGTAAACACAGGCAGTGGAGTTTCACTAGTGGTTTAGAGAAAGAGAGTGAAAGCTTCAAAGTGAAGACAAACCCCACAAAAACCTAACCTTAATACCCACAAAAGAAATAACTTGCAAAGCCAAACGTATAAACATAAGATGCACAATAAACCAATAATTGGGGAGATACAACCAGAAACAACACAATTGTATTGCGAATTGATAATATATAAATGGGTCAAGCGGTAAACTTTTAAACACTGTTTAAGGATGGAACAAATCAACTGGGTCAAAAGGACCCAGTGTGGGTCATATATAGTATATCAGTTGTATTCGAAGTTGAAGAAAAAGAGGGAAAATGTTTGTGGATTAACTAATCTGCGTATTAATCAACATTAATACTTGATTTAAATGAATGATCTAATTCGTGTAGTACACAAGTTATAACCTAGTGTGTGTATATACACACACATAACTATTGATAATTTATTAAAACTAGAAAAAATATGTTTTTAGTTTCTCTCCCCGATTACTGCTTTCCCTCACATAAGGCATTTTCCTCTTTGAAAATCCTAAGGGTAAAAGGGGCACCCAAGGATATTACTCTATCTCCGTCCAATCCTGCACTACCATGTTAATTTACACCCACATACCCTAGAATCACCAAAATATTTGGTGGTGCCTACCAACAAGTACCTTGAAACTTTTTTTAATTTATATAAATTAAATGTAATTAAAAGTTAAATTTCATTAAACTCAAAAACTTACATAATTCAAACTAAAAAACTAAATATCCTTTAAATGGTTCGTCGGCCAATTATATTTTGCCGCAATTTGTTGTTTGCGGGCTATAGCCATTTTTTGCACTTCATACTCTAGATGCTCGTGTGGCCGAGTATAAGTCATAAAGTCTTTATCCATCGTCATTTGGGTGACACTTTCACGTTGTTCCTTAATCTACGCTCTAGCTTTCATAATACTTTGTTTCCTAGCATCGATCTACGCTTGCATCACCGATTCCTTCAATGACGTGTACGCTTCTATTTTCTCGCCTAATCCTCCACTTTGGTTTGACGAATAGGGTGGTTGTTTACCTTTTTTCTTCAGTTGTGTTGGACCAATTTCCTCATTCAAGTCCAGCATCGACTTATCGGTTGTCCTACAATCTTCGGATGCACAAAAGTTGGCAAAATCCGATGATTTTTTCTGTTTGGAACTACCAGCGGATTCTTCGTTCAACAACGGGACCTTAGTCTATTTCTCATGGTCTTTAACAACCTTCCACACACCAACATGCTTGAAAGCATGATGGTATTTATCTTGGTAATCTTCAAGCATCATTTCCATAACATCCAAATCATTGCACTCATTTTTATGTATGCTCCTATAGGGTTAAAATAAAAATATAACAAATGTAATTAAAAATAAATATACACTAAAATTAAATAAAAATAAAAAAATGCAATTATAAAAAATATAAATTGTACCGCTTGAATGTAAAAACCGTTGAACCAATTCATTTAGTCAACAAGTTTGACCATTTTGAGTTTAGTTGATGAGTCGTTCGCTCGCTTGTGCCTCCAAGCTCCTTGAAGTGTTTTAGAACGGCTTTCTACAAACTATCCTTATTTGTTGATTTCCTTTTATCTGGTTGACGAAACGTGAACGTGTCCTTTAGCCAACAATACTTCTTCATCGGAAGTCCAATCCACCCGTTCGACTTGGTTAGTAAATTTCCCCTTTTTCTTCCTTGAACTTCAACCACATCGTCTTCTTGAAACTATCACTTTGCACATTCATTTCATCCAAGTTTGAATCGAATTACGTTTCTTGCACATATCATCATCATCATCATCAACATCTTCATAATTAAGTGGGGGTTCTTGATCCACATTTTCACGAGGGGACCAATGAGGTGGGCTCCTATGCGATCCAAACGGCTCGAAGTTACTGAGAGCTTATGAGAGAAATCGAGTCGAATGGGTGGAACCATAAGTTGTGAATAATAATTATGTGGGTATTGTTGGCCATAATAAAAATTAGGTTGGTGGTGTTGCGTTGGTTGGTTGTGGTGGTCTATAAACATCACCACCAAAACTGCCCACTCGGTTCGAACCGCCACCTCGTTTGCTCATAACGGCTCCTCAGGATTTTTTGCTTGAACTTTCATCAATGTTTTTTTTTTGAATTCATGGTAAAATGACAATGAATTGGAGTGAAATGAGTATAATTTTGAATTTGTGAGAGCAAATTGGATTTATAATAGTTTAAAAGAAATTGATTTTTCTAAATAGCCAACACCGTTGAACGGTCAAATTGTTGAAGTGTTTCAGCAGCAAAGAGTAGCCGCAAACCTAAACCGCAGGGGTGGCGGCAGTGTTGCCTAGCGGCTTTGAACCCGAATTGGGTTTGCTGCATGGCACCCCGTCCCCCTAAACAAGACGTGCCATTTGCCACTCTGAATACTTAGAATTCTATGAATTTAATACTATACATGTGGTCAAAAGTCGAATCTGCCCTTAAGCATATCTTAGTTTATTGCTAAACGTTGGGTTAACTAGTCCCCAAGGGTATGGTGTGGTCTCTCTCCATGAGATTCAGGCCCTTAGGGTACACGGGTATTAAGAGTATGTTAGTCTGTCCTAAAAAAAGGTTGTGTTAACTTCCGGTGGTTGGTATCATTATATTTGTGTTGGTGGCATTTAATAACTACAAGGAGCAAAAATATCAATGTCAAAAGCACTTGAAAGACCAAATATGAAGATAACCTCATGGATGCCATCAAAGTAGCAAAATAGTAATACTAAGGGTTCAATAGCACTAGTGCAAAGGTTACATTACACATGAAAAAGAAACAGCATTTAATAGAAGGGGCGGTCACTTTTCTTACCAAAAATGCTACGACCATATGTGCTAGTCAGTACGTCTTTAATGAGTGGAAACTGTAGGGTCACAAAACAAGTGATGGGAAGGCAAGTCAATGCAGCTACAGGAATGAGAATACGCGGGTTGTTTTGGCAGAACATAAGGAATAAGGTAGCACCAAAAGCTACGAGCATGGCCGTTGTTGAGATGATCAAGGTGGTGAGACCAATTATCAACTTTGTAGGCAACTTGAAGAGGAAGTCTTCCTCAGAAAAACGTGCAGTGAGGATTGACAGAAACATTAACAAAGATGTAACAGATGTGAACAATGATATGGCATCTGATATTGCAAACACTGTGAAGGCACTTTTGTTAGTAAACTCTGGTATCCCGATGTCTTGTTTGTTTCCCCGGGCACTGTAATAGCGGCTGCAAACACAATGGTGGTGATTAATGCAGCTGTAATTGTGTATGCCTGTGCAGTTTCCTTCATCCATTTTTCTCCATCAAAACCAATTTTTTTTTTTGTATAATGTTTAGAGGGCATACAAATCCTTCAACTTCCTACAAGATTATAATATCTTAATTTCTTCACTTGCTACATACATGAACAATATATAAATTATTTTAGAAGTCGTATCCTACCTTAAACCATTGGAGTTCACTTTGTATTTTCAGAGCTGCACCTGATATATGATTCAGTTTGTCAGGAGGTGCCAACCTTGCAGCCAAATGCAAGAGGTTGTTCCCAGAAGGGTCTTTGATTGTTTTGTACATATTTCTGTGTTCGCTCATTTGATATAGTAGGTTGTAAACCTTTTCAGAACGGTTGATCACGGCATATTGAATAATGTTGTGGCCATCTTCATTGGTGCTTCAAATTGCATTTGGGAATTCAGACATGATTATTTCTACAACCTCGTCTGCATTTTGTCTTGTGGCTTCAAGAATCGCATTGTTGTAATATTCCTGCTGGAATCTGGAGTCTATTTTACTCTTTATAAAAGAACATAAATTACTTAATAGATATATAGCATCGCGATAATCCTCTTCTTTTCTTTTTATGGCTTCAACAAACGTAAACTTGGGCGGCGTTGCAAAAAGATAATATAAAAATGTAAACAAACATTTAGAATCACCTAGCATTCTTTCCCAACGGTTGAGTTTAGTTGGGAAGTTTTGAGCTATAGCCATCAGCACAGCGTCAATGTCGTCAGAGGCATATTGTGGACCTCTAAGTTATTCCAATAAAAGGAAAATGCTGTACCTGCAGATATAATCAAGAACAAACGATAGATAAATAAGTTGATAACTTAACACTGTCGAGATTAATTTAGGTGGTCTTACGGTAATCTTTAGAAGAAATAATATTAACCAGAAGCGCCCAACTAGTACCATTAGCCGCCTCTATGTCTACATTATACTTCTTGTTGCATTGTAACAAATAAAGATATGTGTCGGTATGCATATTAGAAAGAGCTTTGGCTAGTGGCGTTTGATTGTCTTTGTCCGTGGCATGCAACAATTCTGGGTTTTTTTAACCAGCATCTCAGCAGCTTCAGTGTTGCCAACAATAGCAGCAACATGAAGTAGCGTGCTTCCTTCCGAGTTTCGCATATCCAATGGCGGTGTAGCCAAGTTCAACATCTCTTCTAGAAACACCCTATTCTTGGTAGTACTCACCGCCACATGGAGTGCAGTGTTGCCATTAATGGTTATACTGTCTCTCATTGTAACTATGTTTTTGCTCAAAATGTTCTCAACACTCTCAAATGCTTGCCTTAGAGTAGCTGCATACAATATTCCCAGTGCTCTTTCTTTGTCTGCTCTTTCTTCTTTTGCTATTTCTTCTTTTACTCTTTCTTTTCTCCTCTTGATTTCTATTACTAATTCTAATTCACTTTCTTTTCTCTTTTCTTCTTTCACATTTTTAATTAGATTTATTTCTTTTTCAATTTCTTTAGTCGGTCTTTCGTCTGTTATTCCTTCTTTATCTTCTAACTCTGCATAATTAGGAATATATAAATCTGTAGGTAACTTTGAAAAATATTTAAGTTTTTGATTATCTTACGAATAACATAATTGGTCGATGTGATTTGTGTCTGCTCAAACGTTTTATGGTTATAATCACAATCAAAATCAACTAAAACTAATAATCAAACTACCTTTATACTTTAATTCCTTTTCCTTAAATTTAAATTATTATATATATATATATATATATATATAAGGGATAGTTCTACAAATGTAAATCATATTTACCTAACGAAAGTAAAAAACCTGAAGTATTAGTTTATAAGAGTTTGAAGTGTAAGAAGAACGAGAAAGGCTGGTTTTATATGAAAATTGGTAAAATATAGATGTTAAGTGCTTTGAAATTGAGTTGGTATATTGGTTGGATATGATGGTGATATCTTGTGCTTCAAAACCTAGGATGAGTTTACACAACACAAATGATTGTATGTGACTGGCATGAGAATTGAGAGTATTGGCTAAATTAAGGAAGGTATTGTGACATGTACATATCTAATGCATAGTGGTCCAGATCAACTTCTATCCGGGCTGGTGTTGATCCACATGGAACCATCAGTTATGACAATAGTTGTTAGGATTAATGAATTGAGAAAGAGGAGAACCTGCTGCTGCTTTGCGTTGAAGCAAAGGACCATAGATAGTCTGCAGTTTATCCCATACATCTTTTGCGGTGAAATCTGTAATTGGCTTGAGAATATTGATGACATACTTGAGTGTTTGTTCAGAGAGAGAGCCAAGAATCCAAGCTGTGGCAAGTGCATCCAAATCTTCTCCACAACATGTCTTTTTCCTTCCCCATGTTTTCTGCAGTAAGCGTTCCATCGACGAAACCAACCATCTCATGACTCTTTAAAAGACGTAGCATCTGTGTTTTCCACACACCATACATGTCCCGCCCACTCAGCTTCACTGTAACAAAGTTTGGAGCACAAACATGTGACGGGTATGGATATGGGTATGGGTATCCCGAATTAGAGGAGCTTGAACCTGCCATCTTTCCCAATCTTCCTTCCCGTCTTGTTAAATATTTAAACTATAGGAGAGGATCCAAGGCAGGATTAAATTTTATATGACGCTAACAAAACACAGTCATCCTTCCATCTATATTTGTATGAGAGATAGGCATCTAGTTAGATTAAATAAATAATAACATAACAGAATACATTTTAATCTCTAAACTCTATATATGATTAAGTTAAAATAATTCATAGATATAGTAAGATAAAAAGGAATTATATAATTTACAAAGTTAATGTGACATTGTATAACCAAGTGTAAATCAATGAATTAATTAAATATGTTATGAAATTACATGAACTAAAAAAGATTTCAAATTAATTACTAAATAAATAGACACAAATTGTAAAGCATGGGGCGGGTGTCCACCTCACATGCATGTGACCTTTATACTTGGCTTAGACTCGAATTAAACGGACCACATCCACTTTAAGATTAGATGCTCATAACCCCACTACTACTAGAAAAGCAGCTTTGATCCGACTAGGTTGGTCCAACGGTTCCCTCCCAAGGGAAATGTAACCCTCTTTGAAACGGATTCTATTAAGGAGCGATTCAAAATTATTTTCATAGGCTCAAAGCAAACTAAAATGTTAAGCCATTTTCGAAAAGACAAAAACTCTATGATATAAACCCTCCTATTTTTGCGGACTTGCTATCGGCAACAATAAATTAAAAAGTTTGGTTAAAAAATTTAAAAAGTTATATTTCATGTGTGTAAAAATATGTTTAGATAAAACTTTATTTACAATATATAACATTTTTTTAACTGAGACCCTATTTTAGGGGGCTTCAAGCCCTTGTTCGTTGGAGGGTGATCCCAAGATTACAACCTCAGGATATCTTTTAACGAGCTTATATAGTGTCTACAACCTTATTTAGGGTGTGGCTTCGCGGAGGAGGTCGTGGAGCTAAGATGGCTTCATGGCCACTAGTTAACCCCAACCCTCTCTTTTTGGTGAATGGTGGTGATCAAAAAGTAATTTAAGTGGATAATTAATTAAAAAAAAATAGGAGGGGATAGTAAAGGGACAATGAATCACACCCATAGATAGTAGAGAAGAGAGATGGTGGAAGGGGATGCTGACGTGACGCTGATGTGGAGGATAGTGATCGATGT
Source organism: Scalesia atractyloides (assembly GCA_947069175.1). Classification (NCBI taxonomy): domain Eukaryota; kingdom Viridiplantae; phylum Streptophyta; class Magnoliopsida; order Asterales; family Asteraceae; genus Scalesia; species Scalesia atractyloides. Next base: position 66,441,355 of record CAMTDV010000028.1, on the reverse strand, counting down.
TAACCACACCAAATGGCCTTATAGGTCGGGAAGGCAACAAAATGACACAACACGACCCCATGATAACTTTAAATTAGAAGTCTTTTAATGCCAATGACTCCCATATTAACTAGTTTAGGAGGAGGCATCCAATGACCTTTCAATGTGAAGGTCATAGGTTCAAGTCCCACCTGATGCAATTTGCTATAGGTTGGCTAGAGGTTTTACCACAATGGACGTTAGGGCAGTGAGGTTTCTCTGGAATGTGGGTAGGTCAGGTCATTAGCAATATCTGTGTTCGCACCACATGGATGACCTTTTACGAATGAGTTTACTAGGGTGGCCGGCTTGTATATTATTCGTTAACGGTTAAAAAAAATAGTCTTTTAATGCAGCTAAACATAAATGCTAGTCAAAAAATGTACTATTCTCGGTTAACTTACTCCACTTTTTTTGTGGTCACGTGCCAGCCGAGTTATACAAAATCGAGCCCTTTCATACGTTTTCATGTTACCATCAACTTTGCTCTTCCTTCATCCAATTGTTCATAATAAAGAGAACAGCATCCTTGCCCTTTCTCCATTCATTCTTTGGTATGAATAATTACGATACGATCTCCTATTTTAGGAGAATAACTGATTAACCTAAATACATGGTAAAGATATACATCTAAATATACATGGCTATTATACCCCTGTAGTCAAAGCGAGAGGTGAGCGGATGCTGAGACTGGATCTGAAGTCTTCAAACAAAATTTGTGGTAGGCCTTTTGTGAATATGTCCGCAATCTGATAGCGAGATGGTACATGTAGAACTCTGACTTGTCCACGTTGAACTTGCTCACAAATGAAGTGAATGTAAAGCTCTATGTGCTTCGTTCGCTGATGCTACAACGGATTGCCTGAAAGATATATGGCACTGATGTCACAATAAACTAATGTGGCATGTGAGAGAGGGTGATGTAATTCTAAAAGTAGGTTTCGTAACCAACATATTTCAACCACAACGTTGGCGGCCCCATGATAATCAGCTTCGACACTGGAACGAGAAACGGAGCTTTGACGTTTTGAAGACAAGATATAAGGTATTAACCATAAAAATACTATATCCGTTGGTAGATCGGCGTGTGTCAAGACACCCCGCCTAGTCGGCATTTGTGTAGGCAAGCAAAAACGAGGCGGCGGTGGGACCAGAGTTAAGCCATAAGATGTTATGCCTTTAACATACTGAAGAATTCTTTTCAAAGCATTCCAACGATAGATTCTGAGCGCGTGCATATGCATGCAGATCTGTTGCACAACATAGACGATATCAGGCCTCGTAAAGGTGAGGTATTGGAGCGCCCCTGCTAAACTGCAATAGAGGGTGGGGTCATGAAAAATATCACCCGAGTTGGCACCTAGTTTTGCTTTGGTGTCAACCAGAGTGGAGACAGGGTTACATGCCTGCATACCTTCCCAAGCAATGATGTCCATGGCATAGGACTGCTAAGAGAGAAACATGGTGTCTTTACTTCTTTTAACAGAGATGCCCATAAAAAAAACTGAGGGACCATGGTCTTTTCCATGAGTTGGAGTCAGAGATGAGCAGATGAGGTGATCAAGAGAATGTAATCCACATAGAGTACGTGCCCCTGATGAAGAGTAAAAAGGGAAGCATCGCACTTGCGATGATTAAAAACCCAGCGTAAGCACATAATCCGTAAACCATTGGTGCCATGCACGCGATGCTTGTTTAATACCTTAAAGAGACTTATTGAGTAAACACACATGATCAAGGAAATCTTGGTTGCGGAACCCATGGCCTGATGCATATAAACAGTTTCATTGTGGTTGCCATGCAGGAAGGCCTTTTGTGAATATGTCCGCAATCTGATAGCGAGATGGTACACGTAGAACTCTGACTTGTCCACGTTGAACTTGCTCACAAATGAAGTGAATGTAAAGCTCTATGTGCTTCGTTCGCTGATGCTACAACGGATTGCCTGAAAGATATATGGCACTGATGTCACAATAAACTAATGTGGCATGTGAGAGAGGGTGATGTAATTCTAAAAGTAGGTTTCGTAACCAACATATTTCAACCACAACGTTGGCGGCCCCATGATAATCAGCTTCGACACTGGAACGAGAAACGGAGCTTTGACGTTTTGAAGACAAGATATAAGGTTATCACCATAAAAATACTATATCCGTTGGTAGATCGGCGTGTGTCAAGGCACCCCGCCTAGTCGGCATTTGTGTAGGCAAGCAAAAACGAGGCGGCGGTGGGACCAGAGTTAAGCCATAAGATGTTATGCCTTTAACATACTGAAGAATTCTTTTCAAAGCATTCCAACGATCGATTCTGAGCGCGTGCATATGCATGCAGATCTGTTGCACAACATAGACGATATCAGGCCTCGTAAAGGTGAGGTATTGGAGCGCCCCTGCTAAACTGCAATAGAGGGTGGGGTCATGAAAAATATTTGCATTGGTGTCAACCGGAGTGGAGACAGGGTTACATGCCTGCATACCTTCCCAAGCAATGATGCCATGGCATAGGACTGCTAAGAGAGAAACATGGTGTCTTTACTTCTTTTAACAGAGATGCCCAGAAAAGAAACTGAGGGACCATGGTCTTTTCCATGAGTTGGAGTCAGAGATGAGCAGATGAGGTGATCAAGAGAATGTAATCCACATAGAGTACGTGCCCCTGATGAAGAGTAAAAAGGGAAGCATCGCACTTGCGATGATTAAAACCCAGCGTAAGCACATAATCCGTAAACCATTGGTGCCATGCACGCGATGCTTGTTTAATACCTTAAAGAGACTTATTGAGTAAACACACATGATCAAGGAAATCTTGGTTGCGGAACCCCATGGCCTGATGCATATAAACAGTTTCATTGTGGTTGCCATGCAGGAAGGCATTAGTGACGTCCAATTGATGCACCGGCCATGATTTGGACAGGGCAATTGAAAGTACCGTGCATATGTTAGCTGGTTTGACTAGGGGCTAAAAGTATCACCACAATCTCTGAAAGTCAATAGAACAAGAAGTTGTTAATGAATGTAAAGATGCTTGTCCTGGGTGCCCAAGACGTTTATGCCAGAGTTGTGAAAAGATAGCAGCAAAAGCAGATGGCAGGGAGGATCCAGACCCAGCACTAGTGGTCTAAGTCACCGCTGCTGTTGCACCTGAGGATAGGGGTCCGGGTCTTGTAATGTTTCACAAGAAAACCAAACGGTTAAATTTAACAAAAACGGAATTGTCGGTGGTAAATATACGAACTGAAATTAAGCTTTTAAGTAATTTAGGGGAATAAAGGACATTTTTTAGGATAAAGGGTGGGAAAGGTTTGGGTAGGTATTTCGTGCCTTGTCCAAGTACCAGATATAGTATGGCCATTACCAACCATAAAGTTTTGATACATGCAATTAATAAAAAAGAATGAAAGTATCCTTGCTCGTTGGTCATAGTAGTAGTTGCCCTGGTGTCCATATATAGAGTGGGATCAGGTTGCTGTAGGGACATGGTGTAAAGCGCCTACTCGATGTCAGTCAAAGTATAAATGGGTATGATTCGGCCGTGGTCCGAGAAGGCACTGTGCACCATTTGTTGTTGGGTTGGGCTTACTGGAGTGGTGGTGCAGGGGTAGGGGCAGGGTGGCGTGGGCTAGGTTGGGTATTGTGCTTGGATCTGATAATATTGAGGAAGGGCGGCCCAGGGTGCGGGAGGTGGCTAGAAGGCATGTGGGTTGGGTGGCTAGTAGGTGTTTGGGGTGTTATAGTATGAGGGTGGTATGCCACGACCACGACCCGAGCCCTGCCCCCCGGAGCATCTGCGTCTGCGGGATCAGTCGGTGGAGCAGTCCGATCTCAGTTCGTTTGTGGAGGGGTTTCAAAAGGTGCCGGTGTTTAAAGTTGTTCCAACAGTTCTGGCAGCATGTAAGGCATGTTCCGCTTTGCGAGTTTCAGCCTAGAGGAGCTTGGATCTTGTGGTGTAAAAAGAGGGAAAGGGGTCTTATTGTTGTAGGATGGTGGAATTCCCTCGTACTGTCGTTCAACCCAGCAATCAATTATAAAACCAACGTGTCATTATCCACAGGAGCATTGATGTTTGAAAGTTGGTTAGCCAAGACTTTCAGTCCTTGGCAATAGGCGGAAACACCAGGAAAACCATCCAACCGGGCATTAGAAAACTTTTCTAGCAGGTGATAGGCACGAGAACTCTTGTTGTCATGGAATATATTTTCGATGGCAATCCAGGCATCATAGGCGGTAGAGGTTGGTTTAAGGATGGTGTGAAGGAGGTTGATCATTAGAGATCATATCATAGATCCATTGGAGAACAATGACGTCTAGGTGATCCCAGTCATCAACTGGCTTGGGTGTTTCTGTCTTTATCAAGGTAGGCCTTGCAATGAAGCTGGAAAAGTGTGGACCAGGATGCGTATTCTCCCGACTCCATTTCGAGAGTCACGGTATGAAAGTCTTGATGTTAGATACGGTTGTAGTGGGGTGGATTTTGGACTCCATGGTTACTGAGTGTGCGAAGAAGCAGAGAAACCACGATTAGGAGGCTGAGATCGCGGTGAAGGGTTTTTAGAGAGAGGAAGGTATTTGGCCTCTTGATACTTAAAAGAATAAGATCCTTGGCCTTTCTCTATTCGTTCATATGTATAAACTATTACAAAATACGATCTCCTATTTTTGGAGAATAACTTATTAGCCTAATCACATGATAAAGATCTACATCTAAGTATACTGACAAAGAAAACTGACAAACCTAGAGTATCATGTCCTTAGACCGACACACCACCTCAATTCTACATCTCTCTAAAATAACAATATGTAATGTGTATACTATTGTTTACGGTCGTTTTTGTTCATTTGCATCAGTCACCTCATTCGTCACCAATCTATAACATGCATTCTTCCGAAGTCTTGATCATTCTCCCACAAGGCACCTGCCCTGCCATAAAGTTTATATGCCACAATCTTTATATTTTATCAGGGTTTGCTTAAGAAAAAAAATGACGACTTTAAGAAAGAAGGATTAGAGCTTACATGTGATGAAAGAAGAGAAACGGAGATGAAATGGTGGCTAATCGACACTTACCTGCTGAATTGTTGGTAGAGATACGGATCTGATGGCTCAACATTTACCAAGGAGACAACTGTTGCGGTGACGGATGATTTTTAGGTTTTAAAAGATATTTGCCCTTTTCACCTTCCTTTTTAACTAAGTTGCAATTTTCATCCTCCAATATAGTTTTTATTAAAATTATCTATAGACTTTTACATGTTACTGCATCAAGATGTTGTACATTTAATTTTTTAGATTGTACATATAAGTTATTTATATATTAAATCATAAATAATGCTCATGTATAGCTAAATTTTAAGTAATGATTCTAAAAATCTATGAGAATTAATAAAAAAATTATTATATAAATGAAATGAGCCTCACGTACGAAAAGCGGTGCATTTTTGCGCTCTGCGCTTTGCGCCTCGGTTTTTAATCTTGTCGTTTTAGTGCGCTTCTCGATTTTTAAAACCAAGGCGATAAGTTGCCTCCCTTATGACTGTTAGTAATTGTCACCCATTCCGACCCATTCACATAAGGAAAATTGGATTTTATTAATTCTAACTTTGATATATTAGACGGCAACAGATCCAACTAAGGAAATGTTTTGTAACATTCCCAACTTTTTAACCTATTTTTATTAGTGATCTCCTACTAGCTAAAAGTTAACCTGGTAAGTTTTTGCTGACGTGAACTGTTTATGTGAAAAAAAAGTCAAAGTTTTACTGACGTGAACTGCTTATGTGGAAAAAAAGTCAAAGTTTTGCTGACGTAGACTGCTTTATAGCAAATAAGTCAAAGTTTTAATGAAGTTGACTGTAGTGCAAGTTTTATGCGTGCACTGATTATGTGGCAGTCTACATCAGTAAGAACTAACCAGGTTAAGTTTTAGTTAGTATGAGATCTTGAAAGAAAATAGGTTAAAAGTTATGAGGCAAGTTTTGATAACGTGGATTGATTATGTGGCTGTGCACATCCTCAAAAACCAATAGGATTAACTTTTAGTAGTAAAAGTCGCTAAGAGAAAATAGGGTAAAAGTTGAAACTGTTATAAAACTTTTCTTCAACTGGAACCGTTGTCGGACAATATGTCAAAGCTGAGATTATTAAAATCCAGTGTACCTTTACATGATCTAACTTAATGTTATAATTATAATGTTGAACTAATTATAAATAATAATGACATAATAAAATCTAAATAAATTTAGTCTATAAGACAGTAGAGTCAGGTTGGATATAAAATTTTGTGAACCTTTGTGAAATTAATTCAAATCCCAGGTATGAAGAAGAAAACTGAAAATGCATCAGTTGAGATCTAATTCCTGATGCTTAAACCTGTTTTTCAAGGCCATGCCCTTGTATTTCACCCTAAGTTCATGCCATTCTAAAACTTCTTATACCACATGACTTGGAACTTATGATGTATTTATGTTGAAGTTGGATTTCAATTCTCACCATTCAATAACAGATAACCATATAAAGTTCAACCTTAAAAGATCATATTGGGCTCCTGTAATCACTAATGAGAGATATTCAGAATTAAGCATAACCACTTAGAAGCTAATAAGTAAGCATGAGTGATATTGTTTTACTCAAGAGTATGCATGCATAGGACTTATGACATAAAACATGAATATCAACACAGATTAACCGTTGTAAGACACGACAAGATACCCAAACCTAATCCAGTTAAAACCCTAAAAGTATCTGGGTCAAAATACAACAAGATCTAACACTCTAGACAACAATAAGAGATTATCAACATGATAAGCTCTCAAACAAGCACTGACCTACTTCACACACCAACTCAGATTCAAGATGAAGGTGAAGAACACATGTATGAAACCTTCAACAAATTGAAGAGTGAGAAAGTTGCAAGTGATAAAGACCGATTCGAGATGGTCAATCTCCTAAGATAAAAGCCTTTTCTAGTAGGCAAATACTCCCAAGAAACAAGATAAAGAAACAGAACTTTTTATCCAAATTTTTCTCTTCTTTTTTATCATTCCTTCAATCTATTTAAATACATAATATGCATAACTGAATTAAACTTGCAAAACAGAAATAAATGTGAACATGGGTGATCATGGATGATAACTACCCTATAATGGTCAAAACTAATCTATCATGCATAACGTGGAGATGGGTCAGGTGCATGGGTTGTGATGCATGAGCTATAAGGCACGTATCAGCAAGCCTCCAAAGCCAGCAACTCAATAATGAAGACCGGCCCAAGACGCATGTATGAAGCCCAACGCATGCACATCCACCCAGCCCACAATGCAACAGATATAAAACAGGTTTTTGTTACGTATTGTTTAGTTTTGAGAAGAAGAATTATCAGAGAAGAAATGGATTAACAGCATTACAACATTCAAATCAATACGCTACCATCTCATTAGTAGTAATCACGTTAAAGTACAGCCACAGGAGGACGGAAGGTTTACTTCTGCATTTACATCTAGACCCTAAACTACTAAACAACTACGGTAAGACCCCTAATCATAAATGTATTGTAAGTCCATAACAGTTTTATTATAACTTTAAGTTTTTCAATACATTTATATTTTAAGTTTTAAATATTTTTATAAGATAAGTTTTAATAACATATGGAGTTAGGTAAGATTTAATTCTATGTCAGTTACTATTATTTTTTTAAATCAAACACAAGATATCAAAGGTTGTCTTTGTAACTTTTTATATCTTTTATTTACAAAGAGTAAATTGCCATTGTACTCCTCAATGTTAAACTCAAAATGTCATTTTAGTCCTAATAATTCTTTTTTTCACCCGGGTCCTTCATAATTGTATTTTCATTTTTGTCCAACCAACTAACTGCGTTAAAATGACAATTAACTCAGGGGTTTGTTTCTTTTTTGTCATTTTCATCCAAAACCCATTTTGTCATTTTCATCCAAAATTCTTTTTATGTTATTTTATAATCATCCAAAATGTGTGTGTGTAAGAAAAGGATAATAAGAAAACATTTATGAGTTTAAAAAACTAAAGAAACTCAATCACCATCTATCTAAAAATCTTATGGTTGATATTGAGTGTTACATAAAGTAACTTTTCAAAAACATGTTACAAAAAAGTTATTGGACCTATAAAGAACAAATGATATTGAAAAGCCAAAACATGACATATCTTATCAAGAAATTAACAACAATTTGAGCCGGACTCTCCCCAAAGATAGTGAATCTTAAACACTATGCAGAACATTTGTTGAAGACATGTTAACATCTGTTCAAGCCTTGGAAACCATTATTGAAGAAGAGCCAAGCACTAATCAAGACCAAGGTGCTGTTGAAGCAAAGATTTGTTCAAGATTGCCAAAGAGATGTTTGACATGAAGCAACAACGGTTTGAAGATCATCGGTTTCATCTATGTAACAGTATTTTGCTTTGTAACAGAGGTTTAGTATATTAGATCATATTTCAAATTCCCATGGATGATTGCAAACATCTGTGGAATCTTTTATGTTAGGAATGTTAGATGTCACTATCAAGGTGATGTCAGCCAATCACGAACATACCTTGTGTATCTAGTATAAATAGATCTCACATGTTAGAGATCTATTTATCACATCCCATTCTCTTTTATACGAACATATATGTTTGTTATCAGGATGAGAGAGAGTTTGTAGAGTCAATTGTACTGTAGTCAAATCATTTGAATCTGATATAAAACAGTCATTGATAATAATTCCTTTCTTGTGATTATTTTATCTACTTTACAATACAAAATTGTTTGTTCTTATTTGTTTAATCACAAGTCTTGTAAACTCTGATCCTAACAAAAGTTCGTGTAACAACTTTTTTTTAAATTTTCTGCCTGACACACTGGTATGTAAATTAGGTTTGTCTGTTACACTAATTTTTTTCTATAAAAACAGGTAACATGTTTTTTACAAGCATTACACATTGAAAACTCGTAAATTTTTAAGTTTAAAAATGTTATACTTCATAAAACCTGCAAAATTTGTTGTTGAAAACAAAAAAAAAGTTTAACATGTGATGTTACATCTACATAAACGGAGAAAGATGTGTAACATATTAACACTCTCTCCTGACAAAGGTTGTTACATGTCAAAATTCTGAAAAATGTTGTAACACGTGACAACATGTGGTTCATCTATTGAGTTTTTTGAACTCAAAGAGGTTTTTCCTCTATAATTGCCCTATATATATCCATATATATAACATGTATTAATATATAAGTGGGTGTATTAATATATATCCCTAGGAATGGCGCCGGAATTTACGCCTGAACAATCACCTAGAGAATTAAAGCGCAATTGCATCAATTAAAGCGCAATTGTCTCGTCTCGCCTGAAAAATGGGCCTAGGCACAAGAGGCAATGGCTTTTAACAACTATTTAGCTTATGGTTTAGCTTTATTGTTTAGCATTAATATTTACGATTTAGATTTAGGGTTTAGTTTTTAGGTTTTAGCATAGGGTTTAGTCTTAAAGTTTAGGGTATTTAGGGTTTAGCTTTAGAGTTTAATATTTTTTGTTAGTGTTCGACAAGCCGGTTAGCGTATCGATGGAATGAGCCCAATTGGAGTTCGTTTAACTCGGTTTCCTACACTTCTTAAGTTAAAGATATATATTTTTCATAATATACACATATGTATAGTTTAAAAATTGTCTATATAATATGTGTATAATGTAACATTTGTGTAAATCGGGTTTCGTAAACCCTCCTCAATTTATCAATCGAAATATATTTATTTTACGTCGTTCGATAATTCTTTTTATTTATTTATTTAATGTTATAAAATTTATTAAATACTTCTAATATAATGGATAATAAATAAAGTTTAAAATTAATAAAATAATAAGTAATCAATTAAATAATAATATACTTAGGAAATAATTATTGGTTGTAATAATAATAAAAAAAAAATTCTGAAATAAAAAAATTTGGGTGAACCGGGATCGAACTCGGGTTCCCCGGATACACGCACACCACAAACACCACTCCGATACACACACCAATTGTATTAGATTTGGATTATTATTTCACTTATGTTGAACCTGAGATGAAACCTGCAACCGCGGCACAATCAAAGACGTGCCTTTCCTTTTCTTTTCAACCTTTCCGTAATCAAACCTCGGCTATTTTTAGCAAATTGGAATCAGTCCGGCTGTCATCTTTCTGGCAATTACCAATCACCAAATCATGTTACCAAAAACTGAAATCGAAACCTCCTGCCTCCGCCTATAAATACTAAACGTTTTCTCAATCAAGATCGCACCTTTTCTACTCTCTTCTGTTTCTCTGCTCAAAACACCCCCTCCCTGCTCGCCGAAAAGCTCAGACAGTCACCGGAAATCGAACACTGAACCCGTGATTTTATTTCACTTTTGCTCTCGGTATACCCATGTTCCCTTTCCTTTGTGTATTGCTTAAAATCTACATATTATACTGTGATTAATCAGAAGAAAATCGGATTTAAATTTTGGGCGGTATAAGTTGGTTCAAATTCGCGATGAAGAAGATGATATGCGGTGTTTATATGTATTTATTATAATTAAAACACAGTCGGGTTAAGCACCCAGCCCAACTGGTTGGGCCGGTGCAAACTGAACACACGGTCGTTGTTCGATCCCACGCACGCACACCGGCTCGTTGATTTAAACCTTTTTTAATCTATCACTTCTGTATACATTCAATCAGTATATAAGTATAATTAAATTCCAAATATTACCGGGTTAGACACCCAGCCCAGTTGGTTGGGCTGGGTGCAAGTTACAACCACGGTCTCGAGTTCGAGACTCATGACACGTCCGGTTCAATACAGTTTAATCTTTTTAAATTTAAATGAATATAAATAAACCTAAGAAGTGTATAAGAATAATTAAAATCACGATTCTTTCGGGTTAGACACGTAGCTCAGTTGGAAGAGCTGCGTGCACGCAATCGAGAGGTCACGGGTCGAGCCTCACCGCACGCATGCTTAAAATCGATTAAACCGGTCACTGACAAGCCTGTCAGTCTGACAATATTTTTTTGATATTATTTTATATTATTTTATTTTATTCTTATTTTGTTTTTACTCTAATAGTTACTTAATTAAATCAATTAAAAATATATATTGTTTTTCCAAGGGTTTAATATATCATTAAAACCCCATAAAAATAATCTAAAAACCTAAATAAAAGTTTATAACCTAAATAATAGTTTATTTATTTACCGAGTTATCACGTTATTATTTTTAGGTTAGTACTTCCTCGCCGGTAAAACCCGCAACTCGTGCGCTCTCTTTCCCACTCAAGAATACGCACCCAATGTGAGTGAATCTCTACAAATTCCCCGTTTAATCATGTTTTGAGGTGTATCATGTGTCGTATCATTTCTTTTATTTTATTTAACGCATGTGCTAATATCATTTCGTGATCAAATGTGTATTGTTTGTTATGTGGTTTATATGTGGATACATTTTATCATTTCAGTGCAATCATTTCATTAGGCCCATCAGTTCCTCGTGGAATACGGGTTGAGCATCAGGTGTCTCATTAGATCGGCTCCGTTTGATTGAGCCTTGGTCTCAAATACATCATTCATTGTGTCATATGTTCATACAATGTGGTTTGAGATTGTTACATATATACATTTGCTCACATGTGATTCATGACAATTTTATTAACATAAACATAAAATTCAATTATTTAAATGTTTTATCAAGGTTCACTCACCAACTTTTGTTGACCCAAACTTTCTGTTTTACGCATGATACATGTTAACAAGCTGAAGAAAGAAACACATAGGATGGCCTTAGAAGAATAAACATTTTATTTCGTTTGGAACAATTGTTTGGAGTATTGTTTGTGCTTATATGATATTTGTGTTGGATATTTGAAGTTAATTTGAATTTAATAAATATGAAACTTATTAGTAAATATCATGAGCTTTGGTGATAACTCAATCATGCCCCGACTTTTACTCCGCTGCGGGTCGGGATGTGACAGATTGGTATCAGAGCTTGTGACTATAGGGATATAGGATAGGTTATTAGACCCTTAGAGCCTATACTATAGTTGATTAGATTTTAATTGTTTATGTGTTACATGCAAAATTCATGATGTTTATATGTTTCATGTTTATTTTTACACACAATATTATGCAAGCACTCTCACAAGTACATGTTAATATGCAATGCTCATCATAGTTCATATCCTCATAACATATCATATCTATGAAAGCACACACCTCACGATTTCACAATTTCCACGATTCTTTTCAAAGATTTTGGCAATGTTTTCATATTTTTCAAAATCACATCAACGTGAGTTTTCACGACGGGTATGTAGTAACTGGAAGGGTACGAGTACCGGTAGTCGGAAGTCCTGTCTAGGCTTGGCATTCATATAAATCCAAAATAAGGACCACTTTGCCTACCTGGGGACTAACATGAGAGTACGAAGGACCTATTAGGCCAAAGCATGCTATACCAAACGTCGTGTGAACTAACCCCATTTTGAGTTGTCATTGTGTCTACACCTGGACACCCTTCGACCTTACAACTCGCAATCATCTTTTACGATTTTTATTCGGGTGATGCGAGTGTTAACCAGCCGACACCAATGTGAACCCTACCAAGCCCAATAGCCATGGGGGCCCACATGACTATACAGGCTATGGTATGGGAGACATTGGGAGGCCCAAACATGAGCAAGCCCAAGACATCCTATGGATGTAGATAAGTTATTTTCCGTTATTTATAAATGTTGTTTTCGTTCTTTTTACGACACATGACACCTAGAAAATTCTTAAACTCACAATCTCCCTACGTATATTCCTGTAGATGTCTGCTAAACACTTACGAGGAGGTAGAAGGTCAGGAAGGTCACGCGAACGCATGGCCACGCAAATTGCTCAACAAATGGCCGCGGTACTTCCTGACATCATACTGCAAGTTCAACAAGCTCTCGCCGCAAACCCCATCAACCCTCCAAACCAAGAAGGCCAAAACATCGCCTAACCCTCCTCCCAAAACCACTAACTGCACCTACAAACACTTCAAGTCTTGCGATCCCCCAAAATATGAAGGACTGAAGGTGTCACCGCTCTCCTCCACTGGTTTGAGGAGATGGAAAACACCTTTCTCAATTGCGACTGTCCTGAGGATCGCAAGGTACGTTACGCTACTGGACGTTTGTTTGGGGTAGCCCTTACCTGGTGGAACACGGAAAAGGGTAAGCTAGGTGTAGAATATGCCATGGCCTTATCATGGGAGGAATTGAGAGAAATAATGACAAGATGCTTCTGCCCTAGAAGTGAGATCAAAAAGCTCGAAGATGAATTCTATTCTCTAAAGCAAAAGGAAGGGGATCACACCTCCTACAACAAGAGGTTTCTTGAATTGAACCAGATGGTTCCCAACCTGTTCACCCTATTATACCGCTTAATCGAGCACTATATTCGAGGCATCCCCTCAAAAATCCAAGATTCGGTTTTAAGCATTTCTCCGCAACACTCAAAGCCGCAATGGAATTAGCTACGGAGCTTACTGAAAATCGCATTCGAAATGGCGATTTTAAAGATGAGAAGAAGAAAACAACTGTTGAAGCCCCAACTCCAACCCCATCCGGCCCCTCCTCAAAGTTTGCTGGTAAGAGGAAGCGAAATGGCAAGAACTTCGCCGTCACCCAAACCAACCCTCCCATCACTACTACTCTAATCACCCTAGTTGCCCTTCCAGCCGCACCAATAAAAAGGCATACACTGGCCCACACCCAAAGTTTAATCGTTGCCAATACCATCACCCTCCTGAGAACCCCTGCCAGCATTGCACAAGTTGTGGCCGTGCAGGTCACACTATCCAAACTTGTCGTACACTCCAACGATCAAACCGCAATCAGCCTCCAACCCAAACCCAAAACCAAATGGTGGATCAAGCCCAACAATCCTTACTTCTACCACCTGCCCAACCCATAGCCCAACCTTACTACCAACCAAACTACCCCGTGATGCAACCCATAAAAGCCTGTTTTAAATGTGGCGACCCAAATCACTTCAGAAATACTTGCCCACGCCTGGTAAACATCATCAATGCCCAAGCCCAAGCAAACCCGGTGAACCAAGCTAACAAGCTCACCCACCTGCTAGAGGAAGGGCTTTCAATATCAACGCCAACCAAACAAGGTCTAACAACAATGTGGTCAACGGTACGTTTCTCGTAAATGGTAGTTATGCATCCATATTATTCGATACTAGTGCGGATAGGAGCTTTGTATCCTTAGAATTGAATCTATTCTTGACCTACCTCGTGTAAGTCTCGCTGAATCATTCACGGTGGAAGTTTCTGACGGAGAACCCATTTCGTTAAATTCCATCTACGTGATTGCACTCTTACTCTAAGTGATCATGCTTTCTCGATTGATCTTATTCCTATGCAATTGGGAAGTTTCGATGTTATCATCGGTATGGACTGGCTCAGCCAGCATCATGCTGAAGTAGTATGCCATGAAAAGTTCATTCGTATTCCTCTCACCGACGGTCAGACACTACGTATCTTTGGAGAAACTCCTTAGAAAGGGCTCAAATTGATGTCATGCCTTCAAGCTCGAAGATATCGCAAGGATTACCTCGCATTCCTAGCTCAGATTGTAAAGAAGGAATGCAAGGAAAGGAAGCTCGAAGATATTCCAATTGTGAAGGAATTTCCACAAGTTTTTCCCGACGACGTATCAGGACTTCCTCCTGTGCGAGAAGTTGAATTTCGAATCGATCTTGTGCCTGGCGCTACCCCAGTCGCAAAATCTCCTTATAGGTTAGCCCCCTCAGAAATGCAAGAGTTGGCCAGTCAGCTGCAAGAGCTGACTAACAAAGGATTCATACGTCCTAGCTCGTCGCCTTGGGGTGCACCTGTTCTTTTTGTAAAGAAGAAGGATGGACGTTTCGCATATGCATTGATTATAGAGAACTCAACAAGTTGACTGTTAAGAATCGCTATCCACTGCCTCGTATTGATGACCTTCTAGATCAACTTCAAGGTGCCGCCTGTTTTTCCAAAATCAACCTTCGTTCTGGTTATCATCAGCTTAGGGTGCACGAAGAAGATATTCCAAAAACTGCCTTTCGAACTCGTTATGGTCATTACGAATTCATGGTTATGCCTTTCGGATTAACCAACGCCCCTGCTGTCTTCATGGATTTGATGAATAGGGTATGCAAACCATATCTCGATCGTTTCGTCATAGTCTTCATCGATGACATTCTCATCTACTCCAAGTCAAAATCCGATCATGAGCGACATCTTCGGCTTATTCTTACACTTTTGAGGACTGAAAAGCTTTACGCTAAGTTTTCAAAATGTGAATTCGTGTTGAAAGAGGTACAATTTCTTGGTCGTGTAATTAATGACAAAGGGATTCATGTCGACCCTTCAAAAATCAAGGCAGTACAAGAATGGCAAGCGCCACGCACACCTACCGAAGTTAGATCATTTCTTGGCTTGGCTGGATATTATCGACGCTTCATTTCCAATTTTCTCGTATCGTCGTTCCACTCACGGCCTTGACTCACAAGGGAAACCCCTTTATTTGGGGACCCAAGCAAGAGGAGGCCTTCCAAACTTTGAAGCGAAAGCTTTATGACGCACCTATCCTTACACTCCCTGAGGGTTGCGAAGACTTTGTAGTTTATTGCGACGCGTCAAGGCAAGGTTTAGGCTGTGTTCTGATGCAAAGAGGAAAGGTGATAGCCTATGCCTCTAGGCAACTCAAAGTACATGAGAAGAATTACACCACCCATGACCTAGAACTTGGAGCAGTCGTGTTTGCTCTAAAGATATGGAGACATTATCTCTATGGTACCAAGTGTGAAATATACACTGACCACAAGAGTCTCCAACATATCTTCAATCAAAAAGAGTTGAACATGAGGCACCGACGATGGGTCGAACTTCTCAATGATTACGACTGTGAGATTCGATATCATCCTGGCAAGGCAAACATGGTGGCTGATGCACTCAGTCGAAAGGGTTATGCAAATTCCATTCATCTCCTATGTCCTCAAATTGTAACCGATATCAAAGATCGAATTCGGGCAGCTCAACATAGTTCCGTAACGGAAAATGACGTACACGATGAGCTGTCGTGTGGAGCTAAACTCAAAATCGAAACCAAATCCGACGGTATTCTGTACTATTTAAATCGTATTTGGATTCCCAATCGCGACAACCTTCGTGATTTCCTCATGAACGAGGCACACAAAACACGATACTCTATACATCCAGGAGCCGATAAGATATATCAGGACTTGCGATACACCGACTGGTGGCCTGGCATGAAGAAGGATATCGATGTTTTTATTTCCAAGTGCCTTACATGCTCCAAAGTGAAAGCTGAACATGAAAGACCATCAGGACTTCTGGTCCAACCCGAGATACCTGTATGGAAGTGGGAAGCATAACCATGTTTTCATTACCGGGTTACCTCGCACCTCTAGTGGGTATGACACCATATGGGTAATCATTGATCGTCTTACAAAATCAGCTCACTTCATTCCGATTTGCGAGGACTTCAAGAACGAGAAGTTAGCTCGCATCTATATCAACGAGATCGTAAGCCATCATGGTGTACCGTTAAGCATCATTTCAGACCGTGATGGTCGTTTCACTTCACGAACATGGCGAGCCGTACAAACCGCTTTGGGTAAACTTTAGACCTCAGCACCGCCTTCCACCCTCAATATGATGGTCAATCTGAGCGCACCATCCAAACCCTTGAAGACATGCTTCGAGCATGTGTCATAGACTTCAAAGGGAATTGGGACGCTCACCTATCGTTAGTCAAGTTTTCGTACAACAATAGCTATCATTCAAGTATCGGTATGTCTCCCTTTGAAGCCTTATATAGTCGTAAATGCCGATCACCAGTATGTTGGCACGAAATTGGTGAAGCGCAAATCACCGGACCTGAGTTGATTCAAGAAACAACCGACAAAATCCTTCAAATTCGAAACAATCTTCTAGCGGCTCAAAGTCGTCAAAAGAGTTATGCTGACAAACGACGAAAGCCTTTGGAGATTTGTGTTGGGGATCAAGTGCTTTGAAAGTATCACCGTGGAAGGGAGTGGTTCGTTTTGGCCAAAAGGGCAAGCTAGCACCACGCTACGTAGGACCTTTCAAGATACTCGAAAGGGTAGGTCCTGTAGCATATAAGCTTGACCTACAAGAAGAACTCAACAGAATACATCCCACGTTCCACGTATCAAACTTGAAAAAGTGCCTCGCCGACGAAAACCTCCATATCCCTCTGGAAGATATTCAAGTCGATGAATCAATGCACTTCGTTGAAAGACCAGTGGAAATCATGGATTTCGGTGAGAAGCGTTTAAGGCGAAGTCGTATTCCAATTGTTAGGGTGTGTTGGGAGTCAAAACGAGGACCCGAGTTTACTTGGGAACGTGAAGACTCAATGCGCAAAAAGTACCCGCATATTACCACTACTACTTAAATTTCGGGACGAAATTTCTAAAAGTAGGGGATACTGTAACATTTGTGTAAATCGGTTTTCGAAAACCCGCCCCAATTTATCAATCGAAGTATATTTATTTCACGCCGTTCGATAATTCTTTTTATTTATTTATTTAATGTTATAAAATTTATTAAATACTTCTGATATATGGATAATAAATAAAGTTTAAAATTAATAAAATAATAAGTAATCAATTAAATAATAATATACTTAGGAAATAATTATTGGTTGTAATAATAATAAAAAATTCTAAAATAAAAAATTGGGTGAACCGAGATCGAACCCGGTTCCTAGGATACATGCACACCACAAACACCACTCCGATACACACATCAATTGTGTTAGATTTGGATAATTATTTCACTTATGTTGAACCTGAAATGAAACATGCAACAGCGGCACAATCAAAGACGCGCCTTTCGTTTTCTTTTCAACCTTTCCGTAATCAAACCTCGGCTATTTTTAGCAAATCGGAATCAGTCCGGTTGTCATCTTTCTGGCAATTACCAATCACCAAATCATGTTACCAAAAAACCGAAATCGAAAACTCCTGCCTCCGCCTATAAATACTAAACGTTTTCTCAATCAAGACTCGCACCTTTTCTACTCTTCTGTTTCTCTGCTCAAAACACCCCCTCCCTGCTCGCCGGAAAGCTCAGACAGTCACCGGAAATCGAACACAAAACCCGTGATTTTATTTCACTTTTGCTCTCGGTATACCCTGTTCCCTTTCCTTTGTGTATTGCTTAAAATCTACATATTATACTGTGATTAATCAGAAGAAAATCGGATTTAAATTTTGGGCGGGTATGAGTGTGGTTCAAATTCGCGATGAAGAAGATGATATGCGGTGTTTATATGTATTTATTATAATTAAAACACAGTCGGGTTAAGCACCCAGCCCAACTGGTTGGGCCGGTGCAAACTGAACACACGGTCGTTTGTTCGATCCCACGCACACACACCGGCTCGATTGATTTAAACCTTTTTTAATCTATCACTTCTGTATACATTCAATCAGTATATAAGTATAATTAAATTCCAAATATTACCGGGTTAGACACACAGGCCAGTTGGTTGGGCTGGGTGCAAGTTACAGCCACGGTCTCGAGTTCGAGACTCATGACACGTCCGGTTCAATACAGTTTAATCTTTTTAAATTTAAATGAATATAAATAAACCTAAGAAGTGTATAAGAATAACTAAAATCATGATTCTTTCGGGTTAGACACGTAGCTCAGTTGGAAGAGCTGCGTGCACGCAACCGAGATGTCACGGGTTCGAGCCTCACCACACGCATGCTTAAAATTGATTAAACCGGTCACTGACAAGCCTGTCAGTCTGACAATATTTTTTTTTAATATTATTTTATATTATTTTATTTTATTCTTATTTTGTTTTTATCTCTAATAGTTAGTTAAATCAATTAAAAATATATATTTTTTTCCAAGGGTTTAATATATCATTAAAACTCACAAAAATAATCTAAAAACCTAAATAAAAGTTTATAACCTAAATAATAGTTTATTTATTTACCGAGTTATCACGTTATTATTTTTAGGTTAGTACTTCCTCGCCGGTAAAACCCGCAACTCGTGCGCTCTCTTTTCCACTCAAGAATACGCACCAAATGTGAGTGAATCTCTACAAATTTCCCGTTTAATCATGTTTTGGGGTGTATCATGGTCGTATCATTTCCTTTATTTTATTTAACGCATGTGCTAATATCATTTCGTGATCAAATGTGTATTGTTTGTTATGTGGTTTATATGTGGATACATTTTATCATTTCAGTGCAATCACTTCATTAGGCCCATCAGTTCCTCGTGGAATACGGGTTGAGCATCAGGTGCCTCATTAGATCGGCTCCGTTTGATTGAGCCTTGGTCTCAAATACATCATTCATTGTGTCATATGTTCATACAATGTGGTTTGAGATTTGTTACATATATACATTTGCTCACATGTGATTCATGCGCAATTTTATTAAAATAAACATAAAATTCAATTATTTAATTGTTTTATCAAGATTCACTCGCCAACTTTTGTTGACCCAAACTTTCTGTTTTACGCATGATACAGGTGAACAAGCTGAAGAAAGAAACACATAGGATGGCCTTAGAAGAATAAACATTTTATTTCGTTTGGAACAATTGTTTGGAGGATTGATTGTGCTTATATGATATTTGTGTTGGATATTTGAAGTTAATTTGAATTTAATAAATATGAAACTTATTAGTAAATATCATGAGCTTTGGTGATAACCCAATCATGCCCCGACTTTTACTCCGCTGTGGGTCGGGGTGTGACATATAATTTAAAATTGACAATATACATATGCATTGCAAAAAAAACATACGATTAAAAGTTAAAAAAATGACTTCGAGTAAAATGTGTGGTCTAGAATTCTTCTCAATTTTCTCAAATAGGGTGTTTCTCAAATTTAGAACAATAACTTTTTTCTTTTATATTTTTTATATATAAACTTAGTTTTGGATGATCATGGCAAAAACAAAACATAAACCCCTAAGTTAACTGACATTTTTAACAGAGTTAATGGATTGAATGAAAATGTAAAAATCGCAAACATTGGAAGCACAGAGAAGAAAAAAAAGTATTTTGACTAAAGTGGCATTTTCGGCTAAACCTCAAGGACTAAAATGGCAATTTACTCACTTACAAATAATACTACTTCGTAATGAGCGTAAGAACGTGATTTTCTTAAAAATGATTGATTTCTTTTAAATTATCCTTTACGCAAGATTCCCAAATCCCAATGGTCATTGTCTTTTAAGGTTGGTTGTAGTAGCTTGGTGCCGTATATCAAGTCACAAAGGGTGTTAACAAAGAATTGACTTCTTTTAAATTATGGGAACTAATAAACACAAATGGTGAAATATTATTCTCAATGGTGTATACTGGCCGTATATCCGTTCATTTTATTTTATACGCGCCGTATAACCTTATACGGTCCGAATACACCATGTGAGAATAAGATTTTAGGGTGGTCGTATATAATGTATACGATAACTTTAGACGGGCCGTATAAGTGGCCGTATAAGGTATACGGTCCGTATACTTCGAATTTTGTTTTTTTACTGTTTGACTTGACGTATTATTCCTCAATACGTATGCGACTAGACGTAAGATTCTTTGATTCGATGTTATATTCCTCGATTCTCATGCGAGTTATGTGATTAAACGTTAGATTCCTCGATATTCGTGCAAGTTATTTGATTCGACGATAGAATCCTCGATTCGCATGTTAATCATTTGAAACGATGTAATATTCCATAAAAACCTCTATATAAACGACACTAATCTTATTCATTTTCATTCAACTTCTATTTGTTTCTTCTATATTTTCTGTATTCAAATTATTTACGCTATCAATGTCGTTTAATTGTGACTTTTTTGGTAGTGACTCGACTAGCGAGTCGAATCAGAGGAGTTATGATAACAATCAAAATAACAATCCGGGTTTGTTTGATCTAAATGTTCCGTTCGATCTCAATCTTGCGTCTGATGCAAGTTGGGATCCTTGGGGTTTCAGGCTAATTATGCTGGTTATCATCCACCACCGCCCGTTAGTTTTGAGTCCCCTACTAGTAGTGGTGGACCGATGGCCGGTAGTTTTTAATCTCCTCCCGGTAGTGGTTGATAGTCCGTGGGTCCAAAGTGTAACTAGGAACCTAGTGAGTTTGAAACGATCAGGTATAACATTTAATTATACATTTATTTGCCGTACGTTTAATATTTATTGTTTATACGTTTGATTTCGTTTTCATTATCATCTTAGTTCGTCCAAAAACTATACATAACATCTTATTTAATAGAGTTAATCATTAATTCACACACATAAGTGTTTTCTTAGAAATTTGATAGCATGGATGAATTGATGGAGTAGTGTAGAGAAATCGGATGCCAAAATGGGTACGCCATCGTCACCAAACGCACGATCTACGAGAAACCCCCGAGCGACCAATCATTAAAAATTTGGCTTACGTGCGATTGTGTCGGCCAGTACAAGTCAACAACCACAGTCAAACGTAGCGGGAGCAGGAAAAACGATTGCAGTTCCAGCAGCTGATCGGGACATACAGAAAGAGGTCACGTTTTTGAAATCTAAGGGTTGACGAAGCTAAGCATAACCATGAACCCTTTCTGTATTTAGAGGGTCATCCGTCCCTAATGAGACTGACTCCAGCGAAAAAGAGGACGTTGGAGCAACTGACGTATCAGAACATGGAACCACGCGACATTCTTACTACCATTAAAGAACAGAACCCCCGAAAATGTCTCAACAAGAAGTACCATATACAACGCGCGGGCCAAATTGGGTCGAATGGAGCAAGTTGGCGAGACTCAAATGCAGGTACTTTTCCACCAGTTGAAGATAGTTGGGTTTGTTTTCTTCCACATAACATCTGAAAACGACGAAAGGATACAGCATGTTTTCTTTATCCACCCGGAGTCGAATGTGGCTCACCTTCTCGCATGTGTTGCTTATATAATCTATCTACAAGATGAACCGGTACAAAATGCCGCTAGTTCAAATTATCGGTGTCACATCCACGTACTTAATGTTTTGCATTGCGCATGCGTTCATAACCAACGAGAAAGAGAAAAACTTCACGTGGGTGCTACAGAGGTTGAAAACCTCATTAGACAGTGTTATGGAGCCTCGTGTAATAGTAACAGACAGAGATCTTACCCTAATGAACGCATGTGCAAGCGTGTTTCCGAACGCTAGATATTTACTGTGTAGGTGGCACATACAGCAAAACATCGCCAAATATTGCAAGCCAAGCTTTAAAACGAAATAAGCCGGAAAAGTTTGTATACGAGTGGGGCAGGTTGATTAACTCAATGACCGATGTTGATTACACCTACTTGTACGAGCGAATACAAGCAAAACTGCCAAGCAAAAAACGCAACGGTAAGTTCCCAAGTACTTTTCTTATTAATCGTACTTATCTGACTTGTCTTGGCTACACTTCACTTTGTTTTAAGAGATTATGGATTACTTGTTTTCAAACTAGTTAGAACCATTTAGAGACCAGTTTGTTTCTTTCTGGAGCGACCAACATCTGAACTTCGGACAATGTACAACCAATAGGTTATAGAAATCTTAAAAGAGTCTAACGGTACATGCGCTTGTCATTTGTTTACAAGCTGTGGGTTGCCATGCGTGTGCCAATTGGTACCGTATATACAGAAACGTAATACATTCTTTGATCAACCATGTCTTATCATAGGCATTTCTTCACACAATGATTTTCACATTTTCTGTGTTTGTTGTTTTATTTAATTTAAGTCAAAGAATTCCGTTGGAGTCGATAGACCCCTTTTGGCGAAAGCTAAATTTGAAATCTTTAAATGAAGGGTGCGAGAAGGAATATTTCAACGTTGACAACGAACTAGCGAATCTTAGACAACATATAATGGGGCAGTCGAGAGAAATAAAGATAAACTTGTTTCAAAAGATAAAGGAGTTGGTACATCCCAATCAGACAAAGGTCAAACAGCCAGTCGTGAAGAAAAACCTACGGGGTCGTCCAACTTTAAAGGCTCGGCAACAAAGGATGGTTGATTCGTTTACAAAGCCTACTAGACATAGTTTTATTTCATCGGCAGACGTGTATGGTGATTCACTAGGCATTGCAACACAAGAGTCTTACAATGAACCTGCAAGGCACAGCTCGTTTGTCAAGTAACAAAGTTATCGTCGTGAAGCACCGACGTTCATCGACGAGATTGTGAAGGGCGCTAGGCAAAGGAAATTGAAAAAAATGTGGCAAAACCAATGGAACAGGCTCGGATGTTATCTTTACTACTGCAGTACAACTTAACCTATTCAAGCACTACAAACAGTTCATTCCACCTTGCTTACATCCATACCTATGTCACATACAAGATGTTCAGGGTGATGGTAATTGTAGGTTTCGAGCTATAGCGGTCGGTTTGTCGTGTCATGAGATGGATTGGCCGTTAATACAGCAAAAGCTTTTTGGGCAGATTACGCGAGATGGAGCTGGATGCGCCTCGTACCATTGATAATGGTTTTTTGACCGAGATTGGATCGATCGCTCGGGTCCGGGAGTTCATGCTAGCTAACTCCACGTGGGCCCGTTTGTTTGAGGTTGCCCGAGAGTGGGCCCACAGGGAGATTACTGAGAGTTTGTATGTACTTTTGCTTTTACGGACACCCGGGGGTGGGGGTTTACAGTATTTTTTGGATACCACCGCAGTTTCTTGTACTTTTTGCGGGGAGGGTCGCCGGATGACACTTCCCCAGTTTGTTGTTGCCTTGGGTCTGTACTCACAGGAGGAGTCAGTAACCCAGGAATTTTTAATGCGTCAACCACCACGTGTACTGACGTGTTGTGGCCCTTGTGGCGCACTATTTGGACCGGTAACTTCGCGACAGCGCGTTCGAGATCCCCGAAGGCGCGGGTGTCACGCGTTTACGACCCGTTACACCGATACCTACATCGGTTGTATCACCGTGACGATCGCCGGTCGTCACGATAGCACGGAGGGTCACCCAAAGTGGCCTGTTCTACTTGCATGACTTATTTACCGATGGGGGGGGGGGAACTTGGCATACAAGTTGGCCACATACTTCGCTGAGTATGCTTTTAAGCGTACCTTTAGCCACATTAGATGTGGCGGCTTCGTCACCCATCTGGCGAAGCACTGGCCGCGCCTCTTGTCCCCGCAGGTGGCCCTGGATATGACCATCACACACCAGGTTGATCCGGTAGGGAAGGCCACAGCATGCGTGATGGGGGGATTGCTCACGAGGTGCTACCGGACAAGGTTCGGGTGATTTGTTCGTTTGATGAGGGTCGTACTGAGTGGTACCGAGGGAGGCAGGCTAAGGGCGGGGGAGGCGAGGGTGAGGCTGACGGGGGTGAGGGAAACAGAGGGACAGGGAGGCGTGGGCGAGGGAGGCGGGGTATAGGGGGCAGTTCATGCTACGATCAACAGATCGAAGGTAGTTGTGGAGGATGTACAGGGTGTTCGCCCGTACGATCGACGGAGCGTGAGACTGCGTGTGATGCCTCCACCGGGGGTGGAGGAGAGACTGGATCAGGTCGAGTCGGATGTAGCTGCTTTACGGGTGGACGTACAGTGGATGGTCGAGGCGATCATTGCTATGCCATCTGGCGTGCCCCTACCTCCACGAGTTGGCGCCGCACCACCATCGCTGTAGATGCTTATTGTATTTCTTTTTGTTGTTTTACATTTGAAACATTGTAAATATTTATCTTTTGTTGTTTTAAGTGTAAAACATGATATTAATCTTACGTTTACGTTTTATCTTGTTTGTTTAGTAATTGTTATCATATTGTTTATCATATTCATATCTTTATCGTTTTGCAAAGTGGAAAATTTTTCAACGTTATTAGTACGTTTAATTACAAACTCGTAACATAATCCGATATATCTAAATAATACGGCAAACACTATCTAAACAATTACTAAAACTTATTAGACAGTTGTTCGGTTTCACAAAAAAAATTTTGTTATATACGGGTCGTATAACATTATACAGCCCATATACAGATGTTAAAACACCCAAAAAGTTGATCAAAGCCTCACAAAAAATATACATTAGCCCGTATAACATTATATTGCTCATATACTAGAATTGTATACTGCTCGTATAATGTTATACGGCCCGTAAACATGTAAAACAAATAAGACACTCCAACACATTTATTTCTGTGCAACAATATTCTATATGGGTCGTATAACCTCGTAGTATATACCTAGGGATATGAAATTTTACACAAGATTACCAATCATCATTGTTTTTAAGGTTGATTGTAGTAGCTTGGTGCCCAATATAAGTCACAAAGGGTTGTTAACACTTTTATAAGGGGGCCAAGGCGGAGTGAGTAGGATAATGGGCATGAAAGAGAATCATGGGAGAGTGTGGATTAGTTTTACAGCCAATGAAAGCCTTCTATTCGGAAAGGGCGTAGTACACATGGTCTAATACCGGCTGACGTGACCGTAACGCAAGATTTGACTTTTTAAGACACTTGCCATTTCATCATTGAATAAACTTTTTTGTAAAACAAAATTCGATGGCTATTTTGTTAATATTGTTGATGAGTTTAGTTTTATTGTACCAAATACACGGTATTTAAATAACAACTTTTTTTCTAAGAAAATCTCTCATGGATCAACTGGACAACCCCACCACTAACATAAATTCAACACAAGTTTCACAAAGATTCCTATGCAGTCTTAGAATCTCCACGGCATAAATTTCAATAGCAAAAACCATTGATTGCATTAGCTCAATGCAAGTTATGCAACAAAAACTAGGTACCACCAATAGAGATTTCAATGGCATACGGGTGGCTAGCTAGTAACAAAATAAGACGAAACATCGCAAAAATATAAGATGAACATCTTCTACAAAGCTAAAACATGATTCCTCTAAAATATTAAGGTACCCGGAAATCTATAATTAGCCGTTCCTCTGCTTGATTATACACATCTTCTTTGCTTAAGAAGTGCCATGACTGGCGCTCCCTGTACAAAATTAAGTGAGAATTACAATCACATTTTCAATTACACAAATAAGAACTATGATCACATTTATCATTTACGTAAATGGCTCCTTGAAATAGTTAAACGACTTGATACAAACAGAGCCTGACGTTCATGAACATTGACAAGATTACTTGGCATGTAGTTTTGAGTAAATTATTTGACTATTACTGCCAACAAATAAAAATAATCTTCACAGAATCTTGTGGAGAAAAGGTATCGCGTAAACTTATTTGTAATAGGTTAATAGGTAGGTTTAGATCGAAAACATGGCAAAGAAAGTACATTTACCTTTCGACGCAACGTTTCTTCGAACTGCATGTGAAACAGAAGGTATCTTCGAGATGGTAAGTGAGCTTTGTAGCCCTTCCAATAGCTGAGGCCACAAAAAATTGAAAATGGTCAGTTTCGAAAATTATTTACAAAAGTAATAAATGTAAAGCTTCCTTGTAGACAATTAATGCACCGCATGTATTAAAACAAAAGACTCTTCTCACCCTTGACGTTGGCTGGATTTTACGATTTGACCTACGGGGCTCGTTAACTTGAGAAACTGATGTGTTCTTCACCTCTATTTTAGGTTCTACTTGTAGTTTTCCTCTGTTAAATTGCTCAGAATTCGGCTTTGATGTGAAAGTAAAAGCTTTCTTTGGAGGGGGGCCTTTTACTGGATCTCTCCTCTTGTTAGAAGACGACCCAACTTGCGTCTGGTTTTGGCGACTTGATGTGTTTTCAACAGAATCCGCATCCGACAGTTCAGAATCGCGACTAGTTGTGGTTCTGAAACTAGGAACTGGCGGTTTTCTAGACTTGAGGAGTCTGGATTTGGTTTCAATCGCTTGATTTTCCATGGCATTGTTTTTCGATCCACGGGCACCAGGTGGTTTTGAAAACTTTAATGAACCATTTGTCGTATTGTTTTTGTTGCTTTTGTCGCTTCTGTCAACGTATTGTGTGCTGACCGCCATAAATTTCTGTTTCTTTCCAGGTTTAGGGACACCAAAAACGACTCTTGCCTTATCCTTCTGGATTGTTCTAAGATTGCCGCTAGGTTTGTCGGTGCTTTTACCGACATTGAAACAACTTTCTTTCACAGATAATATCGGTAATAGTGTACCTTTTTCTTCATGCATTCCCGCCTCTGCAATCATCGGTAATTTGTCCTTTCTTGTATCGTTGACAGCAGCAGGACTACCAAGTTTCATTCGTTTTTCCTTTGGTGCCTCACCCTGTAAAGAAATATACAAACTCGTTAAAACTAAATAGTAAAAAAAACATGTTTTTAAACAAGAAATTAAGATAAACCTGAGAAGCACGGCCTCCTTTCCATTCAATCCACTTTCTATCCTTCCAGATAAGAGTTGGCCGGACATGCCATGATCGAACAATTGATGTCTCTCCTTGCGCTGCTGCAAAAAGTAGATAAAACAAAGACCATAATAAGCCATAATATTTATAAAGAGTAAAATGCCATTTTCGTCCCTGATGTTTGTCTAGTTTTGCGATTTTCGTCCAAAGGTTTGTTTTTTTGCATCTGGATCCAAAAGGTTTGAAATTTTGCCCTGCTCGTTAACTCCATTCATTTTTCTCCGTTAAGTCAGGGGGATTTCCGTCTTTTTTGTTAACTTAAAGAGCAATTCCGTCATTTTCACTTTATGTACAAGCATTTAGCATAATGTACACATATAAAAGATCAAATTGCCCTTTAGGTTAACAAAAAAGACGAAAATACCCCTGACTTAACGGAAAAAAATGGATGGAGTTAACGAGCCGAATGAAAATGACAGGATTTCAAACCTTTTGGATCCAGATGCGGAAAAAAAACCTTTGGACGAAAGTTGCAAAACTGGCCAAACCTCGGACAAAAATGGCATTTTACTCTATTATAAAACAAAAGATACCAGAAATTCCAACATTGTGCGTCCAATCAGATAACTTATACAACAACCAAGGAGACTATCACATACCTGGAAATTGAACAGTTAGGAAAGTTACATCGATCTTGTTTGGCTCCACAACAATTCCCTCGCGCCAACTACAAAACGGTTTAAGTTTATCACACAACAAAGGTAAAGATATACATACATGTCTCAAACCCAATACATAAACAAAGGAAAGGATAATCACACTAACCAATCTTGCATCCAAACATCAACGCTGTCTCCCTTTGACCAAGCGTAATCCGTGACAGCTGTTCTGCGTCTCTTTCTTGACCCCTCGAACCGCATGGTAGTCATAGGATGAGCAATCCGTATCCTAGGTACCTCCTCGCTGCCTTCTACTTCAAACGCCACCCATTCCTTTACGTTCTCTGACCCTTCAAAACAATATAACATTGACGAAAAACCACAATTATGTTATATTCAAGTGACAGATATTAAACATTGATGATATCCAGACGTCTTACCTTCATCTGAAGATTGGATATTAGTGTAACAGACCAACGCCTTTTCATCCTTCAAACTCAATACATTAGCTGCTAACCAGGCACCTTTATACTTACCATTTTCCTTGTATACCTAAGACACAAACAGGTGGAAATGAGCAAGTGAAGTATAAAAAAATAAGAAAAAATTACACTCGGTTACCTCAACGAGGCAACCCTCCTTAATGTTATGCTCTTCCCAAATTCCTGAAATATGTTGTGGAATGCAGTGTCCAGCATAGGTATGGGGTGATCGCGTATTTGTTTCTGTAGAAACACCAACAGCTTTAGTATCCTCTTCATTGAACACATCAGGAATGTTCTTTTTACCACCCTGGTGCTGCTCATATGCTAACGGTGATATCTTCCAGAAACCTTCAGGACCCACTTCTATATACTTTCTCAAAGCTGATGAATCACTCATCCCAACGATTTTTCCCACTTGTGATACAGCTTCTGCTGCTAATTCAGCAGCCTTCACAATAGCATCTAGATTTTCCGCATGCTTCGAAGCAGCTGAAGCAGCTTCGATTCTCCGCCGAGCAGCTTCTCTGGCAGCAGAAATAATTGAAATAGGATGGTTGTCGGTTGTTTCGTGACTTTTGTCCACACTCTTCAAAATAGAAGCAGGTGTAGCTTTGTTGACGACACTCGGATGTGAAACATGACTAAAAGTTTCACTTTTTTCGGATTGGAATACTTCATCCGCCATTAACTTAGCTTGTTCAGCAACATTCGATGCGATTTTAGCAGCCGCTGATGCCATCTTAGCAACACTAGTAGCAACGGATATTGAGGACATTAACTTAGCTTCAGCATCTGAAACACCAGAATTGTTTTCGCTATCGAGTCCGCTCCATACATCCTGGCAGTTACTGACTTCAGCAGTGGCAAGCAGAGCAGCATTCTCCGCTTGTAGCTTTGACTCCTTGACTTTGCTCAACGTCTCTTCCACAGCTAAAGCATTCTCCACGTTTCGATACCCAGGTGTTGACATGGCAACTGATGTAGGAAACGGAGTACAAAAAGCAGGAGCAGGTACTGAAATCGTCCGATTTTGAGCAAGTAATGAAATCTCAGAAGCTTGTGTTGAAACAGGGGTCTGGTTGACAGACGCACTGGTGATAACCTTTGTTCTTTTTGTACTTCTTGAGGGACTAGAAGGCTGTCGTGTTTTGGTTGCATTCACATCTACTTCTTGCACATTAGCCTCTTCAACTTTTCTGTTGCTTTTAGAAGCAGGTGGTGTTGATACAGTAACCGAAGTAGAAAAAATACTAGTAACAACAGGAGCGGTAACTGAATCTGTCTGGTTTTCAACCAGAAACGGAATACGAGGATGAGCACTAGGAGTCATCACACTACTAACATCAGCAGTAACCTTCTTCCTCTTTCTGCTTTTTGATTCACCGGAAGCCTTTTTCCCATCAGTAGATTGGGAAGAAAACAAAGCACTATGAACAACAGGAACAGAATGTGTATGTGGGCCACAACCAGAAAACTTGACAGGTGTCAACTTTACTGCCTCGGTTATGGGTAATCCGGAAAAACGAGGGGCAGTAGAAGCTGGTGAAGAAGCAAGGCCCCATTGTCCAAAAAAAGGACTCTGAGATAGCCACAGAGGGTTGGGTGGGGTTTGATAAGTAGGAGGATGTATAGGAGTAAACGGTTGTTGAAAAGCGGCGCTTCTTGACGGGAAACCAACAGAAGATGGGGTAGACATGTTCCAAAGAGGCGACGGAACAGGAATCAATGGACTGACAGCTGGCGGACTACTATGTTTGATTCCTAGATCTGGAGTTCTGTGGCCGAGATCTTTCAAGTCTGAAATGAAAAATCAAATGTTATGGAACCTGCAATATGTGAAAAATGACAACTGATGCAAAGTTTACCTGATCGTGGGGTGTTGTCATGGGATTTCTGACCGTTAGCCCTATTCAGACAAGCGTGCCAAGCATCCTCCCATGTCTTTCTTTCAGCATCTGAATATGCAATACGATTATGTGTAAGTATTTAAATATCGGGAATGCTGGCACAACTTCAAAGACAAATAAGAACCATAAACTGACCAGACTGTCCAAATGCAGCAATCATGTGGGGCTCTTCAGGCGGCATCCCTGATCTGCAACCACAATTTGACACATTCAACCAAGAAATTCATAGATATAGAAATATATATATATATATATATATATATACACACACACACACACACACACACACACACACCAGTATATGCAACATACTAAGATGCCTGACCAAATTATGTAAGTCTATTAAACCACATATGCATAATGCATGTAAGTGTGATTGGTTCAGAGAATCAAGGTAAAAAGAGCTATTGACCAACAATTGTTGAACTATCAATGAAACTCTGTTTTTGCTAAATAAAATTTTAAAATTCCTTTTTTCTGTATTAAAAGAGGCCAGTTACTTGGAAACAAACATAGATATACCAATACAAGAGGTAGAGTATAAATAACCATCCCATTAAATTTGTTAGGCCTGATTCTTGTATCTGCTTGCATGCTACTGATCTCACAGAACAAAAAAGATAACATCAACACCAATTTATCTACCAGTATTTGTGTTTGAGAAGTAAAAGTACTCACATCAATGATCCATATACCAGTATTTGTGCTCGCAGTTGAACTTGTTGATTATCAGTAAAAGGCTGGTGAAAAATACAGGTTGCATTATTCAAATCTGGCAGAGGAGATGATTTCTCTTTGGGCCCCAACTCTTGAAACTGAATAGCATGACCAGTTGCCGCTGCTGCTGGTGATTGTGGGGTGGTTACCGTCAGGGAGATGATTTCTTTACTCTTCCCTGTAGTGTAGTAGTTGTTTCCTTACTTTTCGTCCCACTTTCTTTACCGACGGACTTTCGCCTTGTTTTACGCTCTTTACCTCCTGTAATAATGGTCCCACTTCCAGGTGTTTGAAGGGTAACAACAGAAGCTTCGTTTGGTTTGCTAGAATCAATACAAGGCACTTCTGTCGTCTACACAGCATGGATTAGCATTTAACAACAATATCCAAAGTTAAAAGAAACTGAGATTCGAAGGAAATCAAGAAATGAATGTAAAAGGTATTACCGTTAAAAATTAGGTGGAGAAGCAGGAAATAACTGCAGACTCTTGCATGTTTCTGTAAGTCCAGCAAAAGTAAAACTTTTATCTGTTTTCATATCACTGTTTGAAGAAATTGATTGTTCTTTTCCCTGCACGTCTTCTGTTGCCTCTGGAAGCGAGGCAGTCTCGTTAATCGCACCCTCGCTGGGCCCCACCCTTGTACTCTGAGAAAGCTCAGTATTGTTTGTATCTAAAAGGGGAGAAACAGATTGAAGTTTTTCTTCCTCATGCCTCACGTGACTATCATCGCATTCTGAGATACGCACCACATCTTCTGCCTCTGGAAGCACGGTATTCTCGATAATGGCACCATCACCGGAGTTTACTCGTGTACTCGGAGAAGGTTCAGTATTGTTTGTATTCAAAAGAGGAGAAACAGATTGAAGTTTATCCATAGAGACAGAACTATCTTCCTTGTGACTATCATCGCGCTCTGAAGTAAGCACCACATCTGGAACTGGAAGTGAGTTATTCTCATTAATGGCATCACTGGGTTCAACTCTTGTACTCTGAGATGGTTCAGTATTGTTTGTATATAAAAGAGGAGAAACAGAACTATCTTCCTCGTTCCTCATATGACTATCATCACATTCTGTGGTAAGCACATAGTCTGCTGCATCTGGAAGTGGGGTATTCTCATTAACAGCACTATCACTGGATTTAACGCTTGTATTCGAAGGTAGTTCAGTATTGTTTGTGTTTAAAAGAGGAGAAACAGATTCGAGTTTATCCATATGACCATAATCGCATTCTGAGGTAAGCACCACATCTTCTGCGGCCTTTGGGAGTGAGGTATTCTCGTTAATGCCACCCTCGTTGCGTGTTTTTCCTGTACTCCGGGAAAGTTCAGTATCGTTTGCGTTTAAAAGAAAAGATACAGATTGAAGTTTATCCATAGAGACGGAACCATCTTCATCATGCCTCATATGACCATCACATTCTGAGGTAAGCACCACGTCTTCTGTTGCCTCTGGAAGTGAGGTATTCTCATCAATGGCACCCTCACTGGACGTTACTCTTGTATTCTCAGAAAGTTCAGTATTGTTCTTGTCTGATAGAAGAGAAACAGATTGAAGTTTATCCATAGAAACAGAACTATCTTCATCATGCCTCATTTGACTATCATTGCATTCTGAGGTAAAAGCCACGTCTTTTGTTGCCTCCGGAAGTGGGGTATTCTCATTAATGGCACCCTCACCGGTTGCGCTTAAAACAGAAGAAACAGATTGAAGTTTATCTATATAGACAGAACTATCATTGCATTCTACAGTAAGAACCATATCTTCTGTTACCTCTGGAAGTGAGGTATTCTCACTAATGGCACCCACACTGGGCTCTACTCTTGTACTCTGACAAAGTTCAGTATCGTTTGTGTTTATAAGAGGGGAAACAGATTCAATTTTATCCATAGAGACAGAACCGTCTTTCTCATGCCTCGTATGACTATCATCGTATTCCGAGGTAAGCACCACATCAGTAGAAACATGCTGCTCAATTGATATATTAACTGCAAAATCCAGTTTAAGTAATCAGAAACAGAAGCAAATACGGATTTCAACATATATGACCCACTTTTCTATCCATAAAGTTCCCATCTGATAAACTTAGAGGTGTCTTAATTCTTACCATGATGCCCTGAGATAGATTCCTGCATACCACCGCCTGCCTCAACGTTATTACACACTTTTGCTGATGAATCACAATGTACGGGATCTACAGTCTCTTCTGCTAGATCATTCATGTTTGCATTCATGTTTTCAACAGATGTTTCTAGTACACCATCTCCGGCACGGTCAGGGGATGCGCCTGTTTCAACCGAGGATAATGAAGCACAATCTACCATACTACCTACAGCTTTGAGAGATTCATATTCACAGGTTCCGTCACTAACAAATCCTTCTTTTTTCTCCTCATTATAATGGTGAACCGAACTCGCAACATTTTCAGAATTTAAGTGAACTCTATCTTTAGTGTCAGAAGATGACACCATATCAGATTTCACAGCGGCAACTGATGATGCAAAAAATCACAATGAGTTGCACATGGTGTGTGTGTGTTCATATTTACATCCTACGTTTGAAACTTGAAAGCGAGAGCTGAACAATCTATGATCATAATTTTAATATTCTTGGTTCAGCTCCTTTCATTAATAAGCATAATATATATGTAATATATATATCTATATATACGTATATATACGATATATATATATATGATAAATATATATATAGGGATTAGTTAAAATGAGAGAACTCCCCCTGAGTTGCCAGTACTTCGGAACTCCATGAAAAAAAAAAAGGTTTCTTTATTTTTTTTTCTAAAATATTTTAAAATTATGTAACTTTTTCAGAAATAAAAAAAAATATCCGTACGCGAAAATTTACATCAGTGTAAAAACAATTTACATCAGTGTAAAAACAATTTACATAAGTGTAACCCGCGCAAAAAAAAATTATATGCTTTTCTAAATTTTATTTACACTAGTGTAAGCGATCAAAAAACTAGTGTAAATGACCGCTCGGCATTTTTTTAAAGATTTCTTAGTTAGATATTCGTCTATGTTTGTGGAAAAAATGGTTAAAAAATCGGACGGGAAGTAGGATTTCCATCAGATTTCTCAAGTGTGTGTGTGTGTGTGTGTGTAGAGAGAGAGAGATACCTGGTTCAGCCAAAATGGTGATATCAGCTTCAGATCCTTGAGTCTTACAGCCTTTAGGAGACAAGACTGCTTCAACATTTTGTTGGCTATCAAGTGCAGCAATGTCCATATCGAGAGGCAAACTTGCATTCCCTTCTTCATGGAAAGTTAAATTACGATCGATACACATACCACCATCTTGCTCAGATGATTGTATCTCATCATTTACCTGCTGTGCTACTGAACCAGAAAGCTTAGCAGCCGGGTTGTGGTCCTTGTTGTTTGAATTCTCACCGTGAACTTTTGGACTTGCTACAAGATCCGTGTTTTCAGTAATCACTTCAGGTGATGACCACGTGTTTGTCATATCAATACCCACGTCATTAACGCTGCTTCCTTCACAAGACAACTCAGATGGGTCACATACACTGTCCGGTTTTTCAGATTCCTCAACATACCGCTCTGTAAATCCAACACCACATTCGATTTTAGAGAAGCAAGATTCTCTGATTTAGTCTTGTCATCGTCCTTAACAGCAACTGCAGGTGAGTCTCCGTGCATAAGATGATTATTAAGTTCAGGTTCTGCAGAAAAAGCAGTGACTGCACACTTGCTATCCCCAGAAACTTCAGCACAGGCTTCTGTCATCAGCAAATCACTGTTTATACAATCTTCATGTGCAGTTTGACTGCCTATTGAATCATCCATGTTCTCGGTACTACAATCACGCTCATTGCTAGAGGAACACTTTTTCAAATAGCTTTCGTTACTTGCATCCAGATTCTCACATTCTATTTTGGAAGTAGAATGTTCTTGCAGATTGTTTTCAGATAATTCAACTACTATATCTCTAGCCTCATGATTTACATCATCACATATACCATCATCTTTTTCCTCAGATAAAACACATTTGTTACCTATAGCATCTGAATCTAACTCTCCACCAGAGACTTTAGCCTCCTCTTGATCCTGAGGCTTATTTAATATCATCGCTTCATGGCATGATTATTTCCATCATCTTGCTTCAAATCACGATCCACATTTGTATCTAAATCACAAGTCTCGTCACTTGCATCTATTTCTTCATTCACCAAGGCCCCCACTTCTTTGTTCGTTACCCTTGCTTCGTGGGCATGACCGTTTCCATCATCTTGCTTCAAATTAGGATCCATATCATCACCGACTTCCAATTGTTCAGTTACCAAGGCCCCATCTTCTTCCTCATTTGTTACTATTGCTTCTTGGGTATGATTATTTTCATACTCTTGCTTCAAATTAGGGTCCGGATTTATAGATACGCTACAAGGTTCATCGATAACGTCCGGTTCTTCAGTCGCCAAGGCCCCCTCGTCTTCCTTGTCAGTTACCATAGCTTCTTGGGCATGATTACTTTCATCGTCTTGCTTCAAATTACGATCCATATTTGTAGGTTCATCACTTGATCCGGTCACCAAGGTCCCTTGACCAACTGATTTTAAAAGCATTTCAACGGATTCTGAAGAAGCGGCTTCAGACCATACATTGTCACGTCTAGATTCCACCGCACTTGAACTAGTACCACGTGAGTACTCCTCGATCCATTGATTATCTTCCTGACCTGTGATGCCAAGAAAAACCTCGTTCTCAACCAAACTATCGAAGCTTAAATGTCCCCCGTCATCAAAGTCATACGGACGCAAAACAGGAGAAACTGTGGAGCTCCCTTCTTCGGTTAAATCGACGTTATGGATACTGAATTCATTGTCATCATAGTCCATTGGTGTATCCCTGCATTTCAACACTTCAACTCAACTCTTTTAGGCACAAGTAATTGTACAACTTAACATTTAGTACATATTACGAAGCCCATATAATCAATACGATAAAAATCATCTCATTTAGATATCAACACGACCCATTTCGGGGTTTCTGGTTTGTCAAATAGCTATGCCCTACTTTTCAAACAACAAAATATATGTGTCTGTCACGCACACACATAAAATCATCTCACTTATCAGCAAAAGGCAAGATGAACTGATTATAATCCATGATTGTTTTAATAAAAGTTTTCCTAGGGCACTACCCATCTCCCGGTAATTCAAGACTAACATTATACTGTCAAGGAATCTTTTACTTTTAACATGTCTTCGTCACATGCCAGCACCTAACATCAGGCCTCTAATAAAATAAAAAGAAATTGGTTCATTCCATGGTGTCCGAAACCATTGAGATCACACGTAGTACATCAAGTCAGCTGCTCTACTTTATGAGAAACGTTGTGTGTATGCTAAAAATGTGTGTGTATCAAATGGGCATCCAGCATTCAACAAATTGAAAATTTTTTGAATTGTGAATAGATAAACTAGCTACTACAAAAGTGAGGCACACAATCTGAGAAAAAGCAAAAGCTTCCCAGAAAACAATAAAAAAAAAAAAAGAAAACCATCGAACCTAGCTGTTTTATAACTCATACCATACTAACGTAAACAACTTGGCAACCCCCTTAGCTTATTAATTTACATTTGAACTCTAAGTAAACAACTTGTTCTAAAGGGGCTACAAGACAGGAAACTAAAAATTTAATCTTTAACATTAGTGCTGGAAGACTATAATCAAACAGCTTGAAAATCCTTTGACATCCCATACTACTTTTTTACCGGGAACCATTTTCGCAGAAAGCAGCCACGTAACGGTAAAAACTTGCAAGTAGACATAACAGTTAATCCTCCCCTCTTGCTCAAACTTACAGGCACAAAATACCATGTCCACATATCCTCACACCACATATACAAAAGATCAACAGACTGAAAAGCTAGTAATCACACAGGCAAACATCATGAAGATATTCCTGAGTAGACACTAAGTTCCCAATTGCTTTACAACTTCTCTTTCTATACTCTTTCACTACTTAAACAAACACACAAGTATCTGAAATACTTGCTAACATCAAAAATTACTTTTGAACAAACATTTCTAACATTTTATAAGTTATCACTAAAGTTAAAATACCCTAACTTCCATCATTTTCTAACCTAAATACACAGCAAAATAATGCAAAATGATCAGTAAGTAGATGTGGAAAAGAGAAAATACTACTACCTCCCTCCATTCAGTGTCGAAATCCTGACCGTTGGATCAATGTTGCTCCAAAAACTCTACTATCGAACAGCCAATACAAACCCTAATTTCTACACGAGATTAGTGCCACACAACTGCTCACTGATTTTGTTCAATAATGTATGATACAATCCGGATGGTTTTGAAGATGAGTAGAATAAGTGTTGAAGAAAACCTAGAGAGAGAAAGTTAGAGAGAGCGAGTGTGTGAGAGAGGAGGGGTTATTTTTCAGTGTTGGAGGTGATGGCGAACGAATCTTATTTGAAACTGTGAGGGAAGGGGTGTTTTGGTAAATATGATTGGAACATTGTAGACACGTGGGTGTATGTAATTGGATGTCGTAAAGAAGCGCCCAATGATTTTGTAACTAAAATCATCACTTGAATTTTGGTATTTCAAAATACGTTATAACCAGTATTACATGATGATTAAGTAAATAAAAAATTAAATAGTTAATAATAAAGATTTAATCATCATAAAAAGATATTTTAAGATGTTTTTCTGATATCTAAACAAAATTTTATGTCATGTATGATCAAAATTTGTGATGTTTGTCAAGTTTATAAATACGAAAGCATTTGAACCATCAATTAGAAGACAAAATGTATCATCGACTTTCTCACGAGTTTTAACAGTCATGCGAACATACATTTAATAAATAATTTGTTAAGCAAGAAAATCGTTTCCTCCACCCTCGCTGTGAAAATGCTCGATATTTGTTTCAATTATTAAGATATAATTTCTAACCTAGTAATTAATATATAAAATAAATAAATAATAAGATATTTTATGGAACTTTATCCGTAATTTCTTAAATGTTTGAAACATATATTAAATTTAATAATTTAAATTTAATAATAGTTATCTATAATTAAATAAGAGAGAAAGCGGGAAAACAAAACGTAAATGATCCAGAATAATAACAAGTGTCCCTCCATTGGTTTCTTTTATAATACTAGTAGTAAAACCTGTGTGCAGACACAGGTGGTTTTTAAAAATTTTACTTACCACATTTTATTAGAAATTATGTTAGCAGCGGCACCTCTGCGTTATATCAATGGCACTATTGACTATTTGACCATCCTTCATTTAACTTAGACAAAACGTAAACAACCATTCTGAACGATTTGAGTTTATCAACAATGCCAATTACTACTTCTAACTAGGGTTGTTCATGAGCCGATCCGAGCTAGGGCAAGCTCAAGCTCGGCTCGATTATAAACTAAGTCGGCTCGGCTCGGCTCGAATTCGAAACCAATTTGAAAGTAAAAGCTCGGGCTCGGCTTGGTTTTAAACTGGGCTGGCTTGGCTCGGTTTGGTTTGGCTCGATTTTAAATATAAAAGTTAATGCATAGCTCTAAAAATTAAGTAGTCTAAAATATCATTTAATACTTCAAAAGAACATATCCAAAATAAGTTCAACCTAATACATCACAAGCCAAATCAAATTAAACAGCACAAAATAAGTTTTAGAGTTAAATGCTTGGTTGGTCCCTGTGGTTTGCAAATCTTGCAGACTTGGTCCCAGTGGTTCACTAATTACACACTTGGTCCCAGTAGTTTCAAATTTTGCACTCGGGTGGTCCTTACCACTAACCTTTGTTAGATTTCTCAGTTAAGTATATGCAAAATTACTATATTACCCTCCTTCACAAACCTGCAACCTCCACATCCACCTTAAACCCACCACCACCTCCGCCGTCAACTGACCACCACCACTGCAACAATCACCGGAAAGGTTAGAAGAAGGAGGTACACCGAAACCGAAGGGGTGTTGAGGCGGTATTCTCGGCGGCTTCAGTCGTCTTCTCCGGCGCTCCGGCAAGTTGCAGGTTTTTCGGCGGCCGAGTAAATCAAGTGAATCAATCGAATTCGATGAATTCATCAGTTACAGATGCTGCAAAGCTGCTTCAATTGACAGGATTGTCGTTTTCGTCGGCTAATAATGAGTCTCAATCGCAATCGAAATCGCAATCAGAATCTGATTTAGTTCAAGGCGGTTCGTGCCCTAACTCGCCTATCGCCTGTCGCCGCACAACGACATTACCTTCTGAGACGAGTGTGTCCGTGACGGATGAAAACACATCATCCATCAGATCGCTGGTTCGGACGAGTAGTGGCAGCAGTTTTGATTAACGCTGGTTCGGCCGCCGAAAAACCTGCAACTTGCCGGAGCGCCGGAGAAGACGACTGAAGCCGCCGAGAATACCGCCTCAACACCCCTTCGGTTTCGGTGTACCTCCTTCTTCTAACCTTTCCGGTGATTGTTGCAGTGGTGGTGGTCAGTTGACGGCGGAGGTGGTGGTGGGTTTAAGGTGGATGTGGAGGTTGCAGGTTTGTGAAGGAGGGTAATATAGTAATTTTGCATATACTTAACTGAGAAATCTAACAAAGGTTAGTGGTAAGGACCACCCGAGTGCAAAATTTGAAACTACTGGGACCAAGTGTGTAATTAGTGAACCACTGGGACCAAGTCTGCAAGATTTGCAAACCACAGGGACTAACCAAGCATTTAACTCTAAGTTTTAAACATCGACAAAATACAATATTAGTTCATTAGCATGGTGATCAAACTTCAAATAAGTTATAGATATTAAATTACAAACATAAATACATGTAAATAATAATTAGTTTTTTTGTATTATGTTATAATGTATATAAAAATAAAATATATTATAAGTAAAATGATCTGAGCTAACAAGCGAGCCAAACCGAGCCAATCCGGCTCGTTACGAGCCGAGCCGAGCTAGACTCACTTTCTAACCGAGCCGAGACGGCTCGGCTCACTTTCAAACTGAGCTATATCGAGCAAGCTTTTTCCGAGGTAAATCCGAACGAGCTCCGAGCCACGAGCTTTCTGAACAGCCCTACTTCTAACTCTATACTCACGACCACACACGAGCCAACTATTACAAACATAAAACCTATTGAAAGTCCAAGAAAACTAAAACAACCAAATCAAGACAAAATACAATTCAAACAAAAAACCATCAATCCTAAAAACTCTATCGGCTTCCATAGTTGATGCTCCTCAAAACTCTATCGGCTTCCATAGTCGACGCATCATCATCCATCTTCAAGGTTGTAGCCATCGTCCAAGTCATGTCAAAGTCACATAACTTGCACTTACCATAATCAGCTAAGAGAAACTAATTATCCTACTTTGGGGATTAAATAATCAAGTTTATAACAAATAAGGATTACTATAAAAAATACAACCAATCATTAAAAATATTCATTTTACTACTAAATTAAAGACATTAACAACCATAATCAAACACACCATAAGCATTGGAATTATCACATTCATACAAAATATTTGTAAGCAATTAGATCACCTTAGAGCTGGAAAATTGAATTTCAACTACAGTTACCTCACCACAAAAAACATATATTAAAATTTATGAGTGTTTAAGACTTACTATAAGATAACTTCATTGTCTTCTTCGGGTGCTTGTCCGGTACTTGATCCATCATAGTTCCACTTTAGAAGCTCAGAATCTCAACTGGTTTCGAGAGTGTCTATAAAAGAAATAAAAAAATAAAATAAAACCATTTTTTCTTTCAACAAAACTCTAGTTTAGATTATTATTATTATTATTATATATAATCAAAGTGTCAAAAGCTAACATACCCTTGATTTGCTGCGAACGCATGTCCCCTGTTTCAAAACATATGAAATTTTTATGTATGTGAATACAAAATCTTTTCTATATTTTAGGGGTGGTTATAGCGGATTGAGATTTTGTAAAAATGGACACTTAAGGTTCAAAGACTCAAGTGTCAAAACATGAGTTAATGGTAGAAATGGATGGAATACGCGAGGACTATAACTCCACCAATGACAGCAATGGTGGTCGGATCAGCCGATGAGATGGTCTCGACCGTAGTTGATGCAATCGGCTTGGATCCTGGATCACTTTTCCTGTTTGCTCTGCTGCATCTGCTACTGTCTGAAATAGAAACCAATTGTTAATGTAATAATCAAATTGTACATATCAACATATAGGTGCTGATCAAGTACCTTAGCAGCACTGTAAACATGCTCAGTATCAAACCCGAAACTCTAAATCGCTTCTAGTGCTTTCTTTGATGCCTCTGTAATCACCGGTGTAGCAATCTTCGCAGCCTCTCCTCTGGCCTGCTTCAACATTGGCATTGCCACATCCATCGTCGGCTTCAGAAAATCCGATACAGTTTTAATCACATTCCCTGTGAGCTCAAAGACATCCGAACCTGATCGATTTTCTCTTCCACCTAAAATTAACCACCAAACAAACAATTAACTATTGTTTAGAACGGGAACTCACACACCCTGTAAACCTGTTTAAATTCCGAAATCCAACAATTCGAATACTGAAATAGACATTCGATGACTTCGTATGGTTTAAAATTACACCTTAGTAATCCAATCTTATTATTGGCGGTAGTCGAAGAAGATGAAGAAGATGTGTGTGAGGAAACAAAAACACAAGTGAGCACAGTTCTTCATCTTAGTACCTGATTTTCAATAAACTGAGAACTAATACATATTTCTTTTATGATAGCGCGACTATAAAACTAATTCATAAAATCAAAAATAACATGAAACGGGCAAGAATTATGAATTTTATGAAAATCAGCTACTTCATTTACTATTCCAATCCTAGAAAGATGATATTCCATGTCTTTGGCATCATCATCAATAACATGTTACATTAAAAATACATGAAATTCCTTACCTTGCCGTCGGGTAATAGCATCACAGTTGTCCAAAGTTGTGACTAAATCCCTAGTCGCTGATGAATCCTCACCGTCGAACTCACTTCACCATTGCATGTCACCATCTTCACCAACACATTTATAATATAGTATAGATGTGTAGAAATACAAAAACTCGTTTGTTTTACCAAAGATTTTTGCTATTTGTAACTTGCTAGTAAATTATCCTATTTGATATTTGATTAAAACGTATATCAACCGGAAATGTACATAAAAATAAGCATAAAAATGTGTTATATTTAACCAGTTTATTTTGGAAATATTACAACGAAATGTAAATCACTTGAATTTATATCCACACGTATGTAAATATAAACACGTAAAACTCGATTACAAAGTCTTTGAAAAGTTAAAGAGTTATAAGTGTTAGTACTGAAATTTGAGGGTAAAAGTATATAAAACAAAAGACAAAAAGAAAAAAGGACTAAAAGACCAAAAAAAAAAGCCAAAACACAAACAATTTTCACAAACTTTGCTAAATGTATATATACTAACTAGGTTATAACTCGGGAACCTTCCGGGCAGGAAAATTATATTTTAAATAAGAGTAAATTGCACAAAACATCCTTTATGTTTCCTCAAACTTGCAGGTTCCAGCCTTAATGTTTAAAAGTTGCTAAAAACAGTCTTTAAGTTTATTTTTGTTGCGGGTTCAATCCTTTACAACTAACCACGTTATTTTCTTCAGTTAAGTTCCCTCACATGCATAACATGTGAGGGTATATTCGTCATTTTGGTTGATCATGTGAGGGAACTTAACTGAAGAAAATAACGTGGTTAGCTGTAAAGGATTGAACCCGCAACAAAAATAAACTTAAAGGTTGTTTTTAGCAACTTTTAAACATTAAGGCTGGAACTTGCAAGTTTGAGGAAACATAAAGGATGTTTTGTGCAATTTACTCTTTAAATAATCTACTTGTGTTGTTATATAATATATATATATATATATATATATATAACTCTAAGACCTTTTTTACTTGACATGCGTGAGAATCAATATGGATATACCGCGTTACATCTCGCTGTGAGGGCACCGGTGATGACTTGCCGTTAAAGAACACAAACAGATGGAACGCGTTACAGGAGATGATGTGTCGCCAGTAAAGCTTCAAGTTCGAGTATTGAATTCAAGATAGAGATTATTGTAAAATTGAGAACTTATGGATATTTTTATATGTGTTAAAACTCATATAAGGTATGAAGAAAATATATAAATACATGTTGGAAAAAATTAGATTGGATATTGTAGAATACATGAATAATAATACAAATAGGAGGTGTTGGGTTTGATAGAAAGTACTTTTAAAACCTCAAAAGTAACTCGAATACACATGGTAAAACTACTTTGTAAGTGTTCTCGTTATTGCTTAGTATAATAGTTTGTTCCTCTATTCTCCATATTCTATTTTCCTCATTGTGTTGTAATCGTGAATAAAGACAGAATAAATAGGTATAAGGTGTAAAATCTTGCCATGACTATAGCATAAGCATTGGTGCTTATCAACCTTAGCATGAGGAAACCACAACCATTAATAAAAAAAGTGGTGATGAGAAAGGTAGCGAAGGGAAGCAATATTAAGTCTCAAAATGAGGAGCACAAAACCATGAGGAAAATGAGAGTGTATGAGCAAAATAAGATGGACAACATAATTTGTGTGAGTGTATGAGCAAAATGAGAGTGTGTGCAATGGCGGCAAGGACGGAAGAGGTGTCTCTTGAGGAGGAAGCGCACATAAGATCAAAAAAACTCGTGATGCCATTGTGCAAGGAATTAGCTCCTAAAGGTAGAGGTAATGTGGATGCCAAAAGCGTAGAAAGATAAGAATCACCCAATGAAGACGACATGTGCAAGACAAGCACAACAATGCTTTGAGTTGGAAGCCAATCGTAGAATGAATGAAATATAAACTCAAGGTTGAGATTAAGAGCAATATCCAGAATGTCTAAGATGCGTCCTATGGATAAAACGAGGACATATTTAAAAAGTGGATCCTAAGGGAGTTTGATTCATGGAGATGATGGTAAATGAGATAACCAAAAAAGCTTTAATCGGTATAGGATAAGTAATGACTTTATCTCGAGAGATGAAACTACAAGACTTGGGCTCAAAATGACAAAAAAAAAAAGACAATGTGTGGATCAAGGCTGCTAATAAGCATACCAAACTAGTTAATGGTTTCATTTGAAAATTAGGAAATTGGTTTCATTTAAAATACCTGAAATATATTTAATTCAGTATAATATATTTTTCTATAAAAAATATTCCAAACAAATTGAAGACAGGTTAAGTTATAGATGTGTATGTTAAAGAAAATCGTAAGGATTTATACAGTACGGGAAACATACTTACATATAATCTAGAACGATGACATGTGTCCTAAGAATTTTGATTTTTTTTAGGTAGGTACTAAGTTAGATAC
The DNA here is from genome assembly GCA_947069175.1 of Scalesia atractyloides. NCBI lineage: Eukaryota > Viridiplantae > Streptophyta > Magnoliopsida > Asterales > Asteraceae > Scalesia > Scalesia atractyloides. The sequence continues at coordinate 66,396,771 of CAMTDV010000028.1, read as the reverse complement.
CCTTGTAATACACGGGTTAACAATACAAATTATACAACTATAATCTTTTATATTAAGAATTACAATGAAATTACATACGGCACTAACTAAAAAAAATAACAATAATAATTAAATTTGTTTTTTTAAATGTAAAAGTATACAAATAATTCATAAATTTGTAAATATTTCTTTGTATACAATGCTTTATGTTTTATCTATCATACTATCATATATGTCTAATATTAGTAATTTAGCTTTATCTCTACTTTTAACTCTTGACAACACCACATAGATCTATGCATCATCTACTATTAGTAGTTTAACTTCATATCTGTTTTTAACTTTTGACAACATCACATAGTTAAATGGTATTGTGTCCGGGCATCCCGACTCATTAAGTTATAATGGCCATATAAAATATGCGTGGGGTGTAGGCATACACCTGACAGACGCAAATATTAAAGATGGTGTGTACATTGACTATACTAAAATGACTACCAACGGGTTGTTATAATATATATGAAATGAGATTTCGAAGTGATTTTCAAAAAGACTCGGTTATTAGTGTATATAAGTGAAAACTGACGTATTTTCAAAAGATTAACCACAGGTAACGAACTTTGATAGTAGGTTGGATACAGTTTGGCCAAGAAAGCTTTGGAATTTGCGAATCAATGGCTAAAGACGTATGATGTCCAAAGTCCATTTTCTTTCGATCCTACATTGTGGGATGTTTTGTACCGAACAACTTGATATAAATTTTATTTAATATATTTCAAGCTTTTATATTTATTATTTTAACATTATATCTTCCGCTGCAAGTTGTGAAAATTGTTATCAATTATCACTCATAAACCCACCGACCGTGTGACATTTCTTGTTTCGTTTTCTCGTACATTTATCTTTCTTCAGGTCAAAGGTGATCCAAAAACAGTTGAATCGCGTGTTAACATTTAAAAAAATAAACAAAACAATTTTATTTAAACAATAAATTTACTCACTAACTTATGTTGACCCAAAATATTTTTACATATGATATAGGTGAACAAGTTTGAAGAGTTGATGATGACACGTAGGCATGATGCCATATTATGTCATGTTTTGGTTTGATGGATTATTTGAATTGTTATTTGTTTTGTAACATTTGTTTAATTTAATCATTAATAATATTTAACTTTTAATTAGTTGTGATGAGCTATAAACAATCATGATGCCCCAGTCACCTAATCCACTGCGAGTCAGGGGGTATGACAGTTGATCTATTTGGCCTTTGAAGTCATGTTGCCATAAAACACCAACTTTACCAAAAATCACCGTTTTGTTCTTTTGACTTTATATCAGGGATCAACAAATGATACCGAGTACTGGTATTGAATTTATTGAATCAGAATATTTTTGGTTATATCGGTACCGAATCGTATCGTATTGGATATTTTCGATATTGATACCTGTTTTTAAAAAGTATCAGTATTTTTGATATTGACCTTATCCCTATCCCTACTTTGTATCTTGTTTTAACCAATTCTTATGGTATTGATTAATTATCATCATTTGATAATAACATTTTTAATAAAGTTTCCTATTAGGTCAAATTTGGTCAAAATCAAGAACACACATAACCAACTTATGATTGATGAATTTCTATTAGTATTATAAATTTCACTAGCTTCCAGAAAATAATGATTTTAGTTCAAATTCACGGAGAACATGGAATCCTATTTTTAACTAACCCAACTATATAAAGTGAAACCTTTTATTTCATAACTTCTAACCAATCATTTTTCTATGATTCTAAATCTTCAGATATCAACATATTTTATACGATACAAAATATTTTCTATTCGAATTCTTTGTAGATATAAAATATGAAGTTAAGAGTTCGAATCATGTGGTGAACGATGACTCAGTGACATAAAACTAGAAGTACGTTGCCTAAAGAAAGAATGAGATACAAAATATTTTCTATTCAGGGGGTGTTTGGGATTCCTTCTCAAAAACAACTTACTAACTTATATAAGTCGTAAGTTATAAGCTACAAACACTAACTTCTTAAAAAACTTCTCAACACACAAAAATAACTTAAATAAGCTAACCCAAACACTATAAAAACAACTTATTAACTTTTATAAATTAATAATTATAAGTTGCTCCAAAATAAGCTAACCCAAACACCCTCTCAATTTCTTTGCAGTACTTTAAAATATTAGAATATCGTTTGCATACCACTTTTCTCATATGTTGATTAATAATAGTCAACGCAACCATCACTAGTGTTCTAGTGTGGCCACGGATATTTAAATTCCACCTATTGTGGGCCCGATTGAGTTTTTCCCTCCAAGTCTCAAGTTCAAGTCTGGGTGATAGGGAAATCTCATTGATAGGTTTAAATGGGGGATCTATTGTGCGAATGGCTCTCTGGTGCGGATCAGGTTAAAACAACATATGCTAGACCTTCCGACATTCACGAATAATTCACACCTTTAAAAAAAATATTCAAAGCATTCGTGTTTGTGCAGCTGTACTTGAATTTATAAAATTTGTGAACACTAGGATTTTGCATTTGAAAATTGAAAGTCATGTGATTGGTTTTTCAGGAACGGAAAGTGGTCTTCTCAAGACCAACTAAAATACCGACAACCACTTGTCCGGCCCCCTTACACAATGAGTGATTAGATCTCACAAATATTTACATCCTTTAATGGATAACAATGTTTATACGATTTTATTATTTGGTAATAACAAAATAACCATCATGTGTTTCAGCCTTTTCAGATTTTTTTCTGGACTCATCATCATCATCATCATCATCGAGTTAATAACAATTTCAAAAATCACATGTCTTTGCCTTTAATTTTAACATGACTTAGAAGCATTATTAATTAGTAGCATGGAATAATATCGTCATTAATATACAACTTGTTATCGATAACAAAAGCTAGACCACCTTGTTAAGCATTCTTCAATAGTAATCAACGCAATTAATATTTTTTGTAATTAAGATATATAATTTCACTAAAATTATATCACTATTTATTACTAGTATTTGAAGAATATTTAAGTAACAACATGCTTAAAAGAAGATTTAGACCTTTGGATAAAAGTGACAATTTTAAACGTCCGACTTAACTCTTCTAGTTATATGAAACTAAAATTATAATAATATTGATTATTAACGCTAGCAATGTTATTTGGGTTATTGTTGTATTTTCTAGATATTATATAATATATTTTTAGTTATCTAATTTATAATAAAAGACTTCAAATAATGCTACATGACATTCTTTTCTTCAACCTCATCAATTTTATTTATATTTGTTTAATTAGTATATTTTCTTTTAATATTAATAACCAATATATAGATATTATTTATCTTTATCCTTATCTTTATCTAATCTAAGATTATTAAATAACTTCGTTAATGCCCCATGACATTTTCTCCATCCATCTTTTAATAATATTATTAATATATAAATCTAATATCTAATAAATTATTAATATCTCTTGAACTTATGAAAATAGTTAATTCACAAATATTAAACTAATCAAAAAATAATAAATAAATTAAAAGCATATCATGTATTATGTAGATAATAAATAAGTATTTAATCATTAACTAGAGTCTACCCTATTAATATATAATATATAATAGTTTATTCAAGTTTTATAAAAATAAAATTTTTAACTTTTTTGTAATTTATGGTGTTGTGGTTTTTTTTCTTTATTCATTTCTAGCCCAAAAATTTTCTTCTTTTGCAATTTAGACCTTTTGGTTTTTATTTTAACCAAATGGTTTTCATCATCTGCAATTTAACCAAACTTTTTTTTATTTCAATTTTGGTCCACCATACTTTTCATCTTTCTCAAGTTTTTCGCTTCATTCTAAATTTTGTGAGTTAATGCACCGCAACGTGCGTGTGGGGTTCAACATTTTTTTGTATATTTTTTTCCATTTGACTGACCGTCGCAACACATCTATTTTTCTCTGTTTGACAAATTCATCGCAACGTGAGGGTCCTGTATTTACTTAGTTATTTTTTTCGATATTTTACGTTTCAGTTTAATTTCTCTGCAACGAGCGTGCGTGATTCAAAGATTTTACGTGTGCTTTTTGCTCTGCTTCATTTTCTTCCGTTTTTATGCGTCATTTTATTCCGTTTTTATTTATTTTGTTTTGACGAGCTTTTTCGATGTTGGTGGCTGCTGACAGTAGTATAGCATTAGTACTATTTGACACAGTTTAACGACAACCACTGTAACACAAGGGCTTAATACTAGTACTTCATTCATTAAAGAGGAGATCATCCATATGAAAAACACAATATATCAAAATAGCCTTTTCATCCAAAAGAATTTCACACATAGTCGCTTAGTGACACGTAAGATTAACAATAAAAAACCGATGCTTATTGTCATGTGTATTTCTTAGGCAATTTTAGATAATAATTAAACGAACCATAAACAAGTGAGGCATATTTTTACACTAAACACAATCACACAAATTTTACTAGTTTCTTAAATTTGTCTATTCCGCACCCTTACATACACGATTTTCACTTTTGGTGGGATTTTGGTTTTTGACACCCAAAATTTACGATTTCTTCTTTAGGTAGACTCGTCAAATTGTGCGAAAGTCTAAAACATGTAAAGGTGATAACCGTATGAAATTAAACAAAGTCGAGGTCTAAACAACCGAGAGATTTGAATCACGTGAAAAGATATAGTAAAGTTGTAAAATACTTACTTTATTTTCTAAAACAAAATTATGTAATCTTCTATATGTGCCCTATTTTGTTGCCTTCAAACAAGCTAAATTATTGTTCTGGTTTGGTCTAAACAATGATCATTTAAACTATCTATTACTTTCATATAGATCTTTCAAATATGCTTGTAATTTATAAATAATGCCATGTTAATAGTAATTTGACAGTCACAATATTGAAAAAACTCAACCAAAACTAATATTGTAAATCTGTGATAAAATCATCATACTTTTAGAAAACCGCAAAACTTTCAAGAAAAACACAATTTTTGTGTTTTTAAAAAAGATTATGTTCACATTTTTCCTTGTAAAAGACTAATACATAATTTGACATATTATTATTATTATTTATTGTTGTTGTTGTTATTATTATTATTATTTTATTAAACCTTAATTTAAGAGGTCGGCAGTAATATGCATTTGATAGAGACCGGAAACAGGAATTAAATACTAAGTAGATTGCTGGAGAACTTGGGAACAGCTTGCACAAAAGACCAGGAAAAGTGTTTTTCTAAATTCAAATGAAATGTTTATTTTATAAATATATTTCAAACCAAGTTATAAATAATTCGTTCATTCACTAAAAAAAAGCTATACTCTATAAATAATTAGTTTAGTGTATAAGCCATTAAAATTTTCATACTCGCAATAAAAACATATGTTTTAAAAACCCATAATAAAACATAATAATTAAAATAAGTGTTGTTTGGCAACTTCTGAATGCTTAAGTGTTGAACCAGTAAGAGGTCTGAACCATTAAGTTAAACCAGTAAAGGGTTTGAACCATTAAGAGCCAATATAATACTTAACCGTTCAGAGGCAAATGTCTGACTAATTCACATTAGAGGTCTTAACCATTCAGACTTACTATAATGCTTAACCATTCAGAGGTAAATGTCTAAATCATTCAGACATCTGTTCGTGAAACAAACCGTTTGAAACATTAAGTGTTGAACCATTAAGAGCCTCATTAATAGGTAAACAAACAACCACTAAAGTAAGAGAGGGGTTGTTTGAATCATTAAGGGTCTCATCAAAAACTAAACAAAAAGCCTCTAAGACCAATTGTAAAAGTCCATAATAAAACATAATAACTAAAATAAGACCACCTCAAGGCAGAAGTGTCCGAAAACCTCATTGTCGGACCATCTTGGGTCTTGCCCCCGAACTTCACGTCCTTCCTCTCCTCTTTATGGACCACACACCTTTCTATCTCCTCTACTCACAAATACGAATGGTGCCTGCGACGGACACTCTTTGGCCAAGGACCTTACGGTCTCCCTCACTCTTCCTCCACATTGGTGTCCATGGGGTTGATGGACCCTGTTAGATGCCGTAAGATCAAATAATAGAATCTTGAGGATAAAGTAACAATTTAATAGTCTAAATCTAATGTTACTCCTTAATTAGCTTTTAAGCTTGTACTTGTGCTCATCTTTATAGGGACAAACTCAACAGACCTTTGTTTTAACTTTTGGGTGGCCACAAATAAGCCACCTTAATTTGTGGGAGACAAGAATTTACAAGCACAAGACTCAAGTCATATGTTTATGCTAACCATCATTTCTCTCTGTTTGGCCCCACTCCTAACACATATATAAACACTTATCACTTTTATCTAAAGACTTCAAAGATTTCTCTGTTGCAGCAGCATATGCATCTTTCTAAGAGTGAAAAAGGTTGGTTATCTTAGGTGTACCCACAAGCCCAAGAACATGGCTTTGTTTCAAACCATCAAAAGGGGATCTCAAAAACTAAAAAAAAGATGCTTTTTCTTCCATACATGTAACCATGATCGCGCATAATCGATGAGTCGACTTTCTTGATTTTGTTTCAGGATCAGGATTGAGATGAATACAGAAATGAAGATTTGAATTAGCAAAGATGGAGGGTGGGAATATGTGGAAAAGCAACTCATACCCATGTGAAAGTTCAGGAGATAAAAGGTACATAGAATTTAATATGATCCCACAGCCACAGACACCAATGGAGCCCATGGAGTTCTTGTCCAGATCATGGAGTGTTTCGGCTGCCGAAATTTCAAAAGCCTTTGCTGCGGCACAGAAACCACAGATCGAAAAAAAGATTGTTTGTCCAGTTACTCCAGTACACGAGGCATTCATCGCACCACAACCAGTGAGCATCATAGTTCAAAAATAATAAACCAACTTGAACATTATGGTTTTTTATTGAATGTTCAATAACTATTTCCACTTTGCAGCAAGAGAAGGTATCAAGGGTCAGGGCTAGAGGGAAATGGTTTAATAACAACAGGGATGGTGTTATGAGGAAGAAAGACAAAGTTCGGAGAGAAAAGGCGCAGGCCCATGCCGCCCTGTGTGTGGCAGGGCTGGCCACCGCTTTGGCTTCCATTACGGCAGCCGCAGATGCCACCGCTAGAAGCTTGGCGTTGGATGATTCAAGAATGACCACTGCACTTGCCTCGCTACGGAGTTGTTGGCAACCCATTGTTTAGAGTTGGCTGAATTGGCTGGCGCTGATCATCATCTTGTGGTTTCTGTTGTCCAGTCAGCTACTAATATCCAAAGTCCAACCCATCTAATGACTCTCACAGCTGCAGCTGCAACAGGTTAGTTCATTCATTATTCAACCTGCATTGCATTCATGTTAACCTCTGCAAGAATACAATTACCATATGCATATTGGTGAGGTTCATTTCAGAGCACTAAATTATTGCGATAACAAAATATTTACAAACTTAAATCGTTTAATTTTTTGATCAATGGTTTATATTTTTAAAATTTTGAACTTCTTACATACAAATGTGTATGTTATGTATAAAAAAACCATCAAAATATCTTTTTAATATATAATTTTTATGCGGTTTACCTACACATGACTTACATATTCTATACATAAACAGCACTTTTTATATTTTTTTAACATAATGAGAGTTGAATACACACACTGCAGTTTAGTCATTTTATTATATTGTAAATATTTATAATGTTTCAAAAATGAACGATTTGTTTTGTTCTCACAACATGTGTAGGTTTTATACATAAAAGAAACTTTTTACATTTTTTTAACATAATGAGAGTTGAATAAACACTGCACTGTAATCATTTTTATTATATTTTTTTATATTGTAAATTTTTTTTAGGATTGCAATAATAAATGATTTATTTTGTTCTCGCAGAAAACTGTGTGCTGCCTAGTGTGTGTGTGTGTGTATGTGTATAAGCTGTGTATTCATCGGTGAAACTAAACTGTTATCGTTTCAATTAATAGCTTTGCGAGGCGAAGCAGCAATGAAGGCAAGATTTCCAAAAGAAGCAAAGAAGAACGCCACAGTAATTCCATTTGAAAAGGGAATGGGGGGTCATCATATGCTTACTAGTGAAACAACAAAATGGGAGCCTCAAGGCATGCTACAACAAGTACACAAAGGTTAGATTATAAACTGTAATGTGTGTCTATTAGATAAGAATACTGTCATATTTTAATAGCACATCGTGTACGAAAGCTCGACTTTTTGACTGCATTTAACTGACTAAATGATGATCCCGATTGTCGGTCCAGGAGGGTTACACTGGAAGCAAGTATCAATCTACATAAACAAGAAGTCCCAGGTAGATTTTATATAGTTTAGTACGAATCAAGAGCAACTGTTCCGGTTTTGAGTTTTGATCAAAGCATGAACTATGGCAGGTTATTATCAAGCTCAAAAGCAATTATGTTGGAGGGGCTTTTTCCACAAAGAATAAAGGCAAGTTTTGACTTCATTCCAACAAACTTAATACATGAACATCATTATATTTGCTAAAATTCTAAAGTGAAAGGGACCCACAATGCATATTCACTTCTGCTGACATATTATGAGTATTGAGTAGGACCCACAAAATCATAATCTTTGTTAACTTCATATTCTTTTGGTAACACAGGTGTTGTCTATGGTGTCTGCAATGAGAAAGCCTCTTGGCCATTTTGCAAAGAAAGGGACAATGCAGATGTTTATTTTGGTGTCAAAACCGCAAAGGGTCTTTTGGAGTTCAAGTGCAAGAGCAAGGTTCACAAACAGAAATGGGTTGATACAATTCAGTATCTACTACAAAAAACCAGCAACATTGACAACATTAGGCATTCTATGAACATGTTAACCTGCATAGAGTGATGGAAAATGTGATGGTTTGTGCATCTGTTATTGTTTTGTGTTTCAGTCGTGTGATTTGCAACGCCCGTGTGATATCTGAAGGCGTGAGCCACTAACCACTTGTTTTTTTCGCCTTATTTGTTGGATAGATACTTTTTGATGTCTTATTTTTAGATGTTGATGTTCCATTTGTACATAATATTAGTGAGAGATGAAAAGCAACAACCGTTTTCCCTTTCAAAAGGCTATTATGAAATTTGCGCATAGGGTGGATTAACGGATCTGAAGTCTGAACAACAAGGTGGGCTCGACTACTAGTTTAGTCTTGTAGTCGTTTTTCTCTCTTACTTCTGTTTGCGGAGCAAAAAATCAATTAAACAGAGAGAAGTTAGAGAGAAACTTGATAAATTTCTCAAAAGAATAAAACTATAACATCAAACCCATTTTATTCATGAATTTCTACAATCAAAGCGGAATAAATCAACATCAGTAAAACTAGGGGGAAACGGTCAAAGTTAAAAACTAGATAAAACTCATTTTCTGTTTTCATTCGTATCTTATGGGCCTCGTAACTCTAAATAGTAAACATGTCATTTTAATTTGGATTGTTTCAGATACTATCAAGCATTAGCTCTCTGTAGACAATTGAGGTTGAGGGAGCTTGTCCTTGAGTGCCCTTCTAACCTCTCTGGCTCTCTTCAAAAACCCGAGTACTCCAACCATTGGCCAACTTCATTATAAAAAAAAGTCAAAACAAATTGACCAAGATAGGTGATAGATTTATGAACAATGGTGCAAATGAATTCAGCAAAATTTCATGCCAAAAAACAAGCAAACATAATCACCATAAAGCTTTGTACGGTTTGTATATAAGGGGTCCTTCCACACAAAACACCAAGTTGATTGTATATGGATATTATTCACTGAACCAGTGAATCAAACACTCATAGACAAAGATTAGGATAACGAGTTGGACCCTTATGAATCATAGCATGGTTTTTCAATCGGTTACGTAAACTTCGGGATCAAGTTGGTCCCCGTATTCCCACAATTATAAATAGATATATCTACGCTAGAACGTATCTAGCCTTTTTCGCTTATGTAAACTTGGGGATCAAGTTAGTCCTCATAATCTAAAAAAGAAATGATACTTGGAAATCTTTCAGATTCAAAGAGACTCTTTCATATGGTAAAACTATCATTCTGATTAACACAAAAAGGATTATGCCTTTTCATCAATCCTTGAGAATTTCCAACACGGGTAGGTCTTTAGGTATGCGCTTTTTTTTCTCCATAAAACGAAGACATACGTCACACGTCGGCAAACAACAAAGATGAAACGAGCACAAAATAAGCGAGAAAGCAAAAGATGACTATCTGCATCAACAACTTTGGATTTTTCGGAGACGTGACCGTCCTGCAAACCACCAGTCACAAAAAGATATCAATCAGCACTTTTTTGGTGAGAAAATAATATCTTGTTTTAGATATTCCATCATCATTCATCTTACAAATAATCAAAATGAAAATGAGGAATTAGTTACCTAGCAATGCGTTGAGAAAGACGAGGGAAGGGCAGACTCTGAATAAAGACGATTCCCGGTCCCGTCACCATCGCGGTTACCAAATTATCGCCCTGTGTAAACCACCGACAGTTAAAAAAGACGAAGACAAAGATATATGTTAACAGTGACATAAAGTATCTAAATCAAATACCCCAAAGACCGCCCTTCTCATTGGACCATTATATTTGATTTGCACATTCAATGCAGATGAGAGAGCGATGACACTAGAGATGTCCACTGAAAGCGTCTCGCCAACCTCGAGATTCTTCTGCACAACTAACACCACATGCAAATGAAACAAGTAGGTCAGTTAAGGAATTGTTACTTAGAACAGAAGCAAAGAAGTTAACATACCAGATCCACCTCCAACAACAAACGCCAGTCCTTGTCCAGATAATTTTTGTCTCAAGAAACCCTACAAACACCATACCAATGATTAGTATAAAGAATTAACTTGAATCACAAGTAAGACAACGTAAAAAAAAACGCACGTCTCACCTCAACTCCGGAAACAACATTTCGTGCCCTCTGATCAAATGTGTTACTAACCTTCACATCACCGATGGAGCAAAGAAATGCATCCGGCTACATAACAATGTTATTAACAAATTCAGATCAAGATTTTCTAAGGATAAAACAAACAGGCAATGAATAAGATGTGCTTACCTGGCATAATATTTCACCGCCAAACTTTGCCAAGTCAATCTAAAGGATAAAAATTAGGTCAGAATCAAGCGACAAGAAACCGAAAATTGACAAGAAAACGAACCGGGAGAATTCTTCCTAAAGAGGGAGCAGCAATGCCGACAAATCCATCAGTTGAGCCACTATTTAGAAAATATGTTTTAGTCACATTCTTCCCAAAAAGCCACTGCCACATTCCCGCTTCATTTTCTGGGGCGTAAACATTTTCCATTTGAATGGAACCAGACATATACCACATGCAACCTGTGAATAATTCACATTGTATGAAACACAGCATAAGTTAAGCCCAATTCAAGTAACACATCTAATATTCCTATGTGCACAGTACCTCTATAAAGTCTGTAATACAACCTACAACCAGAAGTAATATCTAAGTAAACAACTTCCGCAGCCCTCATGAAGTGAGAGATAAAAAGATAGCAGTGAAACATACAAATTTAATGGCAATTACCTGGTTTTGCACTGACCTTGTCTTCTGGCTTTAACATAATCTGGCAAGGACAAATCAGGAATGTAAAGGTGAATTTTCTTGAACAAATTCCCAACACTGTAAATAATACTAAAAGGTACCTGAACTATCTGAGCTTCACCACCCAAAATCTGAAAAGATGTTACAGCATCTTCTGGACTCTATTGCACATTAACCACCGTCAGTTATTGAGTAATAAAAACGGTAAGCAAAATTCTAATTTCTAAGAGGTGTTTGAGATCCGTATTATATACTAGAGGTTACTCCCCCATTCTAGTAGCGCATACTATCATAGATAAAAGCATGAGCTAGAGTGCTAGCTAGAAACAAATCCCTATAAGCATGGTCATAGTCCAGCATGGTTTTTCAAATGTCTAGTTAAAGGCACACCCTCTGTGTCACTCAAATGAGTTGGCCACAGTTAAGGCTTAAAGTAGACTACTACTTGTGAGGGGGCATGTTGTTACCACACGTATTCTATTCCTACAATAGAAAGTATAACGTATATGGACACATTCACTTACAGTACAGACAAGCTATTCTATGGGGACAAGGTCATAATATGGCCATTTAGGCACAAACAACATACACACAGATGATTAGCACAGTACACAGCTGATACAATCCTAGACATCCATGTTCCCTGCTGCACTAGTAACCTTATGCCTTCACTCATGCGTGTTGAGTCTTGAGTGAGTAATAAAACAATCCCAAAACCTTAACAAACCGCATTTTTCCTTAACACAAACTAAGTGCACTAACTTACACTTCAAATTCAAACCTTCAGCTAATCACTAACAATAATCAACTTTAATCAGCCACAGGATCCAACCAAACACCATACAGTCACACACCCATCTCACCCGACCACATAGCCTTCACCGCTCCATTTTCACCTCAAATAAACAAAGAACAATACACTCGACACGCAAACTCAGCCCGATCACTATCGCATCGTCACCAGATCCATATCAATTAAAAACCACAAGCAATCACTTTCATTAAACTTCCAATTCATTCCCTATCTCACCTTCATTAACCCTCACTTCACAACATCACACAGCATACACCTAATCATCCATCTATACAAAAAAAAAACCTTCAAAACCTAATGAATCACAAAAATCTAATTCTGAATTTAATAATACACATACTCACAGAAACGTAAATCAATTAAAATTTCCTTGATCAATAACGAAAACCTAAAACTAAAATTCGAGTATTCACGTGAAAACCTAGATCATATACCTGATAAACGAACGGTTGAAAAGGCGTCGAAAAGAACGGAGCCGCCATAAACACACACAGTGGCTTAAATTCAACCGTAGATCAAACAATAGCTGCTGAAATCAACAAAAATGGCAGATCGATCGGACAATTTCGTGTTCGTTGTTGGGGTTTAACGGAGTTCAGAGCAAATTCTAAAGTTATTGCTTTAAATTGTCAGTCTTTTGACTATTGCTGTGGGTCTGTGTTGAGGAGGGGTTTTTTGGTAATTTAGGTGGTTTTGAAATTTTGTTTTACATGGGGATTTTAAGTTTTTCCACTCGGGTGAAATGATGAGTTTGGAACTTTTGGCTGACGTAGAGGGTGACATGTCAGCGGTTAGAGGTTGTTGTGTTGTAAAGATGACGTGGCGTAATTTTAGTGGTAGTGGTTAACGTGGATGGTGACATGTCAGCGTTTGAGAAAGGTGGATGGAGTTTGAGCGGGGATGGGTTTATCAGATTAAAATTACTAAATTACCCTTTATATGCCACAAGTATTTTTAAAACTTTCGGTTATGGTTTGTCTACACGTACGTGTATGCGTTTTATTGTTTTGGTTTAATATACAAGTAGCATTTAGACCGTGTTAAATCAAACAAAAAGTAAATGTAAAAACATTAAATAATGTGTATGTGTTGTGACGTGTTAACTTCTAAAAATTAGACAGAAACTTAAAACGTATAAGAAAATAACAAAATTGGCTTAGGACCCTCAGTTGTGATGGAACCGTTAAACTGACAAAAATAGACGTATAAACGTTGAACAACACATATGCGTTGCAACGTGTTTACTCGAAAGTTTTAGACCGGACCGTAAAACGTGTGTTTGTAAAAGATGAAAAGTATAGTGGACCAAAGTTGAAAGTGAAAAAAATGCTAGATATAGAAACGCCGGTGACATTTAAGCCTAAGGTCAACACATCTAGAACCACAACTTCCAACCACTATAAAGACATACCAAAACACTTCTGAAAACGTAAGGCTCATACACCTATATAACATTACAACCACAACTAAAAGATATGACACGACCTAACAATTGTAAGTGGGATACTAAAATGATTTAAACATTAAATAATCCACTAGCATGAATTAACAAATTTGAGATCACATGGCATGCAAGCATAAGAGTCGAAAGACGCCATGCTATAAATACCATGTGTCTCATTAGGTTGAAGGGGGTCATTAAACACAAGTACTCAATCAACTAGGCAATAAATTATGGCACCTCAATTAACTCAATTCAATCCAAAAGTACTCAATTCGGAGGGGACATTCACCTAGCTCAACTTACTATCCAAACTTTTTTTATTAAAAATTCAAGTGATATTGGATTTAAATAACCATAACTTTCATCAATTCGTCGATAACACTCCCAACTTTCGATTTGTACACGAGCACTCTCAACTTTCAACTTATTGGCCGATAACACTCTCTAACTAACTGAACCCTAACCCAGTTAGTTTTTGCTGATGTGACATCTGATGAAGCCCTTTTGTTGACATGGCATATGATGTGGCATTTTTTTATGACATGGCAGCTGACGTGACATTTTATGACTGGTGGCTGATGTCGGGTTGTTCATGAGCCGAGCTAAGCCAAGCTCAGGCTCGGTCAGATTACGGAGCTGAAAATCAGAGCTCGGGCTCGGCTTAGTTTTAAACCAAGCTGGCTCGACTTGGTTTGGACTCGATTTTAAAAATAAAAATTAGTACATAGCTCTAAAAATTAAGCAGTCTAAATATTGTTCAATACTTCAAAACAAAATATCCAAAGTAAGTAATCTAATACATCACAAGCTAAAATCAAGTTAAACAACACAAAATAAGTTTTAAACTTCCACGAAATACAATATTAATTCATTAGTATAGTAATTAACCTTCAAATAAATCATAGATATCAAATACTAAATACATGTAAATATAATTAGTTTTTTGTAATATATTATAATGTAGATAAAAATAAGATATATAACAAGTAAATGATCCGAGCTAAGCCGAACCGAGCTAACAACAAGCCAATCGGGCTCGTTATGAGCCAAGCCAAGCTAGACTCACTTTCTAAACCGAGCCGAGCCGGCTCGGTTCACTTTCAAACCGAGCTATATCGAGCGAGCTTTTTCATGAGCTAAATCCGAGCGAGCTCCGAGCTCAGCCACGAGCTTTTTGAACAACCCAAATGTGGCAGCTAATATGGCATTTTTGATGATGTGGTAGCTGACATTAGCGAACTGGGTTAGGGTTCACTTAGTTAGGGAGTGTTATCAGCCAATAAGTTGAAAGTTGGGAGTGCTGGTGTACAAATCGAAAGTTGGAGTGTTGTCGGCCAATTGGTGAAAGTATGGGTTATTTAAATTCAATATCCCAAAATTAAATATCATTTATAAACACACACCTGCTCTCTGATGGCAGCCGGCCACTGTAGTAAATCAAGAAATTCGCCAGAACCATCACCATATCATGCACACACCTACTCTCTGATGATGGAATTATCATCGGATTGGTAAATCCAAAACGGAATTGTTGATTTTGTTCCGAATTTTGAGCTTGAATGATGATCATGAGAAAACAAAGAACAGAGGGAGAGGGCGGGTGAAGATGAATGTGTGTATGGTGATTAAAGAGTGAAGGTGAAGATACTTGTTCGAGTTCACCAACCCGCATCCCTTACCTGCCCCACTTGCTGCCGTTAACCCCGCATCCCTACCCACCTCACTTGCAGCCATTACCCCTCCTATCCGACTCTAGTCGATTGAACTTGGGGGTGTCCGAGCATGATTCCCCGCCCACCCTTTTAAGAGAAGTCTTAGCCATTGTTCACTCTCACACTCAATTAGTCAACACTCTAAAACCAATACTCTCATGCCGAAGATAGCTCATAGAGACGAATCATTCTCTTAAGCGACAAAGCAAACATTTGTTTCTGCATGAAGTAATCTAAGAAGAAGATCCGCATCCACGTGAGGAAGATGTCCTATGGCTAAGAAGCATTAAAGAGTCGAGTTTCATCCCAAGATTATTAGTAGCAATAAATCACATCGTTAAAACAAGGTAAACTAAAAATTAAGATTAGCATTGTAAAAAGGTGATTTTTTTAAATAATAAGAATGCTAAATATTATTCTTTAACAAATGTATCCAATTAATATCATAGCAGCAAATTGTACAAACAAAACCCACTAGCAGCAGCAGCAGCAGAAACCACCAAATCCATGAACGTATGCTTGGATTTCATCCTAAACACAATGGTTAATTTAAAACCAATCTTGAACCCTAAACCTTAAGAAACTTCACATCCGGCCAGGCCAATGTTTTTAAGCATATTTGTAATCTGATGCAACACAACCTTCATGTTTATCCCCATGTTTATCTCTATTCCACGACACGAGAAAACATTAGAACATGTAACGTAACAAAAGCACGACTTTGATCATCATTTCCTCGAGAGATTGATATGATACCTGGCGCCCTCTGTGAAAAAAAAATATGCTTGGAAAACATTTCCATCTGTCATTGAGGAAGTACACCCTAACATGAACACCAACAACCAACTTCATTATAAGTTAGATGCAATACCTATATAGATTTCATGGACACCATTGTGCCAATCCGATCACCCCCTACAATTACAAACAGAAGCATCCTGTCTGCAGATAACAATCATCATCTTCATAACAAGAGTAAAAATAAATCACAAAGAAAATATATTGGTCACAGAATAATAAAATCACAACCAAAATTATAACCATAAAATGAAAGATAAACATTAGTAGTAAAAAAGCGCTATAGAAAGTTCAAAATGTCAAATAATATTAGCCCGAGAATTCCAGCAAGCCACCATTATCTTGTTGAAAAATGAAGCGAACTTCACGACGAATAACTTTCTGCAACTGTTACAACACGATAGGAAGAGTTAAGATGTGAGTCTGAACATCCAACAAGTTGAGGTAAGCAAGAGCTCCAATAAACCTTGAGCCTGCCAAATAATATAGAAGCATAAACAACAAAATGGTTATCAACTAAGGTGCATCATCATGTGCCATGGCATCTCAGCGTCAGTGACATATATATCATTATAAACAAATATACAAGCAGCATATCATGTATATGTATAAAAGCTTTTGTAGAGGACAATGCTATAATTGTAAGACAACTACTACAACATATGGCAACAATTTTAAAAGCTGATGCATCAACAACAGTATCAAGATTCTAAGATTAACAGTTACATTCAAGATACTATATATGCTCCGCTTGTGGGGTGCGCATATAATGTATATATGTGTGGGTGCTTTTGGGGGGGGGGGGGGGGGGGGGGGGAAAAGTGAAATTGCACTAATTTTAACGTTATTTTACTAATTTCGTGAAAATAACGTTGAAAGCGGCGGACGGTTAACCATGCATCATGTTCTGGCGTTGATAGACGAAAGACAAGGGGGTAATGCACCAAGCGGTCTTTGTACCGATTGCTATGTGTTATGTGCCTTAGGTCCAAGGCTTGATGCAAAACCACTATGGAGCCGGGGGTTTCACTGGAAGCAGCCTCTCTATTCCTACGGGGTAGAAGTAAGGATGTCTACATCTTACCCTCCTCCTTAGACCTACCTTAGCTTTGCTATGGTGAATTTACTGAGTATGTGAGATTCAGATACATATATGCAGTTTGCAAAAAAAATGTATGCATCACAGGATATCAGATAGGGGATCAACAAACAGATCTTTAAAATTCTCCAAAGAGACATGCACGAAGAATAAGGTGA
Organism: Scalesia atractyloides; assembly: GCA_947069175.1. NCBI lineage: Eukaryota > Viridiplantae > Streptophyta > Magnoliopsida > Asterales > Asteraceae > Scalesia > Scalesia atractyloides. Next base: position 66,379,155 of record CAMTDV010000028.1, on the reverse strand, counting down.
GATTTACCGAGTTGATGATGATTCAAGATACAATATATGCAGTTTGCAAAAAAAATGTATGCATCCACAGGATATCAGATAGGGGAATCAACAAAACAGAATCTTTAAAAATTTCTCCAAAGAGACATGCACGAAGAAATAAGGTAGGAACCTAACTGGTAGAGTAAACGCTAAATAACGCCTATATAAGGCTATAACAAAGCATGACAAATAGGCACCACCCATCAAGTAATGTAAATTTCTCCTCCAGTATTTACAATGGATTGATAAAGTAAATATTTTCTTCCAAAAAGCTCTTAACCTGGATCCAACTGAAGGTCAAAAAAGTGTCAAGTTTAAAATGTCCCAACTTGGAATTCTTGCAAGGAAACAAAAGATAACTTGTCTTACCTTTTTTATTGTCTTCCATTTTCCAAATCCCTAGGTAGTCAAAGGCGCAAAAAAGTGTTCGCCCAAAACAAAAAAAAAGGACATAATAAAAATACGTGTGTGTATATAATAGCAATAGAAAATTAATACTACCCCTAAATAAAATAAAGAAACATGATATAATCAGTCTGCGTAGAAAAAAGAAGCAAACTGCCGCCTGCTTAGAAGAAAAGAAGAAAAAAGAAGCAGAAAACTGCCGACTTCGGATGCAGGTGACTGCCTCACTGCATCTGGACTAAAGTGTGTCGTGCATACGATCAACACACCAAGGTCCTGCCTTGCCTGAGCGCGCCTACCCATGCGCCCACTCGCTTTTGACTACATAATCCAGATCAATGACTTTTTTTGCACATTAAATTGTATGTATTTTTTTATAATCCAAATTTTGGGTGTTCAATGGGTATTTACGTAGTAACTATAAAAATAATTTAGAATTTAATTTAATATATAAATATTATACAAATGCACGGCCTCTTGCGTACGTGAAATTCTCACCTCGTGCCTAGAACTTCAGGACCTAAACACCTCGAAGCGCCCATAGTTATCGATAGCGAATAGCGGTCAATAGCGACAGACTACCTATATGCTACATAGCGATAGCAATGAAATAGCGCACGCTATTTTGTGTTTAACGATAAGGTAGTAGATAATTCAAAAAACAAAAAAAACAGCTATTTATGAATTATTTATGTATTTATAATTTCTGATGTTAATTTTATACCTTTTATGTATAAATTAAAAAGTTCAAAGACCAAATGTAAACTACTGAAGGTACAGGGGGTTAAATGTTTAAATACACAAACAACTTTTAAGCTTTTTAAGTAAAAAGTACAAGTTTTAGGGACTGAATGTTGTGAAAGATTGAGAGGTTAAATGTTTAAATACCTAAAGTTATTTAAACCCTAAAAGCCTAAAACACTCATAAACGCAGCCGCACTCTTCTTCTTCCTGGTTTCCGGCTAAAAGCAGCACCGTCCGCCGGAAGTCGCTATATCGTCGCTATGTGGTCGATATGTACCTTGTAGCGGCATATGGCCGCCACGCCACGCTATTCACTATAGTGGCCGCCATAGACGCTATTGATAACTATGGAAGCGCCCCACACTTCTAGTGCAGCAAGTCAAACAGTATTTAGAAATACAATGGTTTGCGACAACTTAACTCAAATTAATTAGCAAAGCAATTGATGCCTCCGATTGCCACGGAAGTCCAACAAGAACAACATGCGAGATTTAAGTTTGCTAATTGGATCTGCCATCGATGGCACTCCAGCCACGACTATTTTCCAACAGTAGACTTCTGGTTAAGAATTAGAAATGCAGAATGTTATGCATTACTGTTTTCACAAACCAAGCCTTCTTGAATGATTAAAATAGTTGTCTAGACTCTTAACCTTAATCGTGTATACTAGTCTTCCTAGAAGTCACTTCTATACACGAACACAGCACACAGATATTTTACTGTCAAGCAAATCTTAGAGGTAATTGATAGCTATAGCTTTCACGGTTGCTTACAGCCTACCTCTGCCAAATCAAGTTTCACTTCAGAATGTGCCTTTAAATGCTTCTTGAACACCAAAATATGACAACTTTTTTTGACACAATGTGAGTCAGAGCTTATACCACAGTTTAGAAAATTTGGATACATTTAATAGAACAGGATCCACCTTAAGCTATGTGAAAAACACGAGCTAGGCACATAAATTGGGAAACAAGAGGAGCTATCAGACAAGATCCTTAATTTCCCAGAGAGCAATATAGCAGACTTAAAAATGACATATACTAATGACCCCAATACCCCACCCCCTTAAAAACCTAATGTAATAAAAAGATTTCTATAGTGACACTGCAGATGCAGTGAGAAGACACTTGTCATTAGTGACTACCAAATCTAATAGACCAAATGTAACTATACTATATATATTGGTGAACGGTACAAAACATTATGTTGGTGAATGGTACAAAACTTTTTTAAAAATGTACCCCTCCATCTTGGTAATTCATGGATGGTAATTACTATCTTGCCCTCAAGTATCAACCAAAAAATTTAGTCTAAAGTGGTCTATAAAAAAATTGTTGACTATCGTTTTACGTCTGCGACAAGCCAAAAGCACAGCAGAACATATGTAGTTATGTACCAAACATGGTTCTAAAGAACTATGGATCCAAGGGAAATCCCACCCGAGCCTATGATCTGGCAGATAAATCCACAAGATCACCAAGCAAATCACCAGCCCTTCACAATTCTGAACTATTAGACTGCAGCAGATGGTCCAAAGCGTTGCAGCTTATGGGATTCAACCTTAGGACCTCCTTTAATAAATCCCAAACCCTTATCCCACTCAGCCACCCCCTTGGTGTTTACTTCTCAAAATTTTACTAAAAACTTACATCCTAACCAAACCATATGAAGAAGCAGATTTAGTGACAAAAACATGGTACATACTTACAATAAAAGCACATGTAGAACCAACACCGAATTGCCTCATTTCATCTCAGCCATAAACTTTTCATACTCCGACTCTGCACCATAAGTGGTTTGTTGAGTTTGCTCTGCAGAAGAAATGGGCGGGTTTGAAGACCATGGTGCCCTAGCAAGACTTGGCTGCTCAGTCGCAGGCGGTGGGGGAGGAGGTACACTGTAATAAGAAGAGTAGCCCATGGACGCTGAAGGATACGCACTTGCGGGTTTGGCGCCGTCCCAACCATCGAACTGCCATAAACATTACTAGCAGGCGACTGTACAGAAGCCGTACTCTGAGAATGCAATCCGCCTGTGTAGCTTTGCGAGGTTTCAGTAGATGAACTGTTCTGAGGTGGATATTGAACACCATAAGACGGTATATGTTGACCTGGGTAAGATGAAATACACATTTGATCCAGGTGGTGGTGGAGGAGGAGGTTGAGCATAAGAGGCGTAAGGTGGAGGTGGTGGGCCTGGTGGCGGTGGTCCCCAAGGAACCGGTGCAGTGATATAGCTTCCCGGAGGTCCAGCACTCCCAACAGGTCCACCTGACGCCATCTGCTGAGACTGGTATCCGCCAGCACCAGCATAAGCCGGCACAGGTGCCGCAGGAGCCATAGCAGGAGGACCAGGGGGTACTGTAGGTTGCGGTGGCTTCCCCGCAACTCTTACTGCAATTACTCTTCCGTCTAAACGATAACCGTTCATGCTCGCAATCGCTTGATTTGCCTGAGCTACATCGGAATACTTTACAAAGCCATACCCTTTGCTCAGCCCGGTGATCTTATCTTTAATCACCTTTGCCATTACTATTTCCCCAAAAGGTGAAAACAATCTTATCAAAGCATCATCTTCAAAAGTCGGCGGAAGGTACCCAATGTACAGATTCGTATCGTCAATTTCTTTACCAATTCCAAGACCAAATCCCGTTCCAATTTTCGCTGCAGTGCTTCCAAGACCAGGGTGTGCCGAAACACCGGTGCTGCTTCCATTTGTACTGCTACCGGCTGCCCATGGAGGATTGCTCCCGGAAGCACCCATAATAGCCAACGGCGCGCTTTGCTTACTAACACCTTCTGGAAGCGTCCCACCAAGCTCCGCCAAAAAATTCTGATACTCGTCATCCATTTTCTTCCCACCAGTCCCTTTCATCGGACAATCAATTGTTGGATGCCCACCATCCCCACATATCTTACACAAAACATCACTCTTAAAAGTCGACAACCTCGACGGACAAGCAAACTGACGATGCCCCGGTTCCCACACAACCTACAATACTCATCATCCCTAATCGTCCCATTCAACGCAGCAAGCTCCCTCAACTGCTGCCGTTTATGCTCATTCAACCCTTCATCAACCGGATGCAACAACTTCTCCACCATCCCCGCCGCCGCATCCAACCCCTCCTGCGTCTCCGCCTCCACAAGCACATGCAAATCCTCATTCTCCGACGGGTCAAACTTCAAATCCCGTTTCTGCCCAAACTCCCTTCCTTCACCGAACCTTTCCCACGTATCACAATTTTCGCACCCGTCTCTTTCTCCATCCGTTTCTGCGTATTCCCCCTCGGCCCGATAATAAGCCCGATAAAATTATACCCGGGATACTCCTTCATCGGAATATACAGCTTTTTTTGAAGCTTAGGCGGGCGATAATCCGCAGGCGGTTTAAACGCCGGGTTTCGTTTAATAATCTGGGAAATAATCTCCTGTCTCTCTCTATTCAACCTCTCCCTAGCCCTATACTCTCTTGTATTTATTCTAGTTCCCATATTATCATAAACCGGGTCGGGTGAGGGTGACCTAGCACCATCGGGTCGGTCATCTAACTGTTGACCGGATTGTAAAATTCTACTAATTTCCATTAACCTAGCATTAAGCGCTTGAATTTCAGGGTCCATATCCATACCTCCGGTGAAATCCTTCATGAAATCCGGTAACTGGAACACGGGTTTGGGCTCATCGTCGGCCCAACGAGACTTACGCTTTTTGACGCCGTTGTTATCGGAGTCTCCGTCGGCGGGTGGTGGGTCCCAGCGGCTACGACGCCGTCTCCGACTTGTGGTGTCGGAGGGGTCTGCGGCGGTATTGCCGTTGTTGGTGGGTTGATCTGGGTGTGGATCGGACGGTGGTGGTGCGGGATCGGTGGCGTGTGGGGTTAGGGTTTCGGATTGGAGAGAATCCATGATGGAACCAGAAGGTTTGGCGGCCGTGTGTGTGAGAGAGAGGTGGAGAATTTAATGTGTGTGTATTTTAGTATTGGGTGGATGTTATGTGATTTGTTTTGTTTTTGTTTTGTGGATTTTAGAAAGTATTAAGTTGAAGGTCAGAAATATGTAAAATTAGATGGGGATAAATCATAAATAAGCTTTTTTTTCCTGAATTTTTGGATTTTATTTGTTATTGTTGATTGATGAATTTATTAATTTGAAAATCAAAAAAATATTATGAGTTAAAAGTTTTTGATAAAGTAAAAAAAGGTTTATTATAAAGTGAATGTGTAACTATGGCAATACCAATTTTCGGCCAATTGAATATTCCATATCTACACGTAGGGTGGTTGAGCGTGTTACTCAGAAGATGCGTAGGCCTGTTTCGGGTTGGTGGGTATACCACAATCGCGGGTAAGCGAGTTGGTGGAGCAAGTACTACAATTCGTTTGAAGATTCTAAGAGAAAGTAGGTAGTGGGTTGATGCATTGGATAATGGGTAGTTGGTTGAGTTAGGTGTTTTCCCTTGCTATTTGGGTTCAGTTAGGTTGTATTAGGTTAAATGGTGTGGCACAATGCTATTTGATGGTAATGTGGGTACTTGTAAGACCATGTTTTACCGACTAACGCTCCTAGTAACTGAGATGTTAGTCGACGTTAAACACTGCCCCAAAAGGAGTTAAGAGCCGGTTAATTTAGGTTCACCGTTGTTCAGACCATGGCTTAAGGAAGGAAGAAACCGCTGGGGTGAGGGTCCCGTCCCTTAAACGGCTATATTGTTTTTAATAAAAAAAATGAAATTAACCCTATATATAAAAACACAATTTCATTTTTACAACACTTTTTCACTTATCTCATTATTTCTAAAATCTTTCCTTCATTTTTTAAAAGATGAATCTACCCGTCGACTCATCTCTCATCTCATTCATGTTTGGAATAACAAATCATAGTTTTTGCTAGGGATGTTTACGTTTGGTTTCAAACCATGAAATCCCCAAACCAGTCATCGATTTGGTTTCACAATTGGTTTTTTCTTAACTCTTGGTTGGTCGGTTTCAAAATTTTCAAACCGTAGCAAACGGTTTATATTGAAAACCAATCATAATAAAATCGAACCGAATCATAACATATTTTAGCTTTACTAACTATATATCTATAATCTATATCTATATCTATAATACCTAATTAAGCAAACTGGGTTTTCTACCATTTCGATAGTTTTCAACAATTTTAAGATGGCATATGAAGAGACTCAAGAACAAATGCCCAACCTTTACCATTTTCTTCCCATACTACCCTTCCTTTAGTTGTTGGGTGTAATCATTTTCATCCATCAATGACTTAAATTTCATTTGGAACCCTTGAGCCCTATCACATTTAATTCCATATAATTAATCTTCTTCAATTAAAACAAAACATATTCACCCACAACTTCTTGAGAGAGAGAGAGAGAGAGAGAATCCCCCTCTTACTCTCCTTCATTGAATGCTTCTCTTGAATCGTTTTTCCTTCAATTCGTCTTTGCAATCCCCTCCATTTCAATTGCACCTCTGAAAGATAAAAAGGGGTTGGATCTGATGAGAAGTGTGTTCCACGTCGTACCCAATCGTCACGTTTCAAATTCGTAGAGAGAGGGAGAGGGGATGAGAGAGTAGAGAACTTTCACTTCTATAATGGCAATCAACTACTACTAGGGTTTACACTCGCTTTCTTCTACTTAATCGCACCAAACGGTGCTTCGAAGCTTCAAGTAATTCGATGACGCTTAAAACCTGGTAAGACAATCTAAACCTAATTGATCATTTCATTTGCATTCATACTCTCTCTTCAAGCAACAATTTTTCCCTTCTAATGATTTGTGTTTGTTTTTATGTGGTATTAGCCTTCCACAATTTCAATTTTGGATGGCTATTTTAGTTGGGATTTATTAATTTTATTGTGAGAGTAGTGTAGCCAAGGTGTTTGTGGAAATGACTTTGTTAACGAATGCATATTAAAGTGTTTCTTAATTCTTTTTAGTGTATATCATGGGCTACCTAATCTGTTTTGGTGGTGAGGTACGTCTTAGCTAATATTCATGTCTTTTCATGATTTCAAATAATTCACTCATGTTTGGTAGTTAACATGTGGCATTTTTATTGAAGTGTATACATGTGATATATTATGAGTTATGCTGCTTGTGGAGTTGTGGTCATCCGTTTGTGCAACTTGCCGGCAAGGTTTGTATCTGTGCATATTATATACGAAATTGCAGTTCTTTTTCACTATTTACATAGTAATCTTTAGATGTTGCTTACATCTATAGTTGTTAACACGTGACTTGAATCTTAAATTTTCAAGCCATGATTTGGCTCGCAAGTCATGATTTAAAAAGTATTAATACTATACACACCTAAAAGGAAAGTATAAGTTAGCTCGATGGGGTTTAAAGTGCAAGGCCCTCACAAAAGCATGTTATGTGAATATGTTTGGGTTCCTTGTATGAACTTATGCAGCTTATTAACATATCAAAGCCAAGTCCTAGCTTCTTGAAGCGGTAAACTTCATGCTCATATAGGTTGCTCTTTATTCTTGCACCTGCATATGCAATTTTTCAAAGAATTATTAAGAAGAAAACCTTCAACCTCCTTTAACTTGCAGGTCTGAACACATACCTGGGGATGAGGCTACTAATGTGTTCCAATTTCTAGATTTTAAGCTTTCCACATTGAATTCAGCACCTAACGTAATATTATGTGAGAATTGGGTATCTTAACACGAGAAATTTCATTGGACTTTAATCCCATCCCTATGGTCGCCTTGTGCACAAGATCTCTACATAACTATTTGGTTAAATGGTTGGCTAAATTTGTTGAGTTCTCACAAACTCCACCGATATCACCCCATGCATGATGAGCTCACGAATCATGTTGTGTCTAATACCTAAGTGTCTAGACTTCCCATTATACACTTGGCTATAGGCCTTAGCTAAGGTAGCAACACTATCACATGGGTAATAGATATTGGTGATATAGGTTTAGGCCACAATGGAATCTCATAAATCAAGTTTCTTAGCCACTCAACTTCTTTGCCAGTTGCAGCTAATGCTACAAACTCAGACTCCATTGTTGAATTAGTTATGCAAGTCTGTTTCTTAGATGCCCAAGATATGGCACCTCCTCCAAGCAAAAAAGTCCATCCACTTGCGGAAGAATAATCTTCCTTATTGTTAATCTAGCTTGCATCCGAATAACCTTCTAAAACTGAAGGAAATCCAGTGTAAGTCAAACCATATTTCATGATTCCTTTCAAGTACCTAAATACTCGATTCAAAGCTTGCTAATGACTTGCACCTACATTGCTAGTATACCTACTAAGCTTTCCAACAGCATAGGCTATATCCGGTCTAGTGCTAATCATAGCATACATGAGAGATCCAATAGCCCTTGAATATTCAAGTTGGCTTACAGCTACACTTTTATTAGGTGAGAGCTTAAAAGCCGAATCCATTGGAGTGCTAACCGAAGAACTATCATGAAAACTAAAATTTTTCAACATTTTCTCAATATAATGAGATTGAGAGATCAATATGCCATTGTTCTCCCGTTTGATCTTTATACCAAGGATCACTTCCGCCTCCCCATGTCTTTCATGTCAAAGCAAGATGACAAAAATTTCTTTGTTTTATCAACTTAATCTTGGCCAGTACCGAAGATCAACATGCCATCTACATATAGACAAATTATGACTTCTTTTCTAGAATCATCAAATTTGCTATATACACACCTGTCCGCTTGGTTTAATACAAAACCATTAGACAATACCACATCATCAAACTTTTGATGCCACTATTTGGGTGCTTGCATTAAGCCATATAATGACTTAACTAGCTTACACATCTTATGCTCACTGCCATGCATAACAAAACCTCTGGTTGTTTCATACATATCTCCTAATCCAAATCACCATTCAAGAAAGCAGTTTTCACATCCATTTGGGATCACAAGATTTTGTATTGCAACTAAGGCAACCAACAATCTAATTATGGTTATTCTTGCTACAGAAGCATATGTATCAAAGTAGTCTATTCCTTCCTTTTGTCTAAAGCCTTGGATAACCAATCGGGCTTTAAACTTATCAATTGAACCATCTACTTTCATCTTCTTCATGAAGATCCATTTACAACCATGTGGTTTACACCCAGTGGGCAGATCAGACAATTTCCAAGTGTTATTCTACATAATAGAGTCCATCTCATCATTTATAGCTTCTGTCCAAAACCTACATCCCAAGATGCCATAACTTCACTATAGGTTCTAGTATCTTCCTCAATATTGAAACAATATTGATATTGAGTTTGAATTTCATCTCTGGATCCTTCAACCAAATATAGTTGAAAATCATCACCAAATAATTTAGCTTTTTTTGCTCTACACTCCTTCTAGGTTCCAGTGGAGTATCAATCACTTTATCAGCCATTTGAGAGTTACTAGAGCTTAGAACCATGTCCTTAGGCCTAGGAATTGAAGAGAATCTATTCTCATCATAATCTGCAATTCTTGCCTCAATTACCTATGCACAGACACGTAGTCATTGGTTCTATAACATAGAACCTATGAGCAAATGAATGCTCAACATACTCAATGAAAATGCAGTCTATACCTCTTTCACCTATGTTCCTTGTCTTAGGATCAGTGAGCCTTACCACAGCACTACAACCCCAAACTCTCAATTTATGCAGCTCAGGTGGTTTCTTATACCAAAGCTCAAAAGGGGTGTTCTTGTTCCTTTTATTTGGAACCCTATTTAGCAAATAGCAGGCTATTAACATAGCCTCACCCCAAAAGCCCTCACTTAGGCCTGAATAGGAGAACATGGTATTGACCATTTCCTTTAGAGTCCTATTCTTCCTTTTCGCCACACCATTTTCTTTCGGTGTGTAAGGAGCTGTGGTATGGTGTATTATTGTAGTTGATTGGAAATTCACCAGATCAAACACCTTTGTGCGTATGTAGAGTTTTGATCAACCCACTCCGATGAAGCTCTACTTCTTGTTTATAGATCTCAAACTTTTCAAGAGCTTCATCCTTAGAGTCGCGATGTGTTTCAATAAATGGGTGTGTTGCTTTCTTATGAATTTAGTTATTTTTTTATCACTTTTAAACTATTAAGATGTTATCAATATTGCGATTTTGTAAGTCCCAAAACTACGATCGAATATCACAAACACCTATTCAAGTTGCGGAAAAACAAGAAAGGTGTAGAAGAATAAAAGCAAAGTCGATTGTATTAATGATCTAGTGCACACGATTACAAGGAATCATCTGGTACACCTATTCGAAGTCTACTAAACAATCAACATCAACAATCAACCCAAGACCTAGGTGCATCCTATTTATAACATATAGGATGACCTAATACAACTGGGCCAAGCCCAAACCCCTATTCGACCATACATAACCTCGACCAAGCCCACAAACCCTAAACCAAAACCAAGACTATCTAATACAAGATAAACGTAAACCTATATATATACACCCTTAGAATATCGTCCTAGGTTTATGTTGTCTTGGAAAATCAAGCATTACTTGCGTTTTTGGTTTTTCTTTGCGTCAGCTTTAGATATCTTCTTACCAACATATGGACCAAACAACTGCGTTTCCACTCTACCCCTGATTCTTGAACACAACTTCATTTTGATTATTTGAGCAACCCCTCCTGTATAAGATTTGGCACACACCTCATACTGGGGGTCATTTTGGATCTTAGATCTTCCAAGTCAATGAATATCTCTTTCCCCGAATCTCATTAGATCACGTACATCTTAATTCGATATTCTTCGTGTTCACAGACTATGACCGCTTGCCTAGAAACTGGGTCGTACATCTAGAATTTAAAACCAGATAGACTATCATCAGGAAGATCCTTGAGCAACGGAATTGTCTTTGCTTTTTTCGTTGGAGGCCACATTACAGTCTTTAGAGGTTGATTTGTCTTAGGATTAAGTACATCTTTATGAACCTTAACATATTATTGTTGCAGATTCATATCCTTGAAGTTCACTAATGCCTGTAGTTGCAGCTTGTTGTAAAAATTCTATCCAATCTTGCAATTAGGATATGTGCACTGATCATGATAAGGAGCATTACTCAATTCACGAAGATCTACAGGTGTCCAAGTCTCAAATGAGCTTGATGAATTATAATACTCAACCTTCCCATTCTTCCTTGTCACAAGAAACGTTCCTTTTCATCATTGTACACCCAACTTCTAATTTATGACCTGTTCCCATATCTATCATATTTGTCTCTTCCAGTAGTTACCACATATCAATCAGGCATGTCTTGAAATCCGTAGTTCTTTTCAGCACCCACATTCCTCATAATCACCTCCTTCTGCTTCCTCTTCTGATTAACTGTATGAGGAGGATTCTGAATATATATGTCAATAGCTTCCTCATGTTCCTTATCCATTTGTGCTTTTTCAACATCAGTATACTCTTTAGGAGGCTCAGCAAACTCCTTCGGAAATTTCCTTCTAGCTTCTGCTTAAGATCCATAACCATCGCTGTAAGGGATCCTAGATTTGTCTCAAGCTCATTAATCTTCTGATTCTTGTGAGTTATTTCTTCCATTAAACTTGCAATTTGGACATCTTTGAAAATTTTATCTTCTTCCAATGTAGTGATCCTCTTCTTAAGAACTGCAAGTTCATTGCTTTCAAGCAATTCTTCGCTATCAGGGCTACTAGATGCTTTATGAATATTCTCTTGATTTGGTTCAGTAGCTGTTGCAGCTTCTTTTGCAGCTTGTTGCAATAGTTCTGCTGCTTTCAACATATAAGCATTAGATGGAGCATTGCTTGATCCTTCACCCGTCTTGGCAGCAGGCATGAACTCAACAGCCTTTGGATTAGTAAGAAACTCAACAAAAGCATCACTCACAGATGTTCAAGAAGCACCAATGGGTGGTCATTCAGTAACAGCAGACATGGTCGCATCTGGGTTTATGCTTGTCACATCAGCTGCTTCATAGCTGATCCTAGGATCTCTTCTGCTTCTTTTCCTAGTATGAAGATCAGTTGTGGGATCTTCATTTACATTCTCAGGTTTAGTAGGTATAGTTTCAACAGTTTCAGTGTGAGGAGGGTGAAGAAACACATGTTTAACCAAGGGATATTCGGAGATATATTAGTTATAACCTAGTCTTTCTGCATGAAAGGATTCTCCTTCGTTCGTTCTTCAGGGTGATCTCACTCGGATTGATTTGCAAAACTAGCAGCGCCATTAGTCTCGTCACAGGGAAAAGGGAGGGTTTTCTTCGTGACCACACTCCGGCGTGAGAACAAGTATCTGTGATTGCGAGTAGTAAGCAAAGAAGCTCAAGGAGCATTCAATAAGTAAGTTCATATATTTCTCAACAATCCTTTTACCTTGTAGTTCGATACTTATTTTATAGCCGAAAATAAGTGGGTTTAGGAGATGAGCTGATGGGTCTTGGCCTGGCCCAGACAACCAGAGATATCCGTTCTGTCCCTCTGCATTGAACATTAAATGTTCCCTGTAAGAGCATTAATGTTCTCAGTCAGGAAGTGTGCCTTGTCGGATGTTGAATGGTGCTACATGTACAGGTAGTTGTCCCTGTTGTCAGACCTGCTATCAGCCGAAAGTGGAGAATGTATGACAGTCACTGGCGTAAGTATGGTTGGTGCACAGTCTGGCCTCTGCATTACTGTTCATGCGACGCAGCCTGACACAACCTGCCGAGTAACCATTGGGTCACAGCTCTACCACATTGTACCCTTGTATATAGTCAACTCCTCTCTGTGCGTTTCCCTTCTGCGAGGCTTTCAGTGCTTTCTGGCCAACACAGAGTTGTAGGGATTAAATCCTTTTGTTCTTAAGACTATGAGTTGTTCTCATGTTTGTCTTGTCCTTGTGCAAGGTTTTAAGGCTTTGTGGCTGGAGGGTTGTTTGGTCCGTGCAGGGTCAAGCATCCTGCGCGTTTAAGTCTAATTCATTGCTGCACTAAGTACGCAAGGCTCATTGTGTGACTTGCTAGTGTTGGTCTAACTTGCCGTTGCACTGAGCGCGCACGGCTCGTTGTGTGACTTGTATGATATTGGTCTAATTCACCGTTGCGTGAGTGCGCAGGGTTCATTGTGTGACCTGTATGTATTGGTCTAATTCACCGTTGCGCTGAGTGCGCAAGGTTCATTGTGGGACCTGTATGTATTGGTCTAATTCACTGTTGTGCTAAGTGCGCAAGGTTCATTGTGTGACCTGTATGATTGGTCTAATTCACCGTTGTGCTGAGTGCGCAAGGTTCATTGTATGACCTACTGGTTCTAAGGAAGGCGAATCATTGCACATTACGCGCAAGGTTATCCTTGTAATATGTTGTTGAGGGTATGGTTCCTTGCACAGGCGTAGGATTGTTGGGACCATACCCCTCCAAGTCCCCCAGTCCAGTGCTAGTCCTATGCGCTTGTTGGCAAGTAGGTAGAGTGCTAGACTATAGAAATTTGTATGCGCGCTTATTTCAAGGGCAAAAATTCTAGAAGGGTTGGAGGAAATCTTTGTGTGAAGGAAAACTCTTCGTAATGATGTCTTTGAAATTTGAATCTCTGTCATGCTGACGGTGCAGGTGGGTTGGTGAGAAAAAAGGAGCCTTTGAGGAGACGTCTGAGCTGTTGCATGCTGTCAACAGTGCAGCCTCACTTGCATTAATGAATTGGCAGAGAGAGTGGCGACCACGCGCGCATGGTAATTGTCAGTGGCGACCACGCGCACATGGTAATCGTCACTTGCCTGCCACGCGTCTTGCGCTGATTGGTTGTCATTTCCTCGCGTGCGTCACATTTCCCAAACGCATTAAATGCGATTAGTATAAATAGGGGTAACCGTCTAGGGTTTTCTTCATTCTTTCGCACTGCGTCTTTAGAAATTCTCTGAAATTTTCTTGAGTTCTTGAGTTTTTCTTGTCTTCAAAACTTTTCTTCAAAACTTTTCTTTGATTTTTATGGCGACCAGGGGTCTGGAGGCTGCTTTCTTCTAAAGAGGCTTCGACCTCTTTACCGGTGATAAAGTGGAGCCTGTCCACTTTCCATCGCATGGTCTCTGGCTACCGGTTTTCCCAGGAATTGGACGCCCGGTATCCAGCGGAGGGTGATACAGCCGCCGATGCTCCGGCCAGCTACATCATCTTATTTTTGGTTACCGGTTTCAAAACTTTTTGTTGAAATTTGCATTTTTACGGCTTCCACATCTCCAATTGAATCCAATGGGGATGGTGAGAATTAAGCATTTTGAGTTTTTATGCCGGGCGACGGGGTTTGTCCCAACCGTCGACCGATTTCGCATTTTTTACCAACTCCATTGTTCAATGGGTTTTTATTCTTTCCAGCACTGTGTATAGGCCAGGAAAATTTTGCTCTCCCCTCCCAAGTCCTTCCACGATTGGAAGGCAAAATTTTTTTATGTGAAGTCTGGTGTCATTCCCCTCCGGATGCACTTCCGGGGGCGGAGGAGATTCCGGCGGAGACTACCCCTATACCTGTGGTGGATTCCTGGTATAAGTATTTGAAAGAAATCCCGGTGATCCAAATCCCGGAGAGAGTGTTGGTGGCGGCGGGTATGAGTTTGGTGTGGAGGCCTGACCGCCGGGAGAGGCCGGTTTACATAGAGGGGGATAGGAGTAAGTATCTTTGCTTTGCTGTTGTATTTCTTGATTTTCTCCTTGTGCGTAAGCTGACCATGTGTTTCTCTTTTGCAGGGGCGCCGTTGTTCTTGGCGGCCTTCAAAAGGAAGGAGGGCCACATTGAGAAAATTGCCCTGGGCCTGGAGGAGCCCACCTGGTACACGCAAATCCTGGGGAATTTTTAACTCCCCAGGAAGAAGGATCTGCTGGCCCCCGAGCCTCCGGTTAATCTTGTGGGGCGGAGCACGTGGAAAGGGCTTCTGCCCAGAGTACTTAGACCAGTGCTCCACAAGGGGAGAATGTGGAGAAAAAACCAGCCGGGGATGACGCAGGCCCTTCTGCTCCTGATATCTCGGCACTCCGCCTAGATGAAACTCCGGGGGAGTCTTATTATAGGTCTTTCTCCTCAGCTGAAGCACGAGAGATCCACACTCCTGTGTGGAAACTAGAGAAAGGAGAGACCTTTTCTCACTGGCCAGCGTGCCGTGAGTGGTTTGAGGGTGCTTTCCCCCTAGCGGAGGTACATTCGCTTTCTGATCGTGGAGAGGAGGCGACATATCAGATGTACCTCCAGGCAGCCGCCATGTCCGCCTCTGTGTCTTACAAAATTCCTCGTGAGTGGCGAGACCTGGTGAGGCAAAAGAAAGATCTCGAAACTGCCCGGGTGAACCTTGATAAAGAGCGAGCCCAAGTGGCTGCGCGCGAAGCTGCGGTATTGGCAAAGGAATTGCCACCGCCAATGAGCAGCGGATTGAGGAGTGGTCCGTGATGGGTTGGAAAAATGGGCCGAAACCTTGGAAAGTAAACTTGCTGACGAGCGCAAGCTGTGGGAAGAGGCCAGTGAAAAAGACAACATGGAGAACAGATTTCTGAGAGACGGGGTGGCTGCGCCGCGCGCTGCTGTGCCGTGCATGGGCCAAGAGAAAGAGGCGGCAACTGCCGCGTGTGCACAAGCTAGAGTACAACTTGAGTATAGTAAACAAAGAGAGGTAATTCCTTTGTCCTTGTGTTTATTTATTTGGTCATGCGACAAAGTTTTAATGCTAACCTCGTTATGACCAATCAGGTCGAAGCCTGCGCTGCTTTAGAGAGCGCGAAAAAAGACGTCCAAGCAGCCTTAGTGGAGAAGGCCGAGCTTCTGCGCCGACTGCGGCTGACGGAGTCGAAGGTGGAGGTGGGCGAGAAGAAATTGGAGGATGTTGAAGCCTCTCGCACCGTCTCCGAATCGTTAGTTGACTCTTTGGCCAACAACTTGTTGTGGCTTCAACAACATGGGATTGCTCATATAAGTGTTTCGCTTATTTTTTATTGTGTTCTCTCCTTCATGAATTTGACCTGAATGTCTCTTTAAATTTGCAGATAATCCGTTCGATTGTGAACTCTGCGGAGCTGGATGCCGCAGTAGCCAAGCTAGTGGTTGCTGCGCGCTATGATGGACGCGCGCAAGGTTATGCGGAGTGTGCGCAGCAGGTGACCCATGTTCTGGGGACTCCATGGGATTCCAGCCATGCTTCTACTTCCGTGGTTAATACCGGGGCTGCTTTTGAGAAGGCGCAGAAGGGTTACAATCGTCTCGATGTCCCAGTGTTAGAGTTGGTGAGTGATGCACTCACTCATGACAACTTTGTCTACCGCTTGAAGGGTATCTTTCCCGCGGAAGTTGAAACTGCTGCTGATGAAGAGGAGTAGATTGTAGGGTCCTCTTTGTAATAGCTTTTTGTAATCTATTGACTGTGATGTGCGTTGCACACTTTGTAAACACTTATCTTTTTAATGAAATGTTCCTTTCTGGTTACAATATTTGCGTGTTGTAGACCATCTTTGTAGAGGTATAGCGAATGAGACTGGTTTTGAACTCGTGTGCGGGTCCATCAGCTCCTAAGCGTGCTCGCATAGGTAGTGATTTAGGATTCGCGAGTCATTGTGCACCAAGGTGTTTTCGCGTATACCCAAAGTGGTGCCGCGCAGTTGTAAAAAATATTGAGATAAAAGTGGAGCAGGTGTTGTTGTCTTTATTACATGATTTGGCGCAAGAGCCATAGTAAGAGACAGACAAAAGATGATGAACTTGTAGGTTACATGTATCAATGTCTTGGTTGGTAACGTCAATGAGACGTGAAGCTTCTCTGGTTGTTTCATTTACGCGAAGGACCACCCTGGGTTATACGAACACTCTTCATTTTCTTGTTATTTGGGGCTTCGCCGCCTTGAGTAATTTGGTGTTCCTCCTTGCGCATGTTTTGTGATAAGTGGGTGAGCTTTCCACTCTTGAGTGCCTTCTCAATCTCTATGCTCAGGGAGATGCAGTTGTTAGTTGTGTGCCCGTGTCTTTATGATAACCGTAGAAGAGGTTGGGGTCTTGACCCTTCTTGTTGCGCATCAGCGGTGGTTGTTTGAATTGATGGTCCTCTGTGTTGAGGACCTCCGGCGGTGTCTTCGTCAGTGCGGTCCACTGGCGATTGCGATTATCTTTTTCTACAGTTCGCCAGGCGGGAACTTATTAATGGTCGCTCGGGCATCGACTGTTGTGTGGGGAGGATGCTGGTTGTGTTCACTCCCCCCTTTATTCTTTTTCCCAAGACTCCTGCTTAAGTCTTGCGGACGGCGTTGTGGTAAGGGGTCGCCTGCTATTGTTAAGGTTGCGCTCTGTCTGCGCGTAAACCTTTGCCGCGGCCATAAGTTTCTCCCAGCTTTGGGGAGACCTGTGGTTCCAGACAAGACTTTGATCATCTTGTCGCAGCGTATGACATATTTGAACTGTGCGAGAAAAGGTCTTCGTGCACGTCCCCTATCTCTAACACCTCTTTATTGTAGCGGGTGATGAAGTCTTCGAGGCTCTCTCCATCTCGCCGCCAAATGTTCATTACGTCAGAGAAATCTCTGACGAATCGTCTATGCTGGATAAAGTGTGTTAGGAACTTGTTTTTCAAGTTGTTCCATGATGCCAGCTTGGCTGCAGGTAGGTTGTCAAACCACAGTCGCGTAGGGACCTGTGAGGGTTTGAACAAACAGGTGACACCACATGGGTAGTGTTGTTGGGCTTATATTACTAAAGGTTTACACATTAGAGCTACATTTGGGCTTTAAGGGGATTTTGGGTTTCCTAGTGCCTTGTGGGCCTAAGGTTGTATCTGTTGGGCTTATTGAGTAGTATAAATGTATGTCTTAGGTCAAGGTTTAAGGGTTAGAGAGTTGTAATTGAAAACTTGTATCAGACACTTTTCTAGTGTATGCAAGTTGTTTTGAATTCAAGAGATTGTTCTTCTTCCTAATCATTATTTCCGCTACTGATTAAGTTTGTGATACCAGTTAGATCTGATATCGGGACTTACAATTGGTATCAGAGCCTGCTAATCAATACATGCTCCAGGTATCGCTGATTGAAGAGCTGATCGAAAGTGGTCTGCTGCTGTTCATCCGGATTACTGTTCAGAACCGAATACTGGCTGTGTTTGTTCGGAATTGTTACTGTTCCGAAGAACTTGAAGACGATTTGAAGATTTTGGATCTGCTACTGTTACGGATTCCGAAGAACTCGAAGAAGCTTCAAGTATTTCAGATTTGTTACTGTTGAAGATCTCGAAGAACACGAAGGAGATCATCCATCTCGGATTGATCCCGGACTAGTGTTTAATCCGGATTGCTACCTTTTTAGATCAGAGACACTTTGGTGGTTATCTGTTTCTTGGAAGTTGGATTACTGTTGCTTGAAATTCGGATTATTGTTGCTTAGAATTCGGACCACTGTTGCATTTGGATAAGGATTAGATTCCGGACTGATTTCATTCTGGATACAGTCTCATTCCGGATTACTCCTGATTCTAGTTTCATTTCGGATAAGTTTATTCTGGATTCTCTTTATTCCGGATCAACATCATCTTGGAGTCTCTTTATTCCGGATCAACATCATCTCGGATTCTCTTTATTCTGGATCAACATCATCTCAGAATCTCTTTATTCCGGATCAACATCATTTCGATATCATTTTGGATTTTTCAAATTTCGGACTATTCATCGCGGATCAATATCATTCTGGATCAATCATTCCGGATTCTCTTTATTTCCGGATCAATCATCTCGGATTTGACCACCTCGGACTGACTATTCGGACTAATCACTGTTCATATTATAAAACTTGAAGTAATTGAATTAAATTTACTTGGTAATTTTAATTAAGTTAACCATGATGAACGGCTACATGACAGCTCAAGATTTAACCAATGCCACTTTGGCTGCACTGCAATCACAGACTCTGGCCTTCCATCAAGAGTTGGATCAAGTGATTGGCACTTCAACTAAAGTGCCCCGTCTGTTGTTTGGAGATGAGTATTACGAATGGAAGTTTAGATTCGAGCAATATTGCAAGGCAAAAAGCCTGGTGTGTGGAGGTGTATTATGAATGGTCCGCGAACTATAGTTTACAGTAGCGATCAAGATCTGGACACAAAGATTCCAAAGCCCAGTCACTTGTGGACTCCAGAAGATGTTAAAATCATTGAGGAAGATGAAAAGGCCTCGGCTGTATTGACAACGGCACTTGGACCCGATATTTCTATTGCGGTCAGAAATTGCAAGATTGCTAAAGAAGTATGGAGTGAATTGCAAAATCTCTATGAGAGAAATTCAGATATGAAGGCGAGCAGAGTAAATCAGCTGATCAACAATTCAGCTCATTTAATCACATTTATGAGGAAACCATTGAGAACCAGATTCGGAGATATGTAAAGCTCGTTTCCCAGATGATATCAGCTGAGATTACTCTTATCAATAGTGCTATGAACAGACAGTTATTAAATTTACTGCCGAAGAGTTGGGATGCGGATGTTGGAATGATCAAGAAGACGAAGAACCTGAATGATGTTACTCTCACAGAAATGATAGCTACTATTAAATCGTGTGAGATCGATAATAAGCAAGAGACATCAATCATCAAAGCAGTTTGATGGCCGTCGGTATAACAGGGAAAAATGCAGCATTGATGTCGCAAAATCTGTCTATAGCCCTCTGCAAGGAAATTCTCAAATACCGGGTAGCTTAAATGTGGTTTATAGTCCTCTTGCCACGCCACAGAAGACTCAGTAGTCTATGGTCTTCAGTCTCAGACTCCAACTATGATTTCTGCTTCTCAAGTTCAGACACAGTACCATGCTCAGTATCCCAACATGGTTTTTAGTCCGCCATTCCTCAAGCAGTTCAACAAGGCGGCATTCCCCAATCTCCTGCTCCAGCACCGGCACCTGCTCAACCTTGTCCAATTCTGCTTTTCTCACTAAGGAAAATGAAGAGAAATTGGCTATAGCTGCTTCAATGATCAACAACTTGAACGCCTTCTTAGCAGGTGATCCGACTCCCCCATCCATTCTTCCAACAAAAGTAGATCAAATAATGGAGGAGGATCTGGACGAGATCGATGTGTCCTGGAATCTTGCAATGGCTGCATTTCGTGTCAACAAGTTTCAAAAGAAGTATGGGCAGCAACCATTGACAAATCCGAAGACTGGTCTTACAAAGGATAAACTCAGGTGCTACAGATGTCACGAGCCAGGACATTTTGCCAAGGAGTGCAAGAAGCCGCCATCTGGATATGTGTCATCCACAGTGGCAGACATACAGAGCAGCAACAGACAGCTGGTGCCAGTCTCTCCCTCAAAGTCTACTACGAGTCCCTCAAGCAGCTCGGCGGGAAATCAACAACGTTGGTGGCACAACAACATGAAGGATTCAACTGGGCAGATGCTGCAGCTCAGATGGAAACTTTGAATCTTTCTAAGAACAGCAACCACTGCATGATGGCGCAGACAACTGAAACACCAGATCTTTCGGAAACGGTAAATCGAATTCTCTGTTCTGATAGTTTCATTTTAAATCATCACAAATGCGTGCCCATAATTCAACTCTTGTAGCTGAATATCAGCAAGCTGCATCACAAAACATCGCCCTTAAACATAAGAACAAGCTTCTTATGGAAAAGGTCGAAGCTCAAAAACAAGATATAGCTCAGCTAAAGCTAGACTTGAACCAACATCAATGTTGGGTATACGACTATAAGCTAAAATTAGCTGAAAAGGACGTAGAACTTCAAGCAGCCTTAGCCAAGCTAAATTCATTGACAAGGAAGTTTCACGAAAATGAAATAAACTTAAAAAAATTGAAACTTCCAGCAAGCTGATCAAGGACTTGTGTGATCTTCAGCTCAATTACCAGAAAAATTTCACAAAGGTCTTGGTTCAATAGGGATCCTCCACCATATAATCATAACTATACAAGAATGCCTGAATCTGAGGCTGATTTAGAAAATGCAGAAAATATGATGTATGGTAAAACCTTCAGATTATCTTTCTAAACTATGGAAGCCCTATTACCCAAAGTTCTCTAAATCAACTGAACTCAAGAGGGATGATGTCTTCGTTACTTCCACTTTCACATGAATCTGGGGATCATCAATCTTGTAGTACAGATGATTTAGAGAAAGTGATGCCCGAGGCAGAGGCAGCAACATCCTCCACAGAATCTAAAGGAGAAAAGTCTTTTGAAACTGAAACTGAATTAGTGAACAATACTAACATGTCTACCTCATGTGCAGAAGAAATTTTAGTTGAGGATATTACAGATGGTGATCAAGAGGAATGTTTGAATGCAAATTCAGACAATTCGGCTGCTGATTATGAATTTTATAAGCCTACTTTTGACATTTTAAATCAATTTCTTGCTGAACAATTTAAATTCTCAGATAGTGTTGGTTGTGTTGATAACACAGACAGTTTTAATTCTGGTTTTTCATCGAATGTTGATGTTTTGAATGATACTAATAACTGTGATAACTCTTGTGATGAAAAAATGAATTTTGCTACAGGTACAGGATCGACAGATGATCCGGTTTCATCAGTTCCTACTGAAGAGACTGGAAGTTCTTCTCCAGAGGTTCCGTCTGTTGATGCTAATCCCAGGGTTGACAGTGAGAAATTCAACCAACCAACCGACCCTGTGAAAATTGATGTTGGCATAATTCTAGAAGATTCGGGCAACTCAGCTTCTTCAAACCAAGCACAAGGGACTGATTCTAAAATGACAGATGATGTGCATTCTTTTTTTGCTGATTCAGATGCAAATCTTGAAACTGAATCTGAATCAGAAAAGGATGTTTCAAGCTCATCTTCTGAAAATTCATAAAAGGATGTCCCTGCCGAGCCACCCGTGTCCTCTGCAGAATCTGCCACGAAAGTGATTTGAAAAATAAGAATAAGAAACGAAGAATACACCGATCCAAAAAGAAGAAAAACAAACAGGCCTCTCCGACAAATGAAAAGGCAACTGCTGAGTCGCCTCTTCACTCTGAGAAATTGACTCAATAGCCACAAACTGAATCTGTTAAGCAAACAGCTGAAAAGAAATCAGTTAAAGTTACGCCTAAGTCTACATTCCAAATTGTTTAATTCAAATAACAAAACTAACAAGTGTGCTGATGGTTGTGCGTAGGCAACAGTCAAGAACATCACCGTGCATCAGCCGTCAGTACCCGCAAGCAAGTAACTGACAGACAAATTGCCTAGAATTTCCTAAGCTGAACGAACTGTTTTCTTCCAGAAGAGGCAGACCTGTTTCAACATGGATTTCCAGGGCATATTGCGTGGAATTGTCAAAAGGCTTTACACTGTTTAAAACATTATACTCAAACTATCAGAAGGCTATCCTAATCGCCTACCTCAGGCTGATTTGCTATGGCCAAGTTTTCTGATCAAGACTGGAACATGGCCAAGAAACAATCTCACAAATCTTCAAGACCTTCAGGTTCCCTAAATCCTTCTAGCACTCCAAAGATTGTGCAGAAGTCTGATTCGTTAACTTGGAGGCCTAAGATCTTGACCAAGATTCAATCTTCTGCCCCTATATCAAACAAATCAAAAGCATCATCACCTCATTCTCAACTAATTTAATTTTCCGTGAGGTTACTT
Organism: Scalesia atractyloides; assembly: GCA_947069175.1. Lineage (NCBI taxonomy): Eukaryota > Viridiplantae > Streptophyta > Magnoliopsida > Asterales > Asteraceae > Scalesia > Scalesia atractyloides. The sequence continues at coordinate 66,356,425 of CAMTDV010000028.1, read as the reverse complement.
ATGTTGATGCAAATGGCATGCCTAGATCTTCAATGGCCTGGGTTGCAGCCTCTAACTAAAATCTGTTGAAATATGCAGGAACAGCTCTGGCGAACTCTTGTCAGACTTGGTATATTGACAATGGCTGTTCCAGGCACATGACTGGGGACATATCGCAGTTGAACGACATTCAGTTTTTCGATGGCGGGTTTGTCTCCTTCGCAGGTGGTGAGACGGGAAGATCACTATGAGAGGAACAGTATGCAATGGAGCCCTCACTTTAAGAATGTTAACTATGTACCAGAATTGAAGCACAACCTTTTGAGTGTGTCTCAGCTCTGTGACAATCATTTGGATGTTCTCTTTACCAAGAAAGGGTGTTATGTGTTGAAACCAGGTCTTATTATTCCGGATGATTGGATTCTTCTTAAAGCCTGCACGAAAAGGAAATTCATATGTCATCGACATGAACAAGGCTCCCTCTGACAAGCTCACTTGCCTATTCTCATCTACAGCTGAACATGATGCAATGTTATGGCATAGTAGACTAGGACACATCAACATGAAGAACTTAAATCGCCTTGAAAAAGGTGGTTTAGTCAGAGATCTACCAGTTCGCGACTTTATGCAGGTTGAAAAGTGTGAATCATGTGCACGTGGGAAACAACATCGACAGCCACACAACTCTAAAGCCACCCCTTCCACGTCTCAAGTCTTAGAATTGCTTCACATGGATCTTTTTGGTCCGACAGACATTCTGAGCATTGGCGGGAAGGCATACTATCTAGTCATTATTGATGACTACTCGCGATTCACCTGGGTTTTCTTTCTTACACATAAAAGTGAAACCGCTGAGTTAGTTAAACACTTTGACACGCTTATGGAGAACCAGACAGACACCACTGTAAAGGCTATTCGTTGTGATAACATAACAGAATTTAAGAATGTCACCTTAAATTCTTTCTGTTCCTCCAAGGGTATTGACCGCCAGTTTAGTGCAGCCAGAACTCCACAATAGAATGTGGTGGCAGAACGAAGAAATCGAAGCTAATTGAAGCTGCACGTACTTGCTGGTTGAATCTGAGCTACCTCTCATTTTCTAGGCAGAAGCAATCAATACCGCCTGTTACATTCAGAATCATGCCCTGATCAATAAACGACACATGAAAACTCTGCACGAAGTGGTTGAAGGTCGCAAACCTTCGGTTAAACATTTCCGCAAGTTCGGATGCCCTTGTGTTCTCCTGATCATGGACGCTAAAGGGAAATTTGAATCATGCGGGGACCCATGCATATTCGTTGGATATTCCAAAAATACTTCATATCGTGTCTATAATAAGATCAAGAAAATGGTAGTTGAAACCTACAATGTGGGTTGGCTGGAGGAAAATCCCACGGACACACGCATTGGTCCTGACTGGCTGTATGATTATTCCATATTGTTTAACCATGTTGTTTTTCCTTAGAATGTGTCTACAGGTACAAGCAACATTTCTGATCGTCAAACGATGTCCATCTCACCCGAGGACGATGCTGATGCCGCACAACTGCATGAGACGTTAAAAAAGCTAGTGTGGATCCACCTGGATTTAATGAGGCTATATCTACTTCTTCATCAGTATCACAACATCAAGAAACAACATCTTACCAGACTCCTCAGGATGATTGCCCTGAAGTTGAGGCTTCTAACACAGAGCCTCCTACGACAAATGTAGGGTCTGCTCCTCCAGATGTCTTGGTTTCATCTCTGTTTCCTGAGCCTACTCCGCCAGACTGTTCTGTTGATTCGTCGGTCAATACTTCAACAGGTGCTACTAATGAGGGGGAGTCATCTGGAGTTGCTTCAGCAAGTGTTACCAACTTGCAAACAGATCTTCTTGTCCCTGCTACGCCAATACCGCAGCGTCTACAGCGTGATCATCCCATTGAAAATATTATTGGTCCTATCAATGCTGCTGTTCGAACCCGCAATCAATCAGGGGATATCAATACTTGTCTTTACTCTTGCTTCATTTCACAAATTGAACTTAAAAAGTATTGATGTTGCTTTGCAGGAACCAGGTTGGGTGGATGCTATGCATGAAGAACTCAATCAATTTGAGAAGCTTGGTGTTTGGCAATTAGTGCAGCTGCCTCAAGGAAAACGTGCTCTCGAAACTTGCTGGGTTTTTCGTAACAAACAGGATGACACTAGAGTCATTGTTCGGAATAAAGCTCGACTGGTGGTTCAGGGTTTTCATCAGATTGAAGGATTAGACTACGACGAGGTCTACGCACCGGTCGCTCGTTTGGAGGCTATTTACATTTTCTTGGCATATGCATCTTACATGGATTTCACTGTCTATCAAATGGATGTCAAGACTGCGTTTCTCTAAGGCACGGTGAAAGAGGAAATATACGTGGCACAACCACCGGGTTTTACTGATCCTTACAAGCCAGACTATGCATACAAATTGGACAAAGCTTTGTATGGGTTGCATCAAGCGCCTCCGCATGGTACGTAACTCTGACAAAGCATTTGCTTGCTCATGGATACACTGGGGGAACCATTGATCAAACCCTGTTCATCAAATGTGTTGACAAGGACATTATTCTTGTTCAAATTTACGTTGATGATATCATTATTGGTTCTACAAATGATGGTTTGTGTCGGGAATTTGAAGAAATTATGAAGAAGAAATTTGAGATGAGCTCACTGGGGGAGATGACCATGTTTTTAGGACTTCAAGTTCATCAGAGCCTGTAGGGAATCTTGATTCATCAAGGAAAATATGTCCATGACGTTCTTGCAAAATTCAAGCGTACAGACTCAAAGCCCACGGCTTCACCTATTGCAGAACGACCTTTGCTAAATGAAGACGCTGAAGGAACGCCTGTTAATCCGACCATGTATCACTCAATGATTGGTTCACTCATGTATCTCACTGCAAGTTAGCCAGATATCATGTTTGCCGTCTGCCAGTGTGCTCGTTATCAGGCTACTCCTAAACTCTCTCGTTTACATGCTGTTAAAAGAATTTTTAGGTACCTAAAAGGGGCACCATCACTGGGCCTCTCGTATCCTAAAAATTATGAATTTGAACTGTATGCTTTCTCTGACAGTAATCTTGGAGGTACAGATAGGGATATGTCAACTTCAGCTGGATGTCAATTCTTGGGAGACCGCTTAATCTCGTGGCAATGCAAGAAGCAACGGACGGTCTCGCTTTCTACTGCGGCGCAAAATATGTCGCAGCCTCTGCTATGCTGCTCCCAGGTTTTAGGATGCAACACCAGCCTGCGGATTACGGTTTGACTTATCTAAACACCACAATTTATTGTGATAATGATGCCGCTATCCAAATCGTAAAAAACCTGTTTTCCACTCCAAAACCAAGCACATAAATATCAAAGTTCATTTTATCCGTGAGTGCTATGAAAAGGGTCTCGTTAAGCTTGAGCAAATCCACACCGATGCAAATGTAGCGGATTTATTCACGAAACCCGTTAGCCATGCGCATTTTCAAGTGCTTGGGATCTTCTCAAAATGATTCGGTTTTCTAACTAGGCATCCTCTGTTCTTTTTGTTTCGCTTATTGTCTTTCATTTATTTTCCTTTCCTTCACAAATTTGTTCATGTTTGCACAAATTTAGGAGGAGAAATACTAAAAAATGTTTGTTTTTAAAACAGCTTTTGCAATGATTGGGAAATGAAATACTTTTTCACGATAAAATGTCTGACTAACACATGTAAGGTGTTGAAATGGGAAAAAGGCTTGGATCGAAGGTGATATGTCGATAGGTCTAAATCTCAACCGGATAGTGTAAGCCAAATGATATAAACATAACGAACTATGTACTCAGGGTCACATACTATAGGCGTATGATTTCATGGTCTTAAATCCTGTGTTGATAGATAGCCTACGTCTGAGGTTTCGGATCTTTATGCTGTTGAGTCATCCGGGGATATCTTGGCTGCCCTTCTGTTGCATCCAGATTATATGCAGACCTAGGCACAGTCAGGATATCTTTCTAAAAGAGCCAAAATAGAAGGAGAATGGAAGTCTCTTCATAAGAAAATTCCATATTCCTACGTACCACATAAGGTATTTGCCTAACCCTCATCAGACATTATTGGTCTCTCTGCTGTACAAAAGTACTGACCTGTTCACCAATAGCCTGACGTTGTAAAAGATAAAGGATGACCTCAGTATACTCACCTGCTATGATGAATTGTTGTGCTTACCTTGATCGCGGGGATATGTCATGGTATGGGACACACGGGATCATAGTATAATATTGCCTTAAGCGTATCATGAAGCTTGAACTGGAGGGTTGAGTTTTTAGATTTAGATGGATAAGTATATTGGCAATCACTTAGACTAGTCTGACCTAGCTCATACTGAAAAGTGTTCCTTAGTCGACCTTTGAAACGATTTAATCCCTTAGCAAGGCTGTGTATATGTTTATGTTTGTGCTAAAATGTCTTATTTTTGTAGTTGGTAAAAGGTGGTTGGATGCTTGGTTAGTCAAATTGATGATTTTTGGTTAGATGGTTTCTGTCAAGGGATATTGGACTAGTCTGCTGAGTTTCAAATTTTGGCCAATCCAATAGAATTTCTAAAAGTCTTAAAAATTGAAAATTTAGAATTCACAAGTTACTGTTCCGGATTGGGTTTTTAAACACTTTCCGGACAGGCCCACTTAGCTGTTACTATTCCGATTGGGCTTTTAAACACTTTCCGAACAGGCCCACTTAGTTGTTACTGTTCTGGATTGGGCTTTTAGACACTTTCTGGACAGGCCCACTTAGCTATCACTGTTCCGGATTAGGCCTGACAAAAGCCCAACCAGGATTCTTTGGAATTTGGATTCCGGACTGTGTTGGGCCCAAAAGATGTTAGGCCCAAGCCCATTCCAGAAAGTAGTTAAGTGATTTAGAGATGTCATTCCGGATTATTCACAAATTTCAAAGATCTCCGATCTTTTTCTGATTTTCTCTTTGATTTCCCACTGTTCATCTCGGATTTGTATCTCGAACTTCTTCCGGATTAGGTAAATTTTGCTTAAAATCATAAAATCCGGATGATAATCTTCATGTTTCAAGCATTTTGGATAGCATCTCGGATTGGCCTTCAAAGTAACATGCATTTCGGATCTCATTCCGGATGGATATTCAACCGAGTTGATGAACTCGGATTTCATCTCAGATAATCTTCATCTGGATTGATGATTTATCCGAGATACTGTTGATTTATTTAATCTGAAATACTATTAACCTCTTTGCTAATCTAGATTGATGTAAAGGTTCATCCGGATTACTGTTAACCTGTTAGTGAATCCGGATTCTAGGGTTTGAACCTTTGAACTCTTTTGAACCTTTTCAAATGATTGAACCCTTCAAACTGATTTGAACCTTTCAATAATTGAACCTTCGAAATCTGTTTGAACCATTCAATTAGTGTTGACATTTATCCTGATAAACTCCGTTAACTTCTGTTAGTTGTGATTTAACCTGGTTATTGTTTTGACAGAAATGGTTGAAGAGGCCTTTGATGCGGTTATGTTGGTAGAGGAGCAGTTCCACAATCAGGGAGGATATCTTTTGGATCCACCAGTTGAATTTTATCAGGAGTTCTAGTCGATGATAGCGGTGCTGAACGCGTGCAAGATTGCTTATGCACTCCGTGCTAATCCAGTGATAAACAGAGATTAGTTCTCGGATGCAGGGGAAGGAGATTTTAGTAAATGAAGCTTGCGTTAGAGAGGTTTTGCAGATTGCTGATGCCACAAGTGACCCGACTGTATACGCGAGGGAGAAAGTATTGCCGATACTTGCGGAGATGAGTTATGAAGGGTCATATCCTCCGTTACTCAAGAAGATGTTTCCTGCATACTGGCGATTATTAGTACATATGTTTATGCAGTGCATTTCAGAGAACAAAGGAGGCCTAGATCAGCCGAATCAAACCCAGACTTCTGTAATTGTAGCTCTCATTATGGACTGGAAGTATAACTTCTCTGGTTATATCTTCGAAAACATGAAGAAGATTTTAGAGCAGTCCAAGAAGAGGATGTTTCTATTGTATCCACATTTTGTACAGCTGATTCTAGATGCTCGATATCCTGACTTGGCCAAAGATGCTTCAGATGCGAATTTGCTAAATATGAAGCCTATGGGACCAACTATATTCAGCACAATGAAGAAAAATCGCTCGACGTCAAAGAATGTCTTTGTTGGTCGCTTTGCATTGAAGAAATTTGGAAAGTTTGCTGAGGTAATTGGACAGGAAGTCCCAGCTCCTACACCTGTCAATGCGATTGTTGCTGAAGAGCATGACGTGCCTGCCAAAGAAAAAAAGGTCGAGATCGAAGATCTAGTTACAGATGAGGATACTGACACCGAATAAGCCTTCTTAGATGATCTTACTGAGTTCAATGCCAATTTAACTCCAGTCTTGCCAGAATTGTCTTCAGAGAACTTATAAGCCCTAATTGCTCACTGAAAGAAATCCAGGAATAACATGGTGATCCTCCTCCGGTAATTCCCTCGGTTGATGCTCCGGTAGGTGTGGTTGTCGATGATGAAGAAGATGAAGAGGACAGAGTTCCATTGATCAAGAGAAGGCGAACAGAGCCTAGTGTTCAACCAAGTCAATCTGAAGCTCGTGTTGTTAGTGTTGCTGAAGAGTCTACTCTGGTGATTTCTACTACTGTTTTATCTTCAGTCGCTGCATCTATTACAGACACTCCAATGGTTGATACTCCTATTTCATCTGAACCAACAACAGCTCACGTTGCTACGCATTCCATGGTTATTTTGATTCCGGCAGACTCGGTATACAACGATGGATTTTGGAGGAATTTGATGGGTGCTGAAGGGTCTGGCGCAGTGGAAGTGGTGTAGGTAGTGATGAGGATGATGTTACGGATTACTTGCGGAGATCGGAGAAGCATGCGTTTGAGTTTGGTGGATTGGATAGTGATGATGAAGATATGGAAGTTGATGTTGTAGATTTGAAGAAGCGAGTGGTTGTGCTAGAGCAGGAGGTTATACTGAAGGATGCCCAGATCGCTTCGTTGCAAACACGATTAGATGTGAGAGATCAAACAATAGATCAACTGCAAGGAGATGTCACTATGCTATTAACTATGGTGTTTTATTATTGGAGAAAAAGTTTGGGAGGGAATTCTCTAACCCTACTGACAATCCGATTAACATAGAACACAGACATAGAGCAGTTGAGCAACGAGCGGCAGAGGAAAGTGAGGCAACCAGGTTAGCAGCTGAACAGTTGGCTTCAGAACGACAAGCTGGATTGGATGACTATCTACGTGATCCAAGAAAGAAATATACTGCAAGTCAGAAGCGTCCAGCAACCCAAAAGAAGAAGTAGATGGTGTTGATGAAGAACGTTGATGTCAATCCTCTTGATGAGAACTTCCAGTTGAAAGATCTAATAAACTAGTATGAACGATATGTGATGGAGCTTGGTTCAAGCTACTACAGCAAGGTCGGGAATAAATTGAAGGTGTTAAGCTGGATGTACGATCATGTCAAGAAAATGTGGATCATTGTTCGACAGGATGGGACTCGGGAGTATTATTCTAAGGAATCCCAGTTCAAAACATGGACGAAAATAACTCTGACTGATTTATTACGAGCTCCGTATTCTGATGATGATACAGCTGAACATGGCCCAGGTTGGAGATTTTTCAAGAAATTGGAACAAGAGGTGAAAAATGGGTTCAAGACGATGAAGACAGCCAACCATACTTGCGAGCTGCAAAGGGAGTATGTGATGCGCGAACAGGGAGAAGGTTCAAGTTGGTTTTGTGGCCTCTAACGGATAAGGAACTTGTTATACCGGTCGTTCCAAACTTTTCACGGGTAATTTTGAAGAACTTTAATTTCTGGCTTTATGATCCCAAGGTTGGTAGCGTAGCTATTGTGACAAAGGAGAAGGCATTTAGGGTGAATGATGTGGTTGATTTAGTAAGCTTTCACGATAAGACCTGCAGGTTCTTGCTTCGCACCAGATCCGAACAGCAGAGTTATATGAAGTATGTGCAAAAGACTGGACATCTGCTGTGGCGGGTATTATTGCTGGAAGATTAGGAGTGGATGCGCAACCTAAAGACTAGAAGGCCTAATGTAGTAAACCTAGGGGGAGATTGTTGGGCTTATATTACTAAAGGTTTACACATTAGAGCTTCATTTGGGCTTTAAGGGGATTTTGGGCTTCCTAGTGTCTTGTGGGCCTAGGATTGTATCTGTTGGGCTTATTGAGTAGTATAAATGTATATCTTAGGTCAAGGTTTAAGGGTTAGAGAGTTGTAATGAAAACTTGTATCAGACACTTTTCTAGTGTATGCAAGTTGTTTTGAATTCAAGAGATTGTTCTTCTTCCTAATCATTATTTCCGCTACTGATTAGGTTTGTGATACCTGTTGATCTGATATAGGGACTTACAAGTGTCCATCCTCCAACGAGATCTGCGCTAGTGAAGAGACGCAAATGGTCGTCCCGGCTGTCGACCCGTTGTATTTCCCGACGTTAGGGGGAAGTTTTGCTCGTTCCAGTGGTGCGAACGCTATTTCCTTGATAAACTTGGATACTTGGCTGCATCTTCCGGCCGGTAAACCAAGTTGTAGTCATGCTCCGCCTGTGGGTTGTAGCCACCCCGAGGTGCGGAGCTACTAGCGGCCGAATCTTTCATAGCCGCTGGAAAACGCTGGCACTGTCGCCTTTGCGTGCATTTGTCATCTTTACGCTGGGTGTACCGCTCCTGTTGGAGGCGCGGGCCCAACCATGAGTGGAACGATGCTCTCTTAGAGGGCGAGTATCCGGCCTGGGTGGAGGTTGCGTGAACTCCATCTCTTGTAGGTGGAGATTGTGCGGGACGCTTGCTCTAGTTGGCGAGTTATAGCTCCGTATCCTAGGCGAGGCTTGTGCCTGGACAACGGGCTGCGCTGGGGCAGCAGAGTGCTGGTTTAAACACATAGCTGCGTGTAGACGGCATTGAGAGCCATTTGGGACTTAATGTACCAGGTCATGGGGGTCTCGCCTGGTGGCGGGACCGATGCAACTAGTACGAACGGGGTTTCTAGGTGAGCCCCGGGAGTGGCAGGGATGTTTACACGGTGAAAACTGTGTTGGGTTTCATGCCCTTCGGAAGAGTCTTTCCTCACTTGTCCATCGATTTGAGGGGTTTGAACTGGGTTCTTACCCTCTCCTCGAGGACCTCGTGGGGTGTTCGATGTGGAGTCAGCCATATAAGAGTGAAGTTTATGAAAGTGGGATGTAAGGGAGTGTTTATGAAAAGAGAAAAGTAGCGGATGGCGCCAATGAAGAAACACTGGTTGAACCTAGGGATATCTGGGGATATGTAGATTGCAACCAAGGTGATTCTGCATAAGGGTTTCCCGTCCACTCCACTTCACAGGGTTGTTCACTCTGGCTGACCTACAAAACTAGCAACACCGTTAGTCTCGCCACGGGGAAAAGGGGTGGTTTTCTCCGTGTCCACACTCCGGCTTGAGAATAAGTATCTGAGGATGGTAAGTAAGTAAATTACAAGTGTGAGCGTATCTGGAAAAAGGGTCCTCTTTTACCTCGAGGTTTGATACTTACTTATAGCCGAAAAGGTATGTTCAGGAGATATGCTGGTGGGCCTTGGGCCCGGCCCATACAGCCAGAGACATCCGTTTTGTCCTGTGTGTTAGACATTAAATGCTCCCTGTAGTAGGATTAATGTCTACTGTTAGGAGGCGTGTCATGTTGGATGTTGAGTGGTGCCACGTGTAAAGGCAACCTTCTCTGGTGTCAGGCCTGCTGCCAGCAGGAAATGGGGAAGGTGGAACAGTCACTGGCGATGATGTGGTTGGTGTGAGGTCTGACGCCTGGGACACTGCTACACGCAACCCGCCGAGTGACCCTACGTCACCGTTCTGCCACTCTGTACCCTGGAGTATGGCCACCACCTCTTAGTACTTACCCGTTCTGCGAGGCTGTCAGAGTTTTTCCCGCCAGCGTAGGGTGTCAAGGGTTTATCCTTTTGTTCCAAGACTATGAGGTGCTCTCATGTGTGTCTTGTCCTTGCAAGGTTTTAGGATTGATGGTTAAGAGGGTTGTTGGCCCGCGCAGGGTCTAGTAGTCTGCGCGCACGAGTCTAACTTGCCGTTGTGCCAAGTACACAAGGTTTGTTGTGTGACTAGAAGTTATCGGTCTAATTCACCGTTGCCCAGAGTGCGCAAGGCTCATTGTATGGCCTGATGTTGTTGGTCTAATTCACCGTTGCTCTGAGTGCGCAAGGCTCATTGTATGACCTGATGTTATTGGTCTAATTCACCGTTGCTCCGAGTGCGCAAGGCTCATTGTATGACCTGATGTTGTTGGTCTAATTCACCGTTGCTCCAGTGCTTAAGGCTCATTGTATGACCTGATGTTGTTGGTCTAATTCACCGTTGCTCTGAGTGCGCAAGGCTCATTGTATGACCTGATGTTATTGGTCTAGTTCACCGTTGCTCTGAGTGCGCAAGGCTCATTGTATGACCTGATGTTGTTAGGAAGGTGCACCATTGCATGTTGGATGCCAGGTTATCCTTGTAAATGTAGTCAAGGGTATAGTTTTTTGGGACCATACCTCCTCAGGCATCTTTGCAGATTACTCATTTTTGTTGCGCCATTGTGTAGGTGCTTTGAAAGACTTGGGATTGGCATAGATCATAAGAAGAAAAGGCGCACTGGGCCGGGCACAGCGGGCGAGAAGGATTTGACTCAACCCAGGGTGGACCCCCCTAAAGGTAAGCGCATTATGTCTGATCATTGGAAAGCTTATGTAGTAGATCTGACTCATGGGAGGGTCTGGACCCTGTAGGTGTGAAGAAGCCCACACCGAAGCCGGTAGTTATCCCGACCGCCAATCCTGCTGACCTGGTGGAGGTCGAGTCCAGCCCGGAGGTGCCCTCAAGCGGAAGAGGCGTCAAAGGATGACATCTCCACGCAGCCCTCCAAAAAGGGTGCGTGGAAGGTGATAGGGAAGAGGGGGAGTCTTGAGACACTCACCGCCAAGATTTACCTAGGTAACTTTGTAACTTGTGTTAGCCACACCACGTTTTTGTATAATGTTTGTCTGATTGTTTGTCATCACGCGGGGGAGATGAGCCAGTTTTTATGGAATCCAGCACTCCGGCTGCGCCCAAGGATACTCCAATGCCCCCGCCTGTGAGTGAAGGCGCGTAAGCATCCAACGCACAGGGTGGGGAGTCTGCTGCTGGGGCGGCGGAACATGAGGTGGTGGTGGAAGATCTTGAGGCAGTGGTGGAAGGTTCTCAGGTGGAGATTAACGTGGACCCCGTGGTGGTGGTGGAAGAACTTCGGGTGTCTGGTGGCACGGGTTTTGTTGAGGAGACGAAACCGATGGTGACAGTTGCCTATGGGGGTGAGCAAGCTGATGCTCCACAGGGGGTGCATACAGAAGAGCCGGCACCCTGGGGTGAAGCCGGGGGATCTGGTAGAAGCCCTCCCGTCGAAGGATCTCCAATCTGCCCAGACGAAACCCTGGTGATTATTATTACAGGTCATACACCACGGCCTGTGCTGAAGAGATCCACACCCCCGTGTAATAAAAAAGGTGATGATTTCTATCGCTGGCCGGCATGCCGTGAGTGGTTTAAAGGAACCTTCCCTCCAGCAGAGGTGCACGCGCACGCTGAACATGAACAAGAAACCACATACCGCATGTACCTCCAGGTAGCTGCTAGCTCCGCCTCGGTTACACATAGTATTGTTCGTGAATGGTGGGGCATGCTAAAAAACAAAACAAGTTCGAAGCTGCCCAAACGGACCTGGATAAGGAGCGAGCCCAAGTGGCTGCGTAGAAAACTCAGTTGGAGGCGGATAAGGCTAAATTTGTCGAAGACCAAAGAGTTGAGGAGTGGGCCGCGTGGGGTGGAAGAAGAGGGCCGGAAAGCTCCGTTGCCACGCTTGCGGAGGAGCGCAAGCGGTGGAGGGAGGTTTGTGCGAGGGACAATAACGAGAAAAAAATCATTAAGGGATGAATTGGCCGGTTGCGCGCAGAGGTAGAGTGCGAGAAGAAGGAGAAAAGGCAGAGGTTGATGCGGCCGCGGAGGCCAGGGTGGACCGCGAGCGTAGTGAGCAGAAGGAGGTAAAAACTTACCTCACTATTTTTCCTTCATTTGTATGAGTTACAGGATGTCATACTAACCTTATGTATATAACCAGGTTGCTGCTTGCGCCACTTTGGAGAGTGCAAAGAGGGATCTCCAGGGCGCACAAAAAGATCTCCAGGGCATGCAGAAAGATCTCCAGGTGGCCTTAGTGGAAAAGGCCAAAATACAACGCAGGCACCTGGAGGATAAGGAGCGGCTACGATTGGCGAAGGCCAAGGTGGACGCGGGCGAGAAGAAGCTAGAGAATTCTGAAGACGCCCGCACCATCTCCGAGTCGTTGGTGGAGTCGCTGACCAATAACATGCTGTGGATGCAACAACATGGGGTTGTCAATGTAAGTACTCCATTTGTTTATTGGTCAGTTTGTGTTGATTCTAACCCTGTTCTTGAATTGCAGACTGCAAACTCCATTCTGAACTCCGTGGAGCTGAATGGCGCAGTGGCTAAGCTGGTGGTCACTGTGCGCCACGACGGGTCGCGCAGGGCTATGCTGAGTGTTCGCAACACGTCACTCATTCAATGGACGTTCAATGGGACAACGGCTGCGCTGCCACTCATGGTGTTGATTCTATAGCTGCCTTCTCCTGGGCTCAGCAGGAGTACAACCGTCTTGACACCCCGGCTATGGAGTTGGTGAGCTAGGCGCTCACACACGACGATTTCGTGGATCACCTAAAAGACATATTTCCAGAAGAAGCCTAGGCCGCTGTGGATGAAGATTAGTGTAGGATCCTTATCGTAATATCTTTGTAGGGTCTTTGAATGTACTGTGCACTGTGCGTGTTTGTACATACTTCTAGTAAATATTTTTATCTATAATGTAGTGTTTCTTTCTGGTTACAATATTTGCGTGAAAAAGGACCAACTTTGTGTAGATATAGCGAATAAAACTGGTAATGAACTCGTATATGAACATCCCCTCCCATGCGCATGCAGTAGGTAGTGAATTTTGGTTAAAGAGTCATTGTGTACCAAGGTGTTTTCGCGTAGACCCAAAGTGGTTTGGCGCATTTGTAACGAAACATTAAGATAAAGTGATTCATGTAACCCTTGTCTTTATTAATGAATAAGGTGTAAGAGCCATGTACAAGGTAGACACCGAGATAATAAATGTGCTAATTTACATGTAGCACCGTCGTAGCTGCTGGGCATTCCATGTCTTAGGGACGTTTGTTCTGTCCAATCGTTTAAGGGTGTATGCGCCCTTTCCTAGGACTTCATGGATGATGTAGGGACCTTCCTACTTAAGGGTTGATCTTCAAGAGGAATGTCTGTAGAGAGGCTTTCTGTGTTAGTCATTGTTCCAATTTCACTCATTGTTGCATTAAATTCCACATCACCCATTAACATTTCATCAATCATGTCCTTTTCTTCACTTTCAACCCCAGTCAAATCCACATTCTCAATCGGCTCACTTGATCTAAGAGGAGCATCAATAATCTGCACATCATGTTCATCGGCCACAACAACATTGACCGATGCAATAGTTGGTTCCGTAATCTCTTGAAAAGCACCAAATTTCTTCAACGGTTTCTTGTTTTGATACGTCATTTGCACATCTTGTCTCTTCTGATTGAGCAATGAAAAAACCATATGGTTCATTATCTTGCTATCATAAATGCTCATAGTTAGTTGTAGTTGAGGGTACTTAGCTTCAAGAATCACTTGTAAGAACCTAGGAAACTTGAACCAATATTTATTGTTCAAAGTCTTTACATTAGCCATCATATCGTCTTCGAATAGTTGAACTTCCAACCTTTAATTAAAGACACCACACCAGAAGTTTGTTTAACAGTTAGAACATCTATACCACTCTTGTTTCCACTGATGCAGACGAGATAAACATGAGCCAAGAATCTCCAATAAGTATGTAGCAGTTTCTTAGTAGTTGGCGGATACGATCGTTCATAGCTCATATTCTCGAGAACTGGTGTAATCTTTTCCTTTTCATATTCTACGGGATCGTCAGTGTAACATCCGTCAAAAACGGATTTTATCAAACCCGCTCCGTTTATTAACCGAACAATCAGTTAAAAATTTCGTTGCGAATTTAATGCCCAAAATAATTTTAAACGATACATAATTAATTATTATATTGGAATATATAATTAGTTTTTGAAAAACTGTTAAAAATAAGAAAATAAAATTGATTTGCCACTGCCGGGTTTCGAACCCGGGTCAGTCGCCGGGTCAAACAACAGACTTAACACTCAACACTTAAACCACTGCGCCACTTGTATTCTTTGTTAATTATTAGAATCATTTAATTCATAACATGTTTTTCCGAATTCAAAACCGGCGCCCAAATTTCAGTCGTCGGAAATCCCGACTCACTCGCCAAGAATCGACGGTTACTTCAGTTATAACGTAAAACTTAATCGCTACATCGGTTATAACCGACGCCTGAGTCCGCGACACAAACTATAACCGCCGGAAAACGTAATGACTTTGAATCAAGTCGGAAATTGGACCAATTCATCGATAACCCGCCTTATAAATACCCCCTCGAACCTCTGCAAACTTTTTCGCTCAAAACCGCACCCTTTCTCGGCGAAAACTCACTCGCCGGAAATCTTCTGCTCATCGCCGGAAAACCGAACCCTCCACTTCTAAGCCTTACTAAACCCCCTGAGCTTATACCGAAGTCACCCACATCCTTTTCAAGCTTTCTGAAGACTCGCTGCTGCAAGACACACGATGCCGGAACCTGTTGCTGTCGCCGGAGTTCTGCCGGAGAAACAGAGGAGTCCAGTCGGTATACTTTACGCCTAATTTTCTTTCTTTTTATTTATATCTCATCTGTAATTAACCTAAAAACACTAAAGAACGCGATTAAAACATCGAACCAGTCGGATTTCCGATTCTGGTTAAAACTGACGAAGAAGACGAAGTTATGTAACATATAAGTATAATTAAAATCAAGTTATAACTCGGGTTAGACACACAGTCCAGCGGTGGACTGTGTTTACATTAAACACACTAACGTCTCGAGTTCGAATCTTGTCCCACGCATGCTGCCTTAATAAAAATGCCTTTTATTTTTGTTAACCGAACCGGTCACCACTGTTATATGTTAAGTTTATTAATAACCGGAATAATAACCAAGTTAGACACACAGTCCAGTGGTGGACTGTGTGTATGTTTAATCACAAGACACGAGTTCGAGTCCGGTCTACTGCATCGACCCGGATAATTATTAAACTTTTTAAATAAGTCAGAAATGAAAATACTTAGTTTGTATTTAAGAATAATAAAAATCAGTTCAGTTAACAAGTTGGACACACAGTCCAGCGGTGGACTGTGTGTTAGCATAAGCCACAGGTCCCGGGTTCGAGACCTGTGGAGCGCACCGAGTCTTTGGATTAAAATCGTTTTTAAAATAAAGGATTTTCTGTTTAATCTAATTAATATATAAATATAATTAAAAACAGAAATATTTCGGGTTAGACACGTACCTCAGTTGGTAGAGCTGCGTGCACGCGTACGGGAGGTCTCGGGTTCGAGCCTCACTCAGCGCACATATACACGCATACGAACCGGTCAAACAGTCAAGGTCAACGGTCAAATGGTCAAATGGTCAACGGTCAACGGTCAAAAAAATCAATTTTTTTTATTATTTTTATTTATTTATTTTAATTAAAAATCAATTAAAAATACTTAAAAATAACATTTTTATGGTTAGAAAATAGCCTTAAACTCACAAAAATACACCCAACAATCCTACTAAAATAGATTAATAAAATCCGTATACTTACCGAAACATTATGCCATTATCTAGGTTAATTTCACTCGTGGTTAAAACCACTTCGCGTGCATTCAACATCATCAACCGAACGCACCCACTGTGAGTGAATCTTACAACTCCCCCTTTTTTAATTACACGTTTTGGGGTGTGTCATGTGTCACAAAATAATTAACTCGTTTATTTAAACTTGTGCCATACCATATCGTGATCTAAACTTAGATTGTTATTATTGTTGTAATTATGTATTTCATTTTGTCCACTTATACGCAATTCATTCATTAAGCCCATCAGTTCCTCGTGGTAGACGAGTTGAGCAACGCGTGCCTCAAAACCAATCCTATTACTGTTCATGTGTGTATTATTGAGTTTATATTGTTTGTAGTTATGTCTTTCATATTTTCATGTTTATGCAATTCATTCATTAGGCCCATCAGTTCTTCGTGGTAGACGAGTTGAGCAACGCGTGCCTCAAAACCAATCCATTATTGTTCATGTGTGTATTGTTTAATATTAAATTGATTTATGAATAAGTTTACATCTATTTTTACTCATGTGTGGTTGTGCACTTTATTTCATAATCAATTAAATAAACTTGTTCAAATGTTTTCCATAGGATTCACTCGCCAACTTTTTGTTGATCCAAAAACCCTTTTACACATGATACAGGTGAACAGGATGAAGCAAGGAAAACATAGGAAATGCCTTAGAAGAAAACAAAGAAGCTTAGTTGATGTTTAGGTCATTGATGTAATTATGATTGTAAATTTCCATTAAATTGTATTAATGAATATGGAACGTTAAAATAAATGTCATGAGCTTTGATGATAACCCAATCATGCCCTGATCACCTTTTCCGCTGCGGGTCGGGGTGTGACAGTCAGCAGCATCACCAAACAATAAAACCTCTCTGATCTTCTAGTAAAGCATGAGCTAGTCGACATGTATTCAGTGCCACCATCATGGACATATAAACTTCATGTCCCCTCGGAGGTTCGCCCAAAAATCATGAAATATTCATACTCTTCTCGAACTTTGGAACATGTACTGACTTATCAGTTGCTTGCTTTCCCGTATCTACACCAAACGATTTAAATTAGACGAGCATTATAAACACCAAAACAAGAAGTTCCCGAGTTTGACCGTAAAGTTGCTCAAACCTTTTAAAATAACTTCGAGTTTAAAAGCTGACTGATTACATCTGTTTCATAAAAACAATCTCAAAACTTATTCTCAAAACGGTCCGGGTCCAAAACATATCGACAGGGCCACAAAATTTAACTGGCCCAATCACACACTAGTGTACGACCCACACATGAGTGTGCGGTCCCAATACTAGTGTGCGAGGGTAGTACTATAATTTTCAACAGGGTTTTTAAAGGCAAATGTGTAATAACCGGGCAAGCCGCACACTTATCTTGGTCAATAAGTCAAGCGTACAGTCTCAACGGTCAACATGGACAACCGTATACCACTGATCCACACACTGGTAATAAACTAGTGTGCGAAGGGTAAATGAGTCATTTTCTCAGGTGCACGAGGGGCACAATAGTCAACACACTTTTACCCCGCACACCCACAAGGGCAAATTAGTTAATACCCGGGGTGTGCGAGGGTATTTTGGTCCTTCTGTAACTGTGCGATTCCCAATTCCTTGCGTGTCCTTCACACGCCGCCATAATTAGTCTTCTCGGCACCCCCACATATTGTTCCGGCCATTTATTCATCTCCGATCAAACTGCTATCAACTAGAAACACTAAAATTCCATCTAACTTCATTAACACGTCATCCATCACCACCATCTTCAAGCCTCTCCCACTATTTATAATCGCTTAGGAAACCTTAACAACATGTTATCAGTTCAAATCAAGATTAAATAAAAACCAACCTTTAGATTTTCCTTGAGAAGAGGACATTTTGATCAGAAAACTAGGTTCTTGATGATTAACTTGGTTGATAAAGAAGACGATGAGGAGAGAAAAGAGTGTGCGGTGTAAGTTTGAATTTTGTGAAATGTTTAGCCATCAAACCACACCTTTTATTAAATGCCCTACTCTCCTTTTTGATATAGTGGGCCCACCAAGTGTGCGGTGGGCCAATCTAATCATCATCACCCTGTTTAGATTTTATGGGTCCCACCAAGTGTGCAACGGGCCCAGCTCGAGTCCCGAGACCCAAAAAATTCCACTTTAAGCAAACGAATTTTTGAAGTTAAAACAGTCTTTTCAATTCTTGAATGAGGTCACATTTTTTTAATAATAAAAATTTTTAATAATAACGTAATAAAATCAACCACACTCACACAAAATTGTTTGCAAGCCCTTTCCTCACTGGGATCAAATCACTGAGTTTCAGGCCAGACTACACTTGTCAACTCTAATTTACTTTGGGTGATCCTAGCAATTGCTAGTATATTGGTCCACTTAAACTTATCTCCCTAGACCTTTTCCATATGACAGTCTGTAACTAATTTATCATGTTTTTGGTTAATTTAATATGAGCACCCAAACAAATCATGATCAAATCCTGGAATTCTAATCGCTACACTCTATCATGCATGCAGTTTCCCTATCACATATTTTCACAAGCCTGTTCTAAAATTTTGAAACCTTGACTGGGACTTGGTTGAGAAGAGAACAGAATAGATCATATATAGAGATATGGATATAATATACAAATCAAATGGATTTTCCAATTTGATGCTGGTTTTTTGGGTTTCTTTTGGGCACTAGAGGGCCTCTTTCGGGTGTGATTATCTATAGCGCAACAACGTACAACTAGGTCAGAATGTATCTGGATGCAGCAGAAGCTGACGTTGCCTAGCACTTCCAGATCTTTGCTCACGCAAAATAGAGGAGATACACGAGTTGATCAGAAAAGATTTCAGAACTAGAACAAAATTGTGTGTATCAGGATGTCACACAATCATTCAAATAGAAGTGTCCTAATTCCAAGTGATGTTCTTTCCTGAGGTCATAATGCGATTTTATGTTCTGCACAGAACCAGTCAAAGTTTCCAGTTCATCAGGATAAAGCCTACCAACATATTGCTCTAGAGCTAGAGCATTGCAATATTGGTCTTACATGAGTCAGCCTTAATCCACATAATGAAAATTCCTTTCATTTTTCATGTTATATCAAAAGGCTTAGCAAAAACTATTTGTAATTTTCTGAATTTTTTAAATATTTTTGTATTTTTCTGCATTTTTCAATGTTTTTGTATTTTTTGAGAGACACTACACCCCCTTAAAATTTTTGCTTAAAATTGAAAACCAAAAGAACAAACGAAAAACAATTTTAAGAAACAAATATATATACAAACGAAGAAAAATGTTTTGTTTTGTTTTTTGTTTTTTGTATGACCAAGTTCAGTACTCGAATTCCATTTTGAGCAGTTCAAGAAGAGTAGTGAACCATGTTCGATCAACCAGTTTTGTAAACAGATCCGTGACATTATCGTCAGTATGAATCTGTTCCATCGAAATGAGTCCCTAGTTGAATGAGTCACGAATAAAATGAATTTTGATGGCAATATACTTAGCTTTAGAAAAATACAGAGGATTTTCACTATATAAATGGCTGCATCATTGTCACAAAATATCGGAGTGTGAGAGAAATTCAAACCAATAGTCCACCAGCTGGTGTTGATCCATATCACCTGGGAGCAGCAAGCTAAAGCCGCTACATACTCAGCCTCCGCAGTTGAAAGTGATACAGTCTACTACTTTTTGCATTGCCAGAAGATGAGTCTATCTCCCAAGAACTAGCATCCAGCGAATGTGGACTTCATAACCCTACCTGCACCTCCAAAATTACTGCCAGAGAAAGCACATAAATCAAATGGGGAATCTCTTCGATATTAAAGGCCAAGCCTAGGCTTGCCCTTAAGATATCGAAAGATTCTCTTGACAACATTTAGGTGAGAAAGTTTAGGAGTGGCCTGATAATGTGCACACTGACACATAGCAAACATAATGTTCGGTCTACTGGTAGTTAAATACATCAACGAGCTAATCATGGACCGATAGAATGTCTCATCAACAGCTTCTCCTTCCAAATCTTCGGCAGAACTGGTCTTTCTGCCATAGGAATGTTTGCAGGCTTCGCAACCTGAAGTTTGAATTTTGCAATGATATCGTCAACGTAATTTCCCTGATGAATCCAAATACCCATTGAGTCTTGACGAACTTGCAAACCCAGAAAGAAATTCATTTCTCCCAAAGCACTCATTTCAAACTGCTTGTTCATGACTTCTTCAAACTCTTTGCATAGTGCATCACTAGTGGACCAGAAGATGATGTCGTCCACATAGATTTGCACTAGGATTTGGTCTTCTCCCACCTTAGGAATAAACATGGTCTGATCGATGATTCCACGAATGTATCCATTTGCAAGCAGATGCTCAGTTAGAGTAGCATACAATGCACGAGGTGCCTGATGCAACCCATACAGTGCTTTGTCAAGCTTGTACACGTGAGCTGGATACCGTGGATCAACAAAACCAGGCGGCCGAGATACGTAAATCTCTTCTTTCACTTTGCCATACAGGAACGTCGTCTTAACATCTATTGATAGACCTTGAATCCCTTAAACCCACTTCCATACTTCACCTTTTTCAAACTGATTCAGTTCCTCCTTCATAGCTTCTACCCAACAAGGTTCTTAAAGAGCCATATACATTTTTTTAGGCTCAATTTGAGAGATGAAACACGAGTACAGACATGTGTTGCTGACTCCAGTCTGTCTTCTTGTTAAGACCCCAGCTCCTATAGGTCCAATCATGTTTTCGATAGGATGATCCCTATGGACACTAGTAGGAATAATGGTTTCTGGAACAGTTCCTGTTGGTGGCAGATTCGTCAAGTTTTCAGTTTTTGCCGATTCCAGAGGTTCAATCATAGGTTCCTCCACTAATTTGTCCATAACACACTCATCTGGAATTGGATCATTAGAAAACAGATTAATCTGATCGTTCGAAGAATCTTCATCGTTAGACAAATTTGAAGCTTCCTCTTCCGCATTGAGATAATCTGTATAATCCGTAACTACTTGTAGTTCAGGAGCAATATTTGAAGATGAGGCTGTAGTTGTGCTATCCCCCACAACTACAACAACTTCAACATCCCCTTAACATCAGCATCTTTCATAACAATTGAGGGGCATGGAGCAACAGTTGAAGTACTTTCCTTATCTGCAGAAACAACAGGAGATGAGTCATCAAGAATATCAAATGATTTAAACAAATGAGCATAATTATAGAGAGTGAATAGCCCGTTTCCAGCATCTGTGTGGTTCTCCTCAAGCCATTGTACATCGAACGACTTGATAATCTGTCTTGTCTTCTTGTTGTACACTCTATATGCTGTCTTGTTATCGTGTGCAGCTTTGCCAGCGTAACCGATAAAGAAACACTCATCCCCCTAGCATCAAACTTCAGAATTGCATCTAAGTGCAACAGGGTACATGGACAACCGAAAGCTCTAAAGTGCCCAACATAAGGTTTTTCGCCAAACAGTACTCCGTGAGGAGTTTTCATGTGTGCTTTGTTGATTGACACCTTGTTTTGAACATAACACGCTATATTTATCGCCTCGTCCCAGAAAAAGACTGGGAGTTTAGAGTAACACAGAGTAGTGCGAGCCGCTTCAATCAAGGTTCTATTTCTTCTTTCCGCTACCCTATTCTTGTCACACCCCAACCGATGGCGAAAACATCAAGGAGGGACGAAATAGATTGCTCGAGACTTCATAATGCTATTTTGTGACAAGTATTTAAATAAGCAAGATTTCATTTCATTTCATTTCTAAGATCGAAAGTACTTTGTTTGAAGCAAAATACAACAAGTCGAACAAACCCAAATTACTACAATAAAATTTAAAGTCTAAGTGGGTTTCTAGTCATCCTACTAGATTCCATTCGTCATCATCATCATCATCAATTTCCTGCGATACGTTTTAAAGTATAGATCAATACATAGAGTATTGGCGAGCATAAAAGTTTGATTACTAGCATAACTATAAAAGTTTAACCGAATCCTATTTTAGAAAGTTCGTATTCGCATTCTATTTTAGAAGCCTTACAATCGTACTCCATCTCGGTTATCACAATTTGAGGCATTAATCATAATGGAAATTCATTTTATACATATACGTGTTACATTTCATATTTGTGTTATATACGCAATCAATATTTAAATGCGTGTTTATACGCAAAACCGAGACCTAAAATACACTTTGGATACCTATAGACAAGGTAAAATACAAGAAAACGCCATAAAATAACCTAGTTACAAAGTGCAAGGACTTAAAGTGAACAAAACCAAAAAAAATTTCACCTCCTTTCCCCTCCAATCACATTCCACCTTTTTTTAAGCAAATCATATTTCACCCTTCTTCACCTCCTTTCTTCTCCAATCACCTTCCACCTTCATTAACTCCAAACCCTAATCCCCACTTATAAATACAAACCTCCATACACTCCTAAACCACTCCAAACACTCAAATCACTCTCAAATCTTCTTGGTTACTCTCTAATTTCCAAGATTTGACAGAAAGTTGCAGCTATTCTAAGTGAGATTTAGCTCACTTTTCTTCTTATTTTCTTATGTTTTTCTTCTTTCTTTCTACTTGGATAACCTCTAGGAAGGTTTTCACAAGTTTGCCTTGGCAAACTAAGGTGAAACCTCACCACATTTGAGGTTCAAAGTAAGATTAAAAATTTTGCTTTCATTTATAGTAATTCTTGTACATTTCCTTTTCATTCATGACCATCCGAATCATCCTTGTGATGATATCTGTATTGGTGCATCTTACAATGAGGCTAAAGGATGGTTATCCCCCTACCTCCATGCATGACTTATATGACAATCTATGATATTCTTGATAGACTTAGCTTAGAATTATTATATAAACTATATAATATGTATATATATATATAACACATAACCAAATCCTTGATGATAATCGACATGGTTACTTGTCATGGTAATAGGTTATATTATCTAAGACTTGTGCCTCTTGTTACGATTCTAATGGGCACTTAACCCATGAAATCACAACAACCCATACGAAATATATAGTGTAAAAAAACGAGTGTTTTAAGACTAGATAATTACTTTGCGTATACATACTTTTTGTACTTAAATTCTAGATTCCGAATTCAACCACTCCATAAACCCCGAATGACCTCGATTCCCCATTCTCAAAGAACTCGTCACTCACGGATAATCGGAAAGCTTTGCAAAATTGTGAGTATACATGACCCCTTTTGCTTTTACACTTTTGGGTGCAATACGTTATACTATCAAACACACGCAATCACTTATACTTTATGCAAACACAAACAATCCAATCATACATGCTTAAATACGTGATACTTGATTTGTATTCTTGGAACATTCTTATGTGATTTACTTGTCATTAACTTTGTTTAAAGCCTCCCCTTAACATGTATAGCGCTACAGGATTAACGCACCGCCCGTATTCCTGAGGTCATGTTAAGTCATTCATTCATTATGGTCTTATCGTTACGACGATAAGATTACGCTTGCGGTAAACTTTGGGTTGACTTGTATAATTGCATGCCTTGGTACATTAATCTAGTTAACTATTTTTGTCATGTGGATTGTTCAAACCTTCTTTACATATATGCTAGTACTCAAACTTGTATGCTTGCCAATACTTTTGTATTGAACTATACTTTAAAAGGTATTTGTAGGATTTTGACGATGATGATGCACGGAACCTAGTAGGATGCCTAGAAACGCACCTTAAACTTTAATACTCGTTGTATCTTATTTTGATCCAAACTTGTTGTACTTCCATTTTCAGACAATGTACTTGATATTAGCAATGAAATGAAATTTTGTTATTTAATACTTGTCACTTATTAGGATTATGAAGTCTCGAGTAATCTCGTTCGTCTCACTTTGATGTTTCCGCCATCGGTTGGGGTGTGACAATTAACATACGATACGAGCATGCAACTATAAATGTCATACCAAAAATTCCCACTAGCGTAATCTTATCGTAGAAACGACAAAACCGTTATGATTAACTTAACATGACCTCAAGAATACGGGCGGTGTGTGTTACTCCTATAGCGCTATACATGTTAAGGGAGGCTTATACGAAGTTAATGACAAGTATAAAGCATAAGAATAGTCTAGCATATACGAATTCAAGTATAACGTATTAAGCATGTATATTGGATTGTTTGTTTGTGTTTTAAGCATAAAGTATGTGATTGTATGAATTTGATAGCATGTACGTATTGCACCCAAAAGTGTAAAAAGTTAAAATGGAGTCATGTATACTCACGGTTTGCAAAGCTTTCCAAAGTAACGTGAGTTGACGATTCGTGGAGGGTGGCGCACCAAATTGACCTTAGAACACTTGAAAGTATTCTTCCTTGCTTGGAACTCTTGAGATGATTAGAGAGTTTGGGAGTAGATTAGTGTGTACAAGGTGTTCAGGAGGTGGTGGAGGCTTGTATTTATAAGTGGGGATTAGGGTTTTGGAGTTAATGAAGGTGGAAGGTGATTGGAGGAGGAAGGAGGTGGAAAAGGGTGAAATATGATTAGCTAAAGAAGGGAAGGTGATTAGAGAAGAAAGGAGGTGGAAAAGTGTAAAATCTGATTGGCTAAAGAAAGGTGGAAGGTGATTGAAGGAGAAAGGAGGTGGAAAAGTGTGAAATCTAATTGGCTAAAGAAAGGTGGAAGGTCATTGGAGGAGAAAGGAGGTGGAAAAGCTTTGCTCACTTTTAGTCCTTGCACTTTTGTAATTAGGTTATTTTATGTTGTTTAGGTATCTTAAGTGTACTTTAAGGCTCGGTTTTGCGTATAAACACGTATTTAAATATTGATTGCATATATAACACAAATATGATGATTAAAGCCTCGGATTACAAGATTCGAAATGAACCACGAATATGACACGATTACATGTTTCTGAACATAGAAATGCGAATACAACTTTCTAAATATGGAAAGTACAGAAAACGTGGAGTGTTACAATTCTGTTGTGGAGTTCTAGTGGCACTGTACTATTTAGCTATTCCCCTTTGAGCACAAAAGAAATTCAGCTTTGCATTCTTGAACTTGGTGCCATTATTGCTTCGAATTCCTTTCACCTTCTTATTAGTCTGATTTTCCATAAATATGATAAAACGTTTAACGAGCTCTACAGTCTCACTCTTGTTAGCTAAGAAGAAAACCAAAGTAAAACATGAGTAATAATTAGTAATCACTAAGCAGTAAGACTTGTTGAGATACTGAGCACGTTCACAGGATCGAAGAGATCCATGTGAAGGAGCTGCATCACATTGTTAATTGTGTTTACAGACTTAGGAAAGTGAGGTTTTCTATGATGTTTACCCTTAGCACAAGAGACACAATTTTAAAAAGTAATGAAGTCTTTTACGCGTAAATCTCTTGCCAATCCCAATTTAGCAAGACGGTTCAGGTTTTTAACATTTGAATGTCCCAAACGACGGTGCCACAACATGGCATTATGTTCAGAGATTTTTGAAAATAAACAAGTAACGCTTTCAGTAGGTGGTTTGTTCATGTCAATTACGTAAGCGTTTCATTTTCTGTCAGATTTTAGTAAAATCTAGTCCTCAGGAATGATGATTCCTGGTTTTAAAATTAGACAGTGTTTGTCGGTGAAATGAGTTGAGTAGCCGTTGTCACAAATTTGAGAGACACTCAGTAGGCTATGCTTCAACACATGAACGTAGTTTACTTCCTTGAAACAGAGATCACCATTCCCTACAGTGCCTCGTTGAATGATCATTCCCTTCTCCCCTCCCACAAAAGCAACAAATCCACCGTTTTGAATTCTTCAAGATCCTTAGTTGGGATAAGTCGCTAGTCGTATGCCTGGAACAACCACTATCGATGACCAAAAGTCTAATGATAGCCTTCCATAGCTGTTCCTTCACATTATGCGAGATCAGTTAGATTTAGGAACCTAGGCCATGATGGTGGTGGGTAAACCCTTCTTATTCACATAAGTGACTTGCATCCAAATCATATTGTTTTTAGAATTGGTAGGTCCATTAGCAGAACATGAGAATTTAGAATGAGTGATTTGAACAAGACTTTTAGGTCTCCAAATTTGCTTGCTATTGTTTTTCAAAACTTTTGTATTTTGCAATTTTAAAGTTAAAGACTTCAAGTGACTTTTATGGTTCAATTGCTTAGCCTTGTTCCAATCTTTATCAGAGGGCTTCACCTTGGAATCCAAACTCATAGCAGGTTTAGATTTTTCAATCTTTCCCTGTTTAGTTTGTTTGTTGTTCCCTTTTGGAGCCTTTTGATGCTCTCCTTCATTAAGATTTTCAGAACGATGCTGACAATTTCTTGCAATGTTACCAGCAATGCCACATGTGTAACATATTTGACATTTCATATGAGGCTTAGCTGGAGATCTATCAGCCTTTTCAGAACTAGACGACATATGTGGATCCTGAGATCTTGACAAAACAGACTTACTTTGATTTCTACATTGCTTATTTACCTCTTGTGTTTTCAAAAGTTTAGTGTCTAGATGATCATCCCATACATTTTCAACCTTGATTTAGGTGGGATATACTTTGTTTCTCCACCCTGTTTAGTTTGTTTTACCAACAATTCTTAGACATATCAAGTTTATTTGGCAAAACAACTGAATTCAGGCAATCAGAAACTGAATCAAAGTAAGTATTTAAACATTCATTGCTCTCAAAAACAGAGTCCACACAATTCAAAGCATTATGAGAAATTTAAATATTGTTTGACTTTTCATAAACTAAATGATTGTTTTTCTGAATTTTATTTTTAAATCAAGCAATTCAACACCATCGTTCTCATCATCATCTACCCAATCTTCAACAATCACTTTTTCTGCATGTGAAGTAACCGGGTTAGTTACATTTATTCTCTCACAGACAGTGTCAACTGAATTTGGATGAATACTCTCAGTTTTGAGTGGCACCGTTTGTTCAACAGTTTTAGAATCAATAATATTCTGTGGCTGAACAGAGGCTTCTGTTGATGCTTCATCACTGGATTCAACAGGAGTTTCTGTTAGGGATTCTGATTCTGCTTTCGTCTGTTCAGATTCAACTTCTTCAGATGATTCATCACTAGACTCGACAGGTTCAACTAATTCTAAATTTTCACAATTAGTTATTCCTGAGGAGTCACATGAGGAATCAAACAAAGTAGTTGATTTAGTTTGTTTGCTAGACTCAAACTCTTTGATGAATTTAGCCAAACCATTCATCATAGCAAACTCAAAGCATGTTGATTTGTTTTGAGACTCTTCCTTTTGATTTTGCAATCAAATGTGTTTTGAGAAATTGTTGACTCAAAATTAGCAATATTAAAATGTTTATCAACAATGGCATTTTTCTCCAAACTTAGAGTCTCAGTATGTTTCGAAGCATCAGCAAGTTCTATGAATGTTTTATTGAAAGCCTGTTTTTCTAACTTAATCTCCATTTTATCAGGCCTTGTGATTTTGACTTTCTTTTGCTTGACTGGTTCAACCTTCACAACAGTCGGTCGACCATAGGAATAGATTTGTTCCGTCTGAGCAATTACACTTCTATTCCTATGACTCAGGAGGAGATAGCCAAATGCCCTGGCTCGTGGCAGTTGAAACATCTGAGTTTAGATTTGTTCCATCCAAGTTCTTTCTTTGCCGCTTCCCAACTGTTTCTGCTGGTTCTCTTAACAAAATTCTTGGTGCGGAACACGGCCATGGCTATTTGCTATGTGATATCCATTTCTTCGATGTCATTAGGATGTACTTCATGTAGCTCTTCTACCCCAATGTGATTTGCAGTCAGCTTGCCAGCAATGAAAGCATTATAACAATTCATAACCCCGGCCATGAAAGCCATATTATCTTCAAATTCCTTAGAAACCGTGAAGGGAGGTGTGAAGTTTGACGCAGTACTAAATATGGAATGAGTTGGTGCAGATTGAACTGGGCTCGCTTGTTGAACAGTGGTAGCAGGTGGGTAGCCCTTGTAACCATGGTAGGTGAAAGCATTTGTAGGAAACAGGATAGAAGCTGAAGCATTTGAGTAGTTGGGAATGTTAGGGTGGTTGGAAACCCTGGAAGGAAACATTTGAAATGACCCAGCCCCTTGCTGTGACACCAAAGTTGTGTTAGCTAAAACTCTAGCATTGTTGTAGCTTGAGGTATGATTGTATAGTCTCTGCTTGTCGTCCATATCATATGACTTGAGCAGAGAAATCAATTCTGCAAGACTCATACGAGTCAGATCCTTGGTTCTCTTAATCAGTTTAACATTTGTGTCCCAATTCCTTGGGAGAGCATTAAGCAACTTTTTGTTGACAACTGAGTTCTGAAGTGACATGTCATGTGTTCTCATCTCACTAATCATGGAGATAAACCTTTGAATTTGATTTTCAAGTGTTTCTACCGTAAAGTGATTGAACATGTTAAATCTTTGCATTAACATCTCCCTCTTGCTTTCTTTCATCTCGTCGTTCCCTTCATACATTGCTAGAAGAGCATTCCACAGCTCTTGAGCAGAGCTAGATTCCCTGACCCCAATGTCAATTTCAGGTGCCAATGCAGAGTGTAGCAGTGCCAAACCCTTAGCATCAATATCAACCTTTTCCTAATCCTCTTCACTATAGCAGTGCCAAAGCCTTAGCATCAATAGATTCAGTCGCACACTCCTTCTTGGACCGTACATGCTTGTTGGGCATCACACTCTATTGGGCCTCAGTAATCAAAGACTTAAATTAATGACTGACCGCACACTGATGTGTTAACCGCACACCACCTGTTTGGACTGCACATTGATGTAATTTGGGCCGCACACTCAGTGATTAGGCTCGTACACTACAAATGAGTCCACAATTTCACAATCAACCGCACATTAATCTACACAATCAAACCCGTACACTTGAATTCGCACAATGCAATCTTTTGTCCCGTACACTCCAAAGAATTAATTTTGGAAACCCAATTTTGTTTGATGCAACAAACTTTGAGATTTTAGGATATCAAAATCAAATCTCAATTGATTTCTTTCCACCAAAAATCCCAAACAACCTGCAAACACGTTTGAAATCTTCCAAAAACGGATCAAACAACTAGTTTTTTTAACGCTCAAGAATTTTATGAATGTTCTTAAACACAGTTCTAAAAAGATTTTTTAATTTAATAAACTGTTTTCATTGAGATTAACACAAATTTGAAACTCTAACACCTGCTAAACACACAGAAATACAGAAAAGTCAGTCGCACAAAAGTATATTAAACGAATTAATAGAACAAGAGTCAATCTTCAAGCAATATCCGATGAAAACCGAGCCTTCGAAAGACTTCTTAGGCTCTGATACCAATTGTAAGTCCACAACTACGATTGGATGTCACAAACACCTATTCAAGTTGCGGAAAAACAAGAAAGATGTAGAAGAATAAAAGCAAAGTCGATTGTATTAATGATCTAGTGCACACGATTACAAGGAATCATCTGGTACACCTATTAGAATTCTCGTACAACAATCAACAACCAACCCAAGACCTAGATGCATCCTATTTATAACATATAGGATGACCTAATACAACTCGACCAAGCCCAAACCCCTATTCGACCATACATAACCTCGACCAAGCCCATAAACCCCTAAACCAACCCAAGACTATCTAATACAAGACAAATGTAAACCTATAAAATATACGCCCTTGCAGATTTCCTATTTACAAGTTTTTGGCAGTTGTATTATAAAATCTGGTATTAACTTTCTTTTTGTTGATCAGCCATTTATACATCATGGTCTAATATTACATTGTAACTACTATTTATTAAATGCTTGTTTCAACATGGAGTTATTTTGGTTGAAACCTATTCTTACTTAACACAAATTAATTCTTTTTGATAACCCAAACCCATTCCGACCGAGCCATTCAGACTCAAACAAAGTCATTTTTTACAAAAATGACCCGTTTTAACCCGTGCTCCAACACACTGCAACCCGCCTGGTTTGCCTAGTATAGTTGTCATGTTGGTTATAACTTCATAATATTTTTATGTAGAACACTTGCATAACTTGAAGATGTTGTAGCTTCTAGTGAGATTCAAATGGAGTCATGGAGGGTTAGAAAACAAGCCTGGTAGTAGCAGGCCTTTCTTCAGAAGGTTTTCTGATCTTAGCTTTCTCTTTCTCTAATGGGGGCTTGGGGGTTTGATATCAGTTGAATTTTCTGGTCAATGACCTTTTGATCATCGATGGTGTTCTTACATTTGTCACACCCCGACCCGCAGCGGAATAAGAGTCGGGCATAATTGGGTTATCACCAAAGCTCATGATGTTTACTAAAATGTTTCATATTTATTAAATTCAAATTATAACTTAAATATCCAAATCAAAATTCATACAATTACAAGGAAATGAAACTATGTAACTAATCCAAAGCTTAAACTGGTTTATTCTTCTAGGCCTTCCTATGTGTTTCTTGCCTCAGCTGGATCACCTGTATCATGTGTAAAACGGGAGATATTTTGGGTCAACAAAAGTTGGCGAGTGAACCTTAATAAAACATTGTTATTAATTTCTTGTTTTATTTAATATGGAAAATTTGTGCAATATCACATGTGAGCAAACATATATAAATAAACAAACACAAACCACTTTGAATGAGTATATGATATGAATGATGATGAATGTGAGATCAAGGCTCAATCAAACGGAGCCGATCTTATGAGGCACCTGATGCTCAACCCGTCTCCCACGGGGAACTGATGGGCCTAATGAAATGCGTGTACTGAAAATGATAAATCCAAACTACAAATAATCCACACAACATTGATACATTTGATACACATTTGATCACGGATATGATGTATCACAAGTGTTTAAATATAATAAAGAATTAAACGACACATGATACACCCCAAAACATGATTAAAACGGGGAATTGATAGAGATTCACTCACATTGGTGCGTTCTTGATGACGTTGATCACACGAATTAGGATTTGATCAATGAGGGAAAAACTAACCTAAAATAATAACGAAATGATTCGGTAAATTAATGGATTTTATTTGGGATTAATACTTTTAATTCATAATCTTAATAGGATTTTTAGATTTATTTTTGTGAGTTTAAGGAAATTTTCTAACTTTAAAAATCTTATTTTTAAGTATTTCTAAATAATTTTCTAATTAAATAAATAAATAAAAAGAAATAATTTTTTTTTGACTTTATGACCGTTGACCGTTGACCGGTCGGACTGTGTATTTATATGCGCTGAGTGAGGTTCGAACTCAGGACCTCTCGTATACGTGCACGCAGCTCTACCAACTGAGCTACGTGTCTAACCCGAAATATTCTATGTTTTAATTATATCTATATACTAATTAATTTTAAACTTATTTGATTTTTTTATTAAAAATGATTTATATGGCCGAACCGGTTGCAGGGACCCGGAGTCGAACTCGGGTCTTCGGTTCGAGTGCGCACAGCCCAACCAGTTGGGCTGTGTGTCTAATCTGTTAAACTTATGAATTATATTACTCTTATAAACATTCTGTGATTGATCTGATTAAGTTTTAAAAAGGTTGGTTTTATTTCTGAAAGTCGGTAACGTGTGCGATTCGAACCCGGGACGTGTGTATTTTTTGTGCACACTGTCCACCGCTGGACTGTGTGTCTAACCCGTTCGAATATCCAGTTTTAATTATATTTATACCTATAATCGACTTCATCTTCTTCGTTTACAAAGACACAGAACAGTGAAGTCCGACTGTTCTTTTAAATCGGTCATCGAACTTATATTGGTTGAATGAAATGGATAAAGAGGATTACGGAATAAAATGTACCGACACAGAATGTTTTCTCAGATTTCCGGCAAGAGTCGTCGGCTCTGATTTGTGACTTCCGGCTGAGTGAATCGATTAACAGTTTTGATCAATGTGTTGTGCAATTAAGTTACTAAACAAGAGATATCAAGAGGGTTTAGATGATTGTACCGATCGACAGTGAGACTTCGGATTTTCAGTGATTTTCCTGGTGAGTGTTGGAATTTCCGGCAACGTTGTCTGAGACAGATTCTGGTTGAACGACTTAGGTTAATACATGCCTAATAATGGATTACAAACAAAAGAGTCGAGAATTTTACCGATTTGAAGTAAGTCTCGGTTTTCCGGTGAAAGTCCGGCGAATGCAGAATATCTCCGGCGACGTGTTTTGGGATGAATAAAGCTTCGGAAACGATCGTGGTTCTGAGCGAAAGGATTTCCAGTGTGTTCAAGTGGGTATTTATAGTGAAAACAGGCTGAATTGGGTTGGAATTTGAGTCAAGGTTCGCGATTGAAGATTTCCGTCGGTTATGACGGAAATTGACTGCCGGCAACGGTTATAACCGACGTCGACATCAATTTGTGTCGGTTCAGTCAAAAGGAATTTGGCCAAAATCGCGGATTGCCGGATTTTCCGGTGATTGCGAGTTCTGGCACGTTGATTACCGGATTTAACTTTTCGTTTTATTATAAATCCTATTTGTTTCCGTGTTTATTACAAAAACAATGTGTGGCGGAGCGGTGTGTTGTGTGTTTGGATTTGTGGGTGACCCGGGTTCGAAACCCGGCGTCTCCATTTATTTTTTATTCATTATTTATTAGTAATTATAAATTATGGTTTTTAAATTCTAATATAATTATTAATTATGTATTGCTTAAAATTAATATCAACCATAAATACGCCAACGAAATTTATAACTGGATATTTGATTAATAAACGAAGCGGGTTTTGAAAACCCGTTTTTCGACGAATGTTACAACATTCCTCCATTGTTTTTGTTTTTGATGTCATCTCTTCATACATGTTTATTAAAACATTCGTTTATGAGATTATACGTACCACTATGAATAATTATTCACCCTCCTCCCCATAACCAAATCTCCGCCCCCTCAACCACCGCCTCCACCCAATACCACCCCCAACCACCAATACAGTTGCCAACTTGCTTATTTCTACTCTCTTCCGCTTTCTGATCACATCAAATTTTCAAAACTTACCACTGAGATTTCACGATGAACAATGAGTAACCAATCTATGTTCCCGTCAAATCTCTACATTTCCGTCACTAACCTTTTCTAACAAAGACATCTCGTCCGAGCAATATTCGCTGGAATCTTTTTCTTCCTCGCAAGACAAGTCTCTCTCCTACACCACCACACCATTACCTCCACCAGCGAACCCCGAAACTCATTCAAACCCAAACTCGACACCCAACTCTTAAAATACTACTCCAGGGTCTTCTAAAACCTTATTCCCGACGGATTCCTCACCCTCCACTCCAGAACCCTCACTGTCGGTATCCCAATTCTTGAATTCTCAACCGCATTGCTCAATTCAGTCATCACCAATGCCAAATACACGAAGAAAAACATCTGGTTACCCTGTCAAAGCCATACATTTGAAGTCAAATTCTCATCCCATACATCTGTGTAGATGTGGGTTGTTGTAGGGTCAGAGGGAAATGATGGGGGTGGGGTAATCGCCGACTATCGATGCTCCATGGTGGTAGGAGGTTGAGGATGAAAGAGGTTGGGGTGATGAAATGGTGGTGATGATGAATTGTGTTATGTAAAGAAGAGAAAGAAAGGGGCGGGTGGGGGTAGGTGGGGTAGGTTTTTATCACACCCCGACCTGCAGCGGATTTAGGTGACTGAGGCATGATTGATTGTTCACAGCTTATGACAAGATATTTAAAAGTTGAAATATTATTAATAATCAAATTATACCATGTCACAATACAATTAATTCAAATAATCCTTCGAAATCAACAATACATAACATAATCCGTTTTATTCTCTAAGGCCTCATTGAGCAGATATATTTCTTTTCCATTTTTATCACTAAATATTTTTGGGGTATATCATTCGTCACTGTTTCATATGTTTCTTATTTAAATCAATTGTCGCTATGTGCTATGTTTACTTGTATTTACAGTTACATATATTTGTGTCTATTTGTTACTCGATTTGTGTTTATTGTTTCACGTGGATCAATTGGCTGATCAAGTTCCCTTTGCCATCGGTTGAGCTTGGTATCACCACCATTATTTGCTCACTCATGACTATGGGATGTAGGTATCGCCTCACTTATTCATAGCTGACCCTTTAGTCATGACTATGGAATGATCATTGTTTTTTTTTTGTCTATTGTTGTGGTGTTTGTTGTATTTGAGTTTATGTTGTGATTATTGGTTGTGATTTCTCATTAACACATTGTTTGCATGTAAATCTCTTAAATATAATACAATAATTTTTTTCATCTAAATATAAGATTTATTCACCAACTTTTTAGTTGACCCAAAAACCTTTTTACGTATGATACAGGAATTCAGGTTTGATGAAATGAGGATGAAGACACGTAGGATTTACCTTAGAAAAAATAAACGGGATTATATTTTATGTTCTTATGTCTTTGAATATTGTTTATATTTAATTTGCTAGGTTTAATGTGACGTTTGAAATTGTGACATGAATAAATATTGAAATATTTAATATGTCGTAAGCTTTGGACAATTATTTCGCTCCGACCGATAATCAGTATGAATCGGGTTATGACAATATCACATTACTTTGGTTCATATGGTTTACTTAAATTACGTATACGATTATAAGTCCGTCGCAAATTACAGCTATTATTCACTTTCCATATCATCAGGTGATAAACTAATGTAGTTTTAATGCATTTGACAACATACACAAGATAGTTATAGTTGACCAAGGTTGACCCTCTTCAATTATACGTTGCTCTTGATCTTCTATGGTTCTATGTTGGGGTAGCAAGAATACTTATGTTATATCTAATGGGGTTGGATTATGTACAAGATAATTTTATCATACAAAACATAAGGGACAACCTCCGGGTACATTGCCTTTTTAGTTTAAGTGGGGAGGGTATTATGGTCTTTTTTTCGCATGACCTACTTCACCCTCGATTTTCAAACGGCTATAGCTTTTTCATATGATTATAAACACACACACACACACACACACACTGTATTAACAAACATTTCATCCTCTTTAATCTGAGTACGCTATTGATATCGTTTTCTTAGTTTTTAAATTTTTTAATTTGACAAGCTGTAAAGTTACATGATTATGTTCTGTATGTTTGGTACGTAATTATGTACCAGAACATAATCACATAATGTTACACAATTATGTAGCTTTATAGCTTATAAAATAATGTTTTTAAAAAATTAAGAAACTATAGCAATAGCATACTCAAATTAAAGAGAATAAAATGGCTATAGACATTTGAAAATTGAGGGGAATTAGGTCACGCGAGAAAAGACTATAATATCCTCTTTTTTCAATTTGTGTTTCCACTTGTAGAATTGTTATCTTGTAAATCGATGGCCCATATCGACTCCTACATTTTGTAGGATAAACCTCTCTTATACAATAACATTCCCCTATATCTAATTGGCATATTTCAATTGAAACTTTGATTCAATCATTTTCATACTACAAAGTGGATAACAGGTAACTAAAACTATTAAGAGTGGAAGGGTTTGAAGGGGATTGTGAAGCAATACGTGATTGGCATGTCAGCAGAGGGGCTTAAAGGGGTGGAAAGGGAGCGTTTAAAAAAAACCTAAACAATTAAAATAAACCAGTCAATCAAAATTAAACCAAACCAAACATCCAACCATCACACGCCACCTCACCTTTCCAAAGTGCCCCACGCCAGTGAAGAATCCCATGCCACTCCATGGGGCGGTGTTCCAGACGTAAAGAGGATTCCATACCACCCACTCCGTGCAGTCTAAGATACAAGAATTCTATTCATATAAATGCTTCTCGATATTCTTTTTAAACACACCATACTTTAAACGGGTAGCAGGCATACTTCATAAGATGGAATATTCATCGATAGGTATATTAAGTTATGTGATTAATGCTATGTATGACTAAAAGAGGGCTTGTTGTTTGGTTGAACCAGGTCTAACATTCCTGGACTCAAAGATAAGCTGCAATACGTACAAAACATGTTTCAAGGTGAATTGATGTGGAGTAAAGGTGTGAATTTGTGACACAAAACAAACCTAAAACAAAATCTGTGGCTTAGTCTAAATAGGTCTGAATCAGTTTTAGGTTGAACCCGCAAAATTAATGGAGTAATTATTTAAAAAAAAAAGAAAAAAGATACGATCCACTAATAGTTAAAAAGAAACCAACCGAGGCTTCGATTTAAATACACTGAAATTGACAAGAAGCAGCCCAAGAGTCATGCCAAACGGCCCAAAAGCTGGCCTAATGAGCCCTGTTCGAGACGGCTAAAACCAAACAAAAGTGTTACCATTGTTATCTTGTGACTTTATCAACAAATCATGCTTATCTTGTGACGTTGATCATCAAATCAAATTCGATTCTCGCATGCATGTATGTATCCATATTGCTGTATGAATAATAGATATTAGCCAATTAACCAGAAATCTATACTATATTATAATGCATAAGCAGACACATTTTAATATATCAAATAATAATAATAATAATATTTTTTTCTCATATGGTACAACCCTAAAATAAGCGTAAATTAGTCTTTTAAACGCTAATTATATTTTAATCCCCTCATCTTATTACACTTCAATCTATCAATTTTAACAAAATTAGAGGTGACTAGGTAGTACTTACACCTTTCCTCCTCCCCTACAAAATTATAATTCTTTTATTTATTCCAATCATATCTTCTAAATTATGTTTCTTTAAAACATTCGAAGGTATTATGACGACATGTTCATTTTTGTCGACGTTTTCGATGTTTGTCTTAGTCAATATTGACGCGTGGGTTAAAATGTAAAAACAAGTAATAACTTAATGTACAAGTGATTATTACATTTATAATGCCTTTCTGGCTAGGTCAATACCAGCAATTGAACTGAATTTAACAAAAAAGCGAATAAAAACATGGTAACCACATCGAAACGAGAACGATTATCTCAAAGGTAATATACAATGTAATAAAATAAAAAGTTATTTATATTGTCTTTAGGAGTTTGGTGTCACCATGATAACTAGCCCGATAAGTTATCTACAAAAGTATTATATCAAATATAAAAATTAAGCACCCTAGGAGCTTGACACTATTTATTTATTATACCTTTTGTATATATAAAGTAATAATGTAAAAAAAGTTGATATAAAATGTTACAGAGATTTATTTAAAAAAACGAGTATGTTGCAAAGGAGTAAAATATATAAATTAATAAACCTTGAATCATTTTATGAGTTAAATCACTGATTCTACGATTATATCCGTGTGATATTAACTAATATGTTAAAGTGTTCTTTTAAAAAAAAATAAAAGACAATATCACAGCAGTTTTTTTTTAAACTAAAACTATTTCAACAAAACTTCCTAATTTAAGGGAGTGACAAAATCTTATAGGTAATTAAGCAGAATTAAAATTTAAACATAAGTTAAACATAACTTAGACTACTAAAGTTTCATCCTAATTTAACTATATAAAAGGTACAAATTTTATAGCATAATATACAATGTTTTAAAGCACAACAAACAAGCCCGATGCATACAGGTATACACTTGGGCTCCTCCCACATATTAAAACAAAGACCTTATGTTTGAGTATTTCTATATTTCATTTAGATTTATACTCATCTTCAAAGTTCCTGGTTTTTTGTATTAACTTTTACAGGCATGTGCTCCAAATCCTAATTGTGATCAGTATTATGGTGGAATGATGACAAATTTATGGTCAGCCTTTGGTAAGATACATGACCTTAAATCTTGCTTTTAAAAAGCGCGAAGCGCAAAAAAGCGACGGGTCTAAAACCGAGGCGCATCTTTTCGTACGCGAGACACGAGTATGCATTTTCACTTTGTGGTTTGATTCGAACATGGACAATATTCTTACAATGATTTTTGGTCTTTGATACAGAAATATTTCTTGAAGCCGAATTTTACACTTATTTGTACACTAATGAAGAAACTGATACGGTTGTGCTAATGGAGTAAGTTTTTCTTGTTTCTTTTCTTCCTTTGACTCCTAGAATGTCAAGCTTAATTTAAAAGTGGAAATTTTAATCCGTTTGTTTACTTATGAATCTTTCGTATCAGATTATGTTTCATCTCTAACAGGTCAGATGGGTCAAAGAAAAAAAATTGGTTGAAACAAAACATGCCAAATAGGTCAAATGGATCGTAAGTCCCCCCAAAGTTGATTTTCAATGCCTAAATCCTCAAAAAAACATTGTACTAAAACTTAGATCATTATTGAAATAATTTGGGAATGAGTATGAGTACGGTCAAACCTGGTCAGCAGTGGTCAACGTAGTCAAATCGGTCAAACTTGGTCATCAAGATGATCGAGGAGTTAGGTGTGTCTCACCCTGACTCGCAGCGGAAATAAAAGTCGGGACATAATTGGGTTATCATCAAAGCTTATGATATTTACTAAAATTAAGTTTTATATTTATTAAATTAGAAATCTAAGATCAAATATCCAAACACAAGGAAACATTCCAGCACAAGAAAACATTGTTCTAAACAAGATATATTTTATTCATCTTCTAAGGCCGATCCTATGTGTTCCCTTTCCTCAACTTGCCCACCTGTATCATGTATAAAACAAGAGTTTGGGTCAACAAAAGTTGGCGATTGAATCTAAATTTAATAATAAAACAATTTAATATTTTGGTTGTTTCAATAAAATGTGCATCGGACCATATATGAACTTATGTATATGTGATTAAACCACAAACCACATAATATCAACAATGAGCATATGAACATAATGCATGATGAACTTGAGATCAAGGCTCAATTAAACGGAGCCGATTTAATGAGGCACCTGATGCTCAACTCGTATCCCATGAGAAACCGATAGGCCTTATATGAATGATTGCATTGAAATGATAAAATGTAAACACATATAACCACAACCAACAAATATACACATTAGATCACATAATGGTAGTAGCACATGTATTTGTAAAATAAAAGAATATATATGACGACACATGATACACCCAAAACGTAGATAAAAAGGGGAATTTGTAAGATTCACTCACAGTGGGTGCGTTTCTTGTTTGATGATGAATGCGCACGAATTGAGATTTGACCGACAAAGAAAACTAACCTAAAATAATAAGGCGATAAAATAATAAATAAATAAAGTTAATATTTTGATTTAATACTTTTTTAGATTTTTAGGTTATTTTTGTGGTATTTATTGGAGTTTTTAAACCTAAGAAATTGTGTTTTGAAATGTTTTTAATTGACTTTTAATTGATTTTTTATTAAAATATAGAATAAAAATAAAATAAAATAATAAAAAAACCTTGTCAGACCTGACAGCTGGTCTGACCGGTTCGTTGGCATGTTTGGCAGCGTGTGGTGAGACTCGAACTTGTGACCTCCCGTTTACGTGCACGCAGCTCTTCCAACAGAGCTACGTGTCTAACCCAAAAGATATCCAATTTTAATTAATCTTATATACTAACTACAATATTTCAGAATTTATTTATATAAAAAGGATTTAAAATCCTTTGAACCGGCGTGCATACCCTGACTCGAACTTGTGACCTCCGTGTTGATTTGCACCCAGCCCATCCAACTGGGCTGGGTGTTCTAACCCGTTTAATATAGAAATCTTAATATACTTAACAACTTACTGATAGATAATATACTTGCTAAAAAACTGGTTTATTTCAGCGGAACGGTCATGATTAGGATTCGAACTCGGGATGTGCACGCTATGTTTGCACATAGTCCACCACTAGACTGTGTGTCTAACCCGGTTATAAACCCACTTTAATTATATTAATACACTAAATAAACTTCATCTTCCTCATGAATATTACTCAGGAATCTAACCCAACTGTTAACCCATACAAATTTTGATTCCCTGATTTAAACAACTAAACACTAAAAGTATAAAAAAGATTTGGATGTTTGTACCGATTTGGCGAGGTGTTAAACTTTCAGTTGAACTCCGAACAAAACTCCGGCGACATTGCTTAAATCAGCAGGTTCTAACAGAGGTTTTAGGTGTTGTTTGAGAGAGTGTGGAGAGAATGAGCGGATTCGATTGTGATGAAATGATTGGTATTTATAGATTTACCAGTCAATCACCAAATTTCGGTTTCATTCCTTGATTATTGAAATCATTGATTTCAGTCAGTTTCACCTCCTAATTTCCGAGTTTTCGTTTGAAATTTGATGATTAGAACCAGTTATGTTCGCTAAAAAGAAACAGATATCGTAACTCATGCTTTGATTAGAATGGCGGTTACAGGTTCAGATAGTTGAATTTGCAGGTGACCGTGGTTTCACTTAAATTTTATTTGATTCCAAAACTACACAACAAGTGTGTGTAGTCTAGTGGTGTTTTGGTGTGTGTTCTTTGTGAGTAACCCGGGTTCGATTCCCGGTTACTCTTCTTTTATTTTTATTATTTTATTTCTTTTTGTTATATAAAGATTTAATTTTTTCCTTTATTGAACATTATTTTAATTAGGTAATTTATTTATTAATCATGAATAATAATAAAATAAATTAATTAATACTAACAAATGCGTAACGGAACATTAAATAAAATACTTGAATTTTCAAACGGAGCGGGTTTTTGGAACCCGTTTTACATATGTTACAGTATCCCTTACTTTTAGAAATTTCGTCACGAAATTTAATTAGTAGCTGCAACTGAAAAAAAGGTGTGGGTATTTTTCGCGCATTGAGTCTTCGCGTTCCCAAGTAAACTCAGGTCCTCGTTTTGACTCCCAACGCACCCTCTATTGGAATACGACTTCGTCTTAAACGCTTTTCACCGAAGTCCATGATTTCTACAGGTCTTTCAACAAAATGCATTGATTCATCGAATTGAATATCTTCTAAAGGAAT
Organism: Scalesia atractyloides; assembly: GCA_947069175.1. Lineage (NCBI taxonomy): Eukaryota > Viridiplantae > Streptophyta > Magnoliopsida > Asterales > Asteraceae > Scalesia > Scalesia atractyloides. The sequence goes on along the minus strand of CAMTDV010000028.1, from coordinate 66,315,613 downwards.
ATGGAGGTTTTCGTCGGCGAGACACTTTTTCAAGTTTGATACATGGAATGTGGGATGAATTCCGTTGAGTTCTTTGGTAGGTCAAGCTTGTATGCTACAGGACCAACTCTTTCGAGTATCTTGAATGGTCCCACATAGTGTGGTGCTAGCTTGCCTTTTTGACCAAAGCGAACCACTCCCTTCCTGGTGATACTTTCAAAAGTACTTGATCGCCAACACAAAACTCCAGTGGCTTTCGTCGTTTATCAACATAATTCTTTTGACGACTTCGAGCTGCTAGAAGATTATGGCGGATCTGAAGGATTTTATCAGTCTTTTCTTGGATCAATTCGGTTCAGTGATTTGTGCTTCACCAATTTTGTGCCAACATACTGGAGATCACATTTACGACCATATAAGGCTTCAAAGGAGCCATGCCAATGCTAGAATGATAGCTATTGTTGTACTGAAATTCAACTAACGGTAGATGAGTGTCCCAATTACCCTTGAAGTCTATGACACATGCTCGCAACATGTCTTCAAGGGTTTGTATGGTGCGCTCAGATTGACCATCAGTTTGAGGGTGAAAGGCAGTGCTGAGATCTAATCGTGTACCCAAAGCGGATTGTACGGCTTGCCACGTTCGTGAAGTAAAACGGCCGTCTCGATATGAAATGATACTTAAGGGCACACCATGACGGCTTACAATTTCATTGATATAGATACGAGCTAATTCTCGTTCTTGTAGTCTTCGCGGATTGGAATGAAATGAGCTGATTTAGTGAGACGATCAATGATAACCTACATTGTGTCATACCCACTGGAGGTGCGAGGTAACCCGGTAATGAAGTCCATGGTTATGTTTTCCCACTTCCAAACAGGTATCTCGGGTTGGACGAGTAATCCTGAAGGTCGTTGATGTTCAGCTTTAACCTTAGAACACATGAGGCACTTTGAAACAAAGATGGCGATATCTTTCTTCATGCCAGACCATCAGTAGGGAGTATCCTGATACATCTTATCGGCCCCTAGATGTATAGAGTATTGTGTTTTGTGAGCCTCATTCATGAGAAAAGCACGAAGATCGTCACAATCTGGTACCCAAATACGATTCAAGTAATAGAGAATACCATCCGACTTGGATTCTAGTTTGGTTTCAGTTCCATAAGACAATTCATCTCGCACATCATTTTCCGTGACGGAAATATGTTGAGCTGCTCTAATTCGGTTTTGAAGATCGGTCACAATTTGAGTACACAAAAGATGGATGGAGTTTGCATACTCTTTTCAACTGAGGGCGTCAGCCACAACATTAGCCTTGCCAGGATGATATCGAATTTCACAATCATAGTCATTTAGAAGTTCGACCCATCGTCGTTGCCTCATGTTCAACTCTTTTAGATTGAAGATATGTTGAAGGATCTTGTGTTAGTGTAAATTTCACACTTGGTACCATAAATATAATGTCTCCATATCTTAAGAGCGAACACGACTGCTCCAAGTTCTAGGTCGTGACTGGTGTAGTTCTTTTCATACACTTTGAGTTGCCTTGAGGCATAGGCTGCCACTTTCCTCTTTGCATTAGAACGCAACCTAAACCTTGCCTGACGCGTCACAATAAACCACAAAGTCTTCGCAGCCATCAGGAAGTGTAAGGATAGGTGCATCACAAAGTTTTTGCTTCAAACTTTGGAAAACCTCTTCTTGCTTGGGCCCCCAAATGAAGGGTTTACCCTTGTGAGTCAAGGCTGTGAGTGGAACGACGATACGGGAGAAATTTGCTATGAAACGTTGATAATAACCAGCTAGACCAAGAAATGACCTAACTTCGGTAGGAGTGCGTGACGCTTGCCATTCTTCACTGCTTTGATCTTCACAGGGTCGACATGAATACTTTTGTCATTAACGACATGACCAAGAAATTGTACCTCTTTTAACCAAAACTCCGCATTTTGAGAACTTAGCATAAAGCTTTTCGGTTCTCAAGAGTGTTAGAATAAGTCGAAGGTGTCGCTCATGATCGGATTTGGTCTTATAATATATAAGAATATCATCGATGAAGACTATGACAAAACGATCGAGATAGGGTTTTCACACCCTATTCATCAAATCCATGAAAACAGCAGGAGCATTGGTCAAACAAAAAGGCAAAACCATGAATTCATAGTGGCCATAACGAGTTCGAAACGCAGTCTTTCGAATATCTTCTTCACGTACTCTAAGTTGATGGTAACTAGAACGAAGATCGATTTTGGAGAAACAAGTGGCACCCTGAAGTTGATCTAGAAGATCATCGATACGATGTAAAGGATGGCGGTTCTTGATGGTCAGTGTCACACCCCGACCCGCAGCGGATAAGGTGATCGGGGCATGATTGGGTTATCATCAAAGCTCATGACATTTATTAAACGTTTCATATTCATTAATACAAATTAAATGGAAATTTACAATAATGTTACAACATGATCTAACTAACAATCTAACTTCTTTGTTCTCTTCTAAGGCATATCCTATGTTATCCTTGCTTCAACCTGTTCACCTGTATCATGTGTAAAAAGGTTTTTGGATCAACATAATGTTGGCGAGTGAATCCTATGGAAAACATTTGAACAATTTATTTAAATTGATTATGAAATATGTGCACAACCAAACGTGAGTAAGATTAGATGTAACTTGATCAACAATCATAAGATGTTAAATGAAACACTCATGAACAATAATGGTACAATTAAAGGCACGCGATGCTCAACTCGTCTCTCACGAGGAACTGAGGGGCCTAATGAATGACTTGCATAAACATGATAATATGAATAACACAACTACAAACAATATAAACTCAATGATACACACATGAACAATAATGAATTTGATGTGAAGCACGCGATGTTCTACTCGTCTCCCACGAGGAACTGATGGGCTTAATGTATGAGTTTCATGTAATTTGACAAAAGGAATATAAGTAAATCACAACAATAGAAACAATCTAAGTTTAAGTCATGATGTGGTATGGCACAAGTTTAAATAAATAAATTAATTAATTTCATAACACATGACACACCCCAAAACGTGTAATTTAAAAGGGGAATTGTAAGATTCACTCACAGTGGGTGCGTTCGGTTGATGACGTTGAATGCACGCGAAGTGGTTTTAACCACGAGTGAGGTTTAACCTAGATAAATCGCATTATGGTTTGGTAAGTAAACGGATTTTATTAAATTATTTTAGTAGGATTGTTGGGTGTATTTTTGTGAATTTGAGGCTATTTTCTAACCTTAAAAATGTTATTTTTAAGTATTTATAATCGATTTTTAATTAAAATAATTAAATAAAAATAATAAAAAAAATTATTTTATTTTTGCTACAGTGACTTTGACCTGTTGACTTTGACTGGCGTTGACCGGTTCGAGGCATATTGTTGTGCGCTGGGTGAGGCTCGAACCCGAGACCTCCCGTACGCGTGCACGCAGCTCTACCAACTGAGCTACGTGTCTAACCCGTTATATATCCGATTTTAATTTCATATATACATTAATTAGAATTAACAGAAAATCATTTTTATTTTAAAAACAGTTTAAGCGGACCGGTCTTGCACTCCACAGGTCTCGAACTCGGGACCTGTGGTTTAATCTAACACACAGTCCACCGCTGGACTGTGTGTTCTACATGTTATATAACTCGATTTTTATTATACTTAAATACTAATTAATTATTTCCTTTTCTGCCTTAATTAAAAAGAAGAGATAATTGTCCGAGTCGGTGCTGAGGACCGGACTCGAACTCGTGACCTGTGACATAAACAAACACACAGTCCACCGCTGGACTGTGTGTCTAACTTGGTTATTATTCCGGTTATTAATATACTTAACATATATCTAAGGCGACTCCGGTTCAGTAAACAAAAAAATGGATTTTATTAAGGCAGCGTGTGTGAGACGGGATTCGAACTTGAGACGTTTTGCGTTTTATATGTGCACACAGTCCACCGCTGGACTGTGTGTCTAACCCGATTAATTTCATGATTTATATTATACTTATATGATACAGAATTACGTCGTCTTCTTCATCCAGTTTGAACCAGAATCGGAAATCGACTGGTTTAAGATTCTTATCAGTTTATTAGCGTTTTGCAGTCCATTAAGGTAAGATAAAGGTGAAAAGATAAAGAAAATAAGCGAAAGAGGTATACCGACTGGATCCTCTGTTTTCCGGCAGAAACTCCGGCGACAGAATTCACTTCCGGCGACGTGTTCCTTATAGCAGCTAGTCTCCGGAAAGCTTGGAAAAAGTAAGGGTGACTTCGGTAAAGGGTTAGGGGGTTCAGTAAAGCTCAGGGATTAAAACTCGGTTTTCCGGCGAAAAACAGAAAAGTTCCGGCGAGGGAGTTTTCGCCGAGAAAGAGTGGGGTTTTGAGCGAAAAGGTCTTCAATGGTTTGAGGGTGAATTTATAGGGGAAAATGGAAATCCACTTGGTCTGATTTCCGACTGTATTCATCAGTTTAAGTTTTCCGGCGGTTTTGAAAAGTGTCGCGGACTTCAAACATCGGTTATAACCGATATCTGGTTAATAGTTTACGTTATAACGTAAATTGTAGTTAAGACTCGCGAGAATTCCGGGATTCCGACGACTGAACTGATTGGGCGCCGGTTTTGAATTTATAACGTTACTTTATCAATTAAATGATTCTATTATATAACAAACAAAGCAGTTGGCGCAGTGGTTTGTGTGAGTGAGATAAGTTGCTTAGCTGATTCGGTACAGACCCGGGTTCGAAACCCGGCAGATGCAATTCATTTTTATTTTGCGATTTTTGACAGTTTTTCGAAAACTAAATATATATTCCCGTATAATAATTGATTACGGATCGTTTAAAAATATTTTGGGCATTTAATTCGCAACGAAAATTTTGACTGACTGTTCGGTTGATAAACGGAGCGGGTTTGGTAAATCCGTTTTTGACGGATGTTACAGTATCCCCTGCTTTTTAGAAATTTCGTCCCGAAATTTAAATTGTGATATATTTGACTAAAAGAATGATGATGTTTTGTTTGACAGTTGTATGCTTAACAAAATAAGGGCTTAAGTTTTTGTTCGAGGCGGTAATGTTCCTTGTAAGGGTTAAGTACCCTATTCAGGAATCGCTTTTTGTTGCCTACTGTATAAGTATTGATAAGCAGAAATGATTTGCTAAAATGATATCATGCATAAGAGTTTAGATACGTTTGGGAAAGTATGGTCATATCCTAAGGCAAAAACTTCTAACACTCCAATCTACATGGAACATAAATAAAAACGCAACATCTGATATTTGAACATAAGTAAGCACAACAGCTAATATTCAAACCTGAATGAACACATCAGCAAATATTTGAACATGAATAAACACATCAGCAAATATTTGATCATGAATAAACACATCAGCAAATATTTGATCATGAATAAACACAACAGCAGATATTTGAACATGAATAAACACAACAGCAAATATTTGAATCCACATTCTGATAGTATATATGTTTGAATGGTGAAAGTTCCTCTCTCGTTTGTTATGATGGAGAGGTTAGTTTATGTAAAAATGGATCACAATCCAATCTTTTTAAATAGCATGATGATGTAAATGTAACACAAATTCCAACCAAGGCAATACTAAATCCTACATGGAACTTCTCATAACCGCCTGATAATGCCTCTGATCCTTTGGCAAGAATACTTATATATAGGAAGTACCAGCGGCGTATCCACCATATTCTTGCCAAATTTTCATTAGTTTTATCCACAAGTTATGATTGGTTACCAAGAAACTAATAAATCCTACATAGAACTTCTCATAACCGTCCGATAATGCCTCTGATCCTTTGACAAGAATACTTATATATAGGAAGTACCAGCGGCGTATCCACCATATTCTTGTCAAATTTTCATTGGTTTTATCAGTGAATTATGATTAGTCCTATAACTCTACAATCAATACAACAAACATAAAATACTGAAATGAAATATATCTGTGCGATCAAGGCTCAATCGAACGGAGCCGATCGTATTGCATGTACTGAAAATGAAATGGATGTGCGCTCAAGGCTCAATCAAACGGAGCCGAACGTATTGAATGTACTGAAATTGAAATTGTGTGCTCAAGGCTCAATCAAACGGAGCCGAGCGTATTGCATGTACTGAATATGAATAACTTAACCACACAAACAGCCTATGCATGGAACCTCTCATAACCACCTGATAATGCCTCCGATCATTTGACAAGAATACTTATATATAGGAAGTACCATCGGCGTATCCACCATATCCTTGTCAAATTTTCATTGACTTTATCCGTAAGTTATGGTTAGTTCGATGCGACTCTACTACAAACACCACAACCACAAGATACTGATAATGAAATTGTCTGTGCGCTCAAGGCTCAATCAAACGGAGCCGAACGTATTGAATGAAATTGTATGTGCGCTCAAGGCTCAATCAAACGGAGCCGAACGTATTGAATGTACTGAAATTGAACAACTTAATCTAAACAACCATCACACAATCAGCCTATGCATGGAACCTCTCATAACCGCCTGATAATGCCTCCGATCATTTGACAAGAATACTTATATATAGGAAGTACCATCGGCGTATCCACCATATCCTTGTCAAATTTTCGTTGACTTTATCCGCAAGTTATGGTTAGTTCGATGCGACTCTACTACAAACACCACAACCACAAGATATTGATAATGAAATTGTCTGTGCGCTCAAGGCTCAATCAAACGGAGCCGAACGTATTGCATGAACTAGAAATGTAAATTGAAATGTGCGCTCAAGGCTCAATCAAACGGAGCCGAGCGTATTGCATGTATTGAAATGTAAAATGAAATAACCGATCAAGGCTCAAACAAACGGAGCCGATCGTGCGGGCACGCCCTGATCAACCCATAATAAAATGGGGATCAAACTCAACCTCGATGGATGGGGAGCTACGGCCTCGGCAAAAGCATATACTGAAAACAATATATAATATATAATATCCAATAATTTCTCTAACAGTCTACACATGTGATAAAGAAAAACATAAGACTAAACAATAGGAGTTGAATCTGGATCTTCGGCGAAGAGGACTAGCTGAGTATCTTCGTTTGGGCCGTCATTATCTTCGACAGGATTGGCGTTGATATTGAAGACTCTTCCTCTTGCTGGTGGCATAGTGGTTGGGTTTTCTTGGTTTACTTGGTTAACTGGGTTTGATTGGGCTTGAGTGTTGATAACGTTAACCAATTGAGGGCATGTGTTTCTAAGGTGGGTAGGGTCGCCACAATTGAAACAGGCTCGCGCATATGGGAACATGGGGTATTGGGGTTGGTGATAAGTTTGGGCCATGTTTTGAGTAGGGGAAAAGGTTTGGTCTTGAAAGATGCGACAAACATTGTTCACATGACCATAGCGTCCACAAGTTGTACATAGCCGGCAAGGTAAAGTAAGGGGATGGTGATAAAAACAGTTGTTGCATCGAGGGTGAGGTCCAAGATATGGTTTCTTGTTTGGGTAAGCTGAGTTGGGTGCCACTTGGGTGATTGGGATAGCTCGGATGGGTATGGCATGAAAAACGGGTTGATTTCGTTGAGTAGCAGCGAAAAGTCGCCCGACTCTTCTTCTCTTAGGATTGGGTAGAGAAGGGGATTCGGTTTGGGTGGAGTCGGAGGTTTCAGTCGATTCTTTATCCTTCTTCTTCTCCTCCTTGAAGTCTTTGTTTCGGATTCGGTTCTCGGTGAGCTCTGTTGCTAGCTCCATTGCTGCTTCCAAAGTTGCAGGCTTGGTACTTATCACAGGGTCTTGAATCTTTGACGGAAGACCACGAATGTAGTGCTCGATCAAACGGTAGAGGGGAGTAAACATGTTGGGAACCATTTGATGTAATTCGAGGAACCTTTTGTTGTAGGTGGTGTGGTCTCCTTCCATTTGCTTCAATGAATAAAATTCATCTTCTAGCTTCTTGATTTCGCTCCTTGGGCAAAATCGTCTGGTCATGATTTCCTTCAATTCGTTCCAAGTTAGGGTCATAGCATCTTCAACACCTCGCTTTGCCTTCTCTGTATTCCACCAAGTAAGTGCTATCCCATATAGTCGACCGGTAGCATAACGCACTTTGCGATCATCAGGGCAATCGCAATTTAGAAAAGTATTCTCCATTTCTTCAAACCAATGAAGGAGTGCAGTGACACCTTCAGTCCCTTTGTATTTCGGAGGGTCGCATGATTTGAAATGCTTGTAGGTACATTTAGTGGTATTTGGGGAAGAGTTGAAAATGTTTTGGTTTGCTTGATTGACAGGATTAACGGTAAGTGCTTGTTGAACTTGGATTACAATGTTGGGTATTACGGCAGCCATTTGTTGAGCGATTAAGGTAGCCATGCGTTCGCGGGCTTTTCTTGCTCTCGCCTTCCTACGGGCGAGGTTAGAAGACATCTACAATGAATACATGACAAGAGTATGAGTTGGATGCTTTTGGGATCATGGGTCGCATTCAAGAATGATCATTTATAAAATAATTATACAAAAATACTACATCCATAGGATGTCTTGGGCTTTGCTCGCTGTTAGGCCCGTCATGCCGCCATACTTTACCTGTGTAATCATGTGGGCCCCCATGAATACCGGTTTTTTCATATGGTTCGCACGGTTTCTGCCTGGTTGCGTACACAAAAACCCGGAGAAAATCGAGAAGTATGTATACAACGTGTGATATTCGGAATGTGTCCAGGTGTAGACACGGTGACACCTCAAAGTAGGTTTAGTTCGAACGACGTTTGGTGTGGCATGCTTTGGCCTAATAGGTCCTTCGTACTCTCATCGTTGGTCCCCAGGTAGGCAAACTGGTCCGTTATATTGGATTTATACGAATGCCAGCCTAGACAGGACGTTCCGACTACCGGTACTCGTACCCTTCCAGTTACTACATGCCCGTCGCAGAACTTACTTTGATGAGATTTGAAAATTGCACAAAATCTTTGGATAATGAGAATATGAAAATAAATTGAATTCATGAACATCGATATATGTATAATGAATATGTATATATGTATAATGAATATGTATATGAGCATGTATGTTTGACTGAAATGTAAACAAATATGAAACAAATAAATATCACAAGTTTGTATGTAACCACCTAATCAATTTAAAATTTAGGCAGACTATAGTATAGGCTCTAAGGGTCTAATAACCTATCCTATATCCCTATAGTCATGGCTCTGATACCAATCTGTCACACCCCGACCCGCAGCGGATAAGGTGATCGGGGCATGATTGGGTTATCATCAAAGCTCATGACATTTATTAAACGTTTCATATTCATTAATACAAATTAAATGGAAATTTACAATAATGTTACAACATGATCTAACTAACAATCTAACTTCTTTGTTCTCTTCTAAGGCATATCCTATGTTATCCTTGCTTCAACCTGTTCACCTGTATCATGTGTAAAAGGTTTTTGGATCAACATAATGTTGGCGAGTGAATCCTATGGAAAACATTTGAACAATTTATTTAAATTGATTATGAAATATGTGCACAACCAAACGTGAGTAAGATTAGATGTAACTTGATCAACAATCATAAGATGTTAAATGAAACACTCATGAACAATAATGGTACAATTAAAGGCACGCGATGCTCAACTCGTCTCTCACGAGGAACTGAGGGGCCTAATGAATGACTTGCATAAACATGATAATATGAATAACACAACTACAAACAATATAAACTCAATGATACACACATGAACAATAATGAATTTGATGTGAAGCACGCGATGTTCTACTCGTCTCCCACGAGGAACTGATGGGCTTAATGTATGAGTTTCATGTAATTTGACAAAAGGAATATAAGTAAATCACAACAATAGAAACAATCTAAGTTTAAGTCATGATGTGGTATGGCACAAGTTTAAATAAATAAATTAATTAATTTCATAACACATGACACACCCCAAAACGTGTAATTTAAAAGGGGAATTGTAAGATTCACTCACAGTGGGTGCGTTCGGTTGATGACGTTGAATGCACGCGAAGTGGTTTTAACCACGAGTGAGGTTTAACCTAGATAAATCGCATTATGGTTTGGTAAGTAAACGGATTTTATTAAATTATTTTAGTAGGATTGTTGGGTGTATTTTTGTGAATTTGAGGCTATTTTCTAACCTTAAAAATGTTATTTTTAAGTATTTATAATCGATTTTTAATTAAAATAATTAAATAAAAATAATAAAAAAAATTATTTTATTTTTGCTACAGTGACTTTGACCTGTTGACTTTGACTGGCGTTGACCGGTTCGAGGCATATTGTTGTGCGCTGGGTGAGGCTCGAACCCGAGACCTCCCGTACGCGTGCACGCAGCTCTACCAACTGAGCTACGTGTCTAACCCGTTATATATCCGATTTTAATTTCATATATACATTAATTAGAATTAACAGAAAATCATTTTTATTTTAAAAACAGTTTAAGCGGACCGGTCTTGCACTCCACAGGTCTCGAACTCGGGACCTGTGGTTTAATCTAACACACAGTCCACCGCTGGACTGTGTGTTCTACATGTTATATAACTCGATTTTTATTATACTTAAATACTAATTAATTATTTCCTTTTCTGCCTTAATTAAAAAGAAGAGATAATTGTCCGAGTCGGTGCTGAGGACCGGACTCGAACTCGTGACCTGTGACATAAACAAACACACAGTCCACCGCTGGACTGTGTGTCTAACTTGGTTATTATTCCGGTTATTAATATACTTAACATATATCTAAGGCGACTCCGGTTCAGTAAACAAAAAAATGGATTTTATTAAGGCAGCGTGTGTGAGACGGGATTCGAACTTGAGACATTTTGCGTTTTATATGTGCACACAGTCCACCGCTGGACTGTGTGTCTAACCCGATTAATTTCATGATTTATATTATACTTATATGATACAGAATTACGTCGTCTTCTTCATCCAGCTTGAACCAGAATCGGAAATCGACTGGTTTAAGATTCTTATCAGTTTATTAGCGTTTTGCAGTCCATTAAGGTAAGATAAAGGTGAAAAGATAAAGAAAATAAGCGAAAGAGGTATACCGACTGGATCCTCTGTTTTCCGGCAGAAACTCCGGCGACAGAATTCACTTCCGGCGACGTGTTCCTTATAGCAGCTAGTCTCCGGAAAGCTTGGAAAAAGTAAGGGTGACTTCGGTAAAGGGTTAGGGGGTTCAGTAAAGCTCAGGGATTAAAACTCGGTTTTCCGGCGAAAAACAGAAAAGTTCCGGCGAGGGAGTTTTCGCCGAGAAAGAGTGGGGTTTTGAGCGAAAAGGTCTTCAATGGTTTGAGGGTGAATTTATAGGGGAAAATGGAAATGCACTTGGTCTGATTTCCGACTGTATTCATCAGTTTAAGTTTTCCGGCGGTTTTGAAAAGTGTCGCGGACTTCAAACATCGGTTATAACCGATATCTGGTTAATAGTTTACGTTATAACGTAAATTGTAGTTAAGACTCGCGAGAATTCCGGGATTCCGACGACTGAACTGATTGGGCGCCGGTTTTGAATTTATAACATTACTTTATCAATTAAATGATTCTATTATATAACAAACAAAGCAGTTGGCGCAGTGGTTTGTGTGAGTGAGATAAGTTGCTTAGCTGATTCGGTACAGACCCGGGTTCGAAACCCGGCAGATGCAATTCATTTTTATTTTGCGATTTTTGACAGTTTTTCGAAAACTAAATATATATTTCCGTATAATAATTGATTACGGATCGTTTAAAAATATTTTGGGCATTTAATTCGCAACGAAAATTTTGACTGACTGTTCGGTTGATAAACGGAGCGGGTTTGGTAAATCCGTTTTTGACGGATGTTACAGTCAGCTTGTTGAGCTCTCTATAGTCGATACACATTCGAAAGGTTCCATCTTTCTTCTTTACGAATAGAACAAATGCACCCCAAGGTGATGAGCTAGGACGTATAAATCCTTTGTCAGTCAACTCTTGCAGCTGACTAGATAACTCTTGCATCTCCGATGGGGCTAACCGATATGGAGATTTTGCGATTGGTGTAGCACCAGGTACAAGATTGATTCGGAATTCGACTTCTCGCATAGGGGGAAGTCCTGAAACGTTGTCGGGAAAAACTTGAGGAAATTCTTCAATGATTGGAATGTCTTCGAGCTTCTTTTCCTTGCCTTCCTTTTTGACGATGTGAGCTAAAAACGCGATTTAGTCTTAGCGAAGGTATCTTCGAGCTTGGAGGCAGGACATCAGTTTGAGCCCTTTAGAAGAAGTTTCACCAAGAATACGTAAAGTTTGACCGTCAGTGAGAGGAATTCGAATAAATTTCTCATAGAAACAACTTCAGCGCGATGTTGACTAAGCTAGTCCATACCAATGATAACGTCGAAACTACCCAATTTCATAGGGATAAGATCAAATGGGAAATCGTGATCATTAAGGTAAGAGTACAATCACGAATAATCGAATCTAACGTAATAGATTCACCATCAACAACTTCCACCGGGAATGATTCAGCGAGACTAACTCGAGGTAAGTCAAGAATAGATTCGAACTCTAAAGACACGAAACTCTTATCCGCACAAGTATCAAATAGTATGGATGCATAACTACCGTTAATAAGAAACCTACCATTGACCACATTATTATCAGCCCTAGCTTGATTGGCGTTGATGTTGAAAGCTCTTCCTCTAGCAGGTGGATTAGCTTGGTTGGCTTGGTTCACTGGGTTGGCTTGAGCTTCGGCATTTATGATGTTCACCAAGTGTGGGCAAGTGTTTCGAAAATGGGTTGGATCGCCACAGTTGAAACATGCTCTGACTGGTTGCATCATCGGGTAATTGGGTTGGTAGTAGGGTTGAGCCATGGGTTGAGCAGGTGGTAAGAGTAAAGGTTGTTGGTGTTGGGCTTGGCCTACCACTTGATTGTTGGTTCGGGCTTGGGGTTGATTGCGGTTTGGCTTTTGGAGGATGCGACAGGTTTGGATTGTGTGACCTGCCCGACCACAACTTGTGCAATTGTAACACCCTGTAAAATCGTGTCCAATAGTATAGTGACACGTGTTGTATTTAAAATATAGTCTGTTAAAGACTAATATGGACTAAAAGTGACAACATGCTCAAACTGAGCCTCTGAATGACTTTCTGATGTCAACATGCATAAACTTAGCCTATGAACAACCATTAGTGTCGTCATGCATAAAACGTAGCCTCTGAACGACCATTAGTGTCGTTATGCATAAAACATAGCCTCTGAACGACCATTAGTGTCGTTATGCTTAAACTTGGCCTCTGAGTGACCATTGTGTCAACATGCCTAGCCTCTGAGTGACATTGGAGTCAACATGCTTATACTGAGCCTCTGAGTGATCCTTTACATAGTCCTAACTCTCATATGTCATGTTTGTTGGACGAGAGTGATTAAATCTAATAATATATGAAAGTTGGATAATGAAGGGATTAAAAGTGTCAACATGTTAATTTATACCTCTAAGTGACCTTTTAACGAACCGAGAGCTCGACAATGTTCGGGCATAAATGCCAAGTATTGGCTATGGAGTGCTAAAAGTGCCAAAAAGGTGTTTAAAAAGGTTTTTAGAAGCTTTAATAAGTTAAGGGGTTAAAAGTGTCAAACTTTGAAACTGGCCATGGGTCGGTCGCGGGCCGAGAGAGACATGGCCTGTGTCTCTCGCGGGGCGCGACAAAGGGTCTGCAGCAGAAAGTTTTGCTCGGTCTCCAAACAAAACTCCAAAACCATGTTTTCGCAACCATGGCTTCCCAAACTGCTATGCCACGTTTTGGGACACTCGTAAGCTTCCTCTTACACCCCTAAACACCTGGCTACACCTCCTTTGAGTTCTCCAACTATAAATAGGTGCTTAAGTCCTCATTCCAACTTGCACCTTTATTATTCACACTCTTCTCCCTCCTCTAGAAGTTCCTAACTGAAAGGAGCATCCAACTTAGTTCTCTTGTATTCTAGGAACCTCTTGTGAGTGTTCCTTGCTCTTGCATTTTTGTTTATAGGTTTTTATAGCCAAAAGTCAAGCGTTTTTCAGAAAACGGTTTGAATTTCGGCTAAGACCATTATGGTCCAGCCATTGTTTGAAATGAACATGGCTAAGTGATCGTAATAAGGTAGGTGTTAGTCCCAATAAAGGGCCCCTCCTGAAGATCACGTTTACTAGACCAATTGATGGGTCAAAGTTAAGTTATTAAAAAGTCAAACATGCCATTTTTCAGAAAAATCATAAATTGATCTTATATATGTTATGAAACCTGTTTTGACACTTAACAAGTCGGTAATAATTTTTAGAACATGTAAGAACATGTTTGGCTCGTCAATTTCAGTTCTAGGGTCGGTTCGCAACCGAAAGTCGCAAAGTTTGACTTCTGCTTTGACTCTCGATTCTGACCCGATTTAGATTAGTTACCTACTGATCTAAAGTTTCATTATGATCATTATATAATATATCATAACTTCTGAGGTTATATTACATGATCATAATCAGAATCCAAGTTTATGCACAAGTTCCATAATTATGTCATTCTTGACTAAAATGCCCTTTTTGCATAAAACAAGGTTTTAAACGGTAATAAACTTAAAAATGAGTTCCTACTGATGTAATATTATAAGTAGGATTATTTGGGATGTTAAACCAAGTTACAAACTGAGTTTTCAAACAGGTCTTTAAACTATGTCGATAAATGGCGATTTTAGCCCTTGTGGCTCATAAAATGGCTTAATCAAATCTTTTTAAGGTAAATTATTTACCTAATGATATATTATATTAAATAACATATTTTAAACATTTTAATCTGACCTTAACATTAGTTTTCGTAAACATCGCTTAAAGACATCATTTTACGACGTAAGCGTTGTTTCGGCGCATAGTATGGTTTTAGACCATATTATTGACCAAGACTTGATACCTACTGATTTTAAAACTTATTTTAAACATATTTACAGTAGGTACATGTTATAAACTCAGAATCCCAAATAATTTATAAACTATGTGTAAAATGACCAAAATGCCCATTCGGTGCATAGTTTGGTCATAAAAGATAAATTACACACATAATTGATATCCTACTAATATTATATTAAAATAATTTATTTTTCCAGAATACTCATGATTATAAACTTAAAATATGTTCAAGTTCCTTTTATACGGTATATAATTATTGATATACCCTTATGAGGCATAGTTTGGTTTTAAAACCTTAATGGGCATACAAGTTGATATCCTGCTGATATCTTAACTTATTTAAAATATAATGGCATATAGAACTTGTCCATGACTTATCCGGTTACCCATTATCGCTTATAAGCGTACGGTTGATTATACTTAACTAGTTTACGGAATTTAACTGAAACGGGTTTAACCTTGTCATTTTAATCTCAAATCCAGAATGTTTATAGTTTACCCATATTATGCAAGTCAAGTACTTGTCAGGTTTAAACTACATTCTATCCGATCATCGTTTAATCAAGCATTGTACATAATGATCATGTACACTATTCGGTTTATAAGACCGTTAGTATTTAATTGGCTAGCTTATACCATAATCCAGACTAGAGCCTTGCCGGTAAATGCTATCTACACTTGGTACTTTTGTATACGACTGAATTATTTAAAAATAAAAGAAGAATACTAGCTCAGGTAAATACTCTCGACTTATTTTCCATATACGGGCTTGGGATACGGTAAATTATTACCGTTTGGTCCAAAATGGGGTCAATCGAATGCCCGTTTGTGGCTAGTAAACCCCATATTTCGTTTTAATTAGTTTTGTTTGATAACTTAAACATCAGGGGTTAAATTACCGTGTCCTGGATATCCTCGGCTTAATACATTAGTTATTGGCCACGACCTTAGCACAGGGTGTAGGCATACACCAGTCAGATGCTCATATGAAAATTACCAAGACGTTGAGAATAACTCCTTCGTGAGTTCGTAAGTGGTATGTATTTAACCATGTCTCGGTTTCTGTCCCGGACCCTGTATGTATTGACAAACATGTGAATCTGATACAAGGTTCAAGGTCAACTTTCCCAAGCTAATAAAAGATTTTATGCC
This sequence comes from Scalesia atractyloides, assembly GCA_947069175.1. Classification (NCBI taxonomy): domain Eukaryota; kingdom Viridiplantae; phylum Streptophyta; class Magnoliopsida; order Asterales; family Asteraceae; genus Scalesia; species Scalesia atractyloides. The sequence continues at coordinate 66,299,528 of CAMTDV010000028.1, read as the reverse complement.
GTTTTGCACTTAAAAACCATTTTTTAAAGTTTTCAAAGTGAGTTAGTTGGGTGAATTTACCAGCGAAAGCTAACGTATCGTTCAAAGACTAAACTGCAGGTACAATACGAAATAGGCCGAAGCTGCTCGGTAGTGATAGAGGATCTTGCAAATCCTAAATCTGCCTAAAGTCTGTTTTATATTCTTTCTTGTACATTTTATGATCCGCCTGTGGATCTTCTATTACAAGACTGTATATTATTTTGTATTTTCGAACATTCGGTTTGTAATAGTAATTTTACTCCAAGACTTCCGCTGTGCCGTGTTTAATTGACTATGATGATTATGAACTGACGTCACGATACTCCCCACCCGTGCCCACCGGTGTATGGATTTCGGTTGGAAATTCGGGGTGTGACAGGTTGGTATCAGAGCCAACGTTTGAGAGAATTAAACACTAGCCTTTTGTGTTTAATCTCAAACTTACACGAGCACATTCCTTAGACTTCCGAGTCTAGGCATTGACCTAGGATTCATTTCATTATTAAGTTATTAGTATTCTTTTTGAATTGATTTTTAACAGGAAAATGCCGCCACGTGTACGAGGACAAAGTGGAAGAGGAAAAGGTCCAATGAGGGGAGGGCCATCGGGGCGCATTCCTCCTCAACCTCATAATTCAGATGCATACCAAGAATCAGGAGATTCGTCTCCATGGCAACCAGCGAGACGTTCTGTCTCTAATAGACACTCGCCCTCACATTCTCAAAATTCTTACCACTCTCACCACTCCTATCATTCACACCATTCTCACCATTCCCATTCTCATCACTCTTATCATGAAGAATTTAACCCTAACCATTACTTTAACACACCTCCAGCCGAACAAAATCAGTTGGACCAGCCACACCCTATGGACGAGGACTCCGACCCGAAGATGCCACCGTCGAGATCGAACTCGCATCCCATTGAAATTTCAAGCGATTCGAACTCTTATGCCGGATTGCCCTACCAAGTTCCTAATGAGTGGGACCAATACTGGAACCAATTCACCTTCACCCACACACCTTCCCATCACTCTGAACCACCTCCTATTCAAGAAGATGTCCACATGGAACCAGTGGACCAACCGCTACCTCCACCTGAACCACCAAGAAGGAAGCGGGAGTACATATGTCGGTACGTGCCGGACAAAGGTCGGGATCGCTGCCACCTTTGCCTAATTCCTACCCCACAATTCAAGAGGACCCACAAATGGGTGGACCCTCTAATGTTTCACCTATAGTGGAACCAACACCAACACCTGCTGTTCAACCACCACCATCGGGTTATACTAACCCAATCCCCACATATCTAACACATCTGGATATGATCCTTTTAACCCGTCTACACCGGTAGACTATCAAGCATGGTCGCAAGACCCCTATATGCAAGCAGTTATGCACAATGCCCTTTACCCGTCCCCGTTCCCACCTACTTATCCTCCAACCGGATATCCAACTTATTGGGTACCAGTATCCGGTCATGCCACAACCACAACCGCAACCTCCACCACCACTTGAGGCCATCAATGAGGCCTTAGAAAGAATGAAAGAAATGCAACAGCAAGCGGAGAAAACGAAGAAGAAGACAAACAAGTTCTTCAAGAAACTCTCCAAATTGGTCAAGGGAAAGAAGGACGAGTGAAGTCTCTTCTAATTATATGTAGTCCCTGCGAGGACATTATTGTTTCGCTAGTCCCTGCGTGGACATTTTTATTTCTTTAAAATCCTTGCATGGACAGTTTATTTCATTTTCTAGTATTGTAATTTCTAATTTAAATTTATTGAAGTATTTTGGAATTATATATATATTTATTCATCCTCTTCTAGCGATTGTCTCGATTTTACTCGAATTTTTGATCAGCTATATAATTCCAAACAGATCTTAATGGTTTTATTTAGCCAAGTGGCACAGACTACACATTTGGCCAATTATATAATGATAGTTAAGAACAGAAGGGTCTTCTATCATGATAGTTAAGGGAATTTATCCTTCTATCTAGAGGTGGTGGACTAAGTTCAAGACTCCAAGTCATTAAGGTAATGCGACCGGGACTAATAATCAACCATTAAGGTCCTCTTATGTTAACATTCAATAATGTGCATACTCATGGTTGTGTGACTTAAGGAATCACACTAACCTTCAAGGTAATGGACTATGTCCTAACCTTATATAGCCCTTGTGATCTATATGATCCCGGCTAATATCACTAGTGCGGTGATAAAAACATCCATTTGTGATGTATTGCCCTTTCGGGCTATGATTAATTTATATAGCCCTTGTGATCTATATGATCCAGGCTAATATCACCAGTGCGGTGATGAATAAAACATCCATTAGTGATGTTATGGATTATAAATTATTTTATAAGCCCATGTGATTTATTTGATCCCGGCTAAATATCACAGTGCGGTGATGAATAAAACATCCATTAGTGATGTATTACCCTTTCAGGTTATGATTGTTTTATATAGCCCATGTGATCTATTTGATCCCGGCTAAATATCACCAGTTGCGGTATGAATAAAACATCCATTAGGGATGTATTACCCTTTCGGGTCATGATTTATTTACATAGCCTATGTGATCTATTTGATCCCGGCTAATATCACCAGTGCGGTGATAAATAAAACATCCATTAGTGATGTAGTGCCTATGCGCCATATTTTATGTCCATTAGTGACAGGCCTATGTGCCATATTTTATGTCCGTTAGTGACGGCCTATGTGCCATATTTTATGTCTATTAGAGACAGGCCTATGTGCCATATTTTATGTCCTTTTGTGACAAGCTTAAAAGCTAAATAAAATTTGTCAAAGTATGACAATGACAGTTGTGACACTATGATCCCCTGTCTAATAATATATGGACTATGTCTAGATTGTAAATTGCCTTCAATGGTCCTATTAAGACCAAGGCCAAATATAGATATCGTAAGCCTAAGAGTTGTGATGTTATTCACACTAGAAGGGCAATGGATTCTTATATCCAATTGTTTTTAAAAGCCGATATAGTTGGTATACCATGGCTAAGGCAAATTTTATTTGGTATATAGACCCAAAGCTTTGAAGAATGGCTAATTAGTAGTCATCGGAATGTCAACTCAAAGGACGCTGAAAATGTAGCCATAGATAATAATGAATTCCAAGCACGCATTGATGCGGGTGTGGAAAAGGCCATGGGTAAGGCCATAGAAAAGCTAAGAGAGTGAGTGCTACTTGCTCTAGACCAGTGTCGATTACGCCATCTTCAGCTCATAAAGAAAGCTCTGTTCACTCATCAAATACGAAGAGTGAACCTAAGAGGATAGACTATGCTGATAGGTCCCGTTCCTCTAAGGACGGATGCACCTACAAGTACTTTGTCTCCTGTAAACCCCGGGACTTTAATGGGAAAAAGGAGCCGTAGAAGCCCTAAAGTGGCTGGACGAGATGGAGACCATCGTAGACATCACGGCTGTGCTGAAAGGGATGTGGTCAAGTAGTATCACAATCCTTCAAGGGCGATGCCCTAACTTGGTGAAAGCCATGATTCAATCTACGGGTAAAGGATACCTGTATAATCTGGGATGGTCTAAGTTTATGGACCTTATTAAGGAAACCTACTGCCCACCCCATGAGGTGGAGAAAATAGAGACAGACTTATTGTCTCTTTCAATGAAAAACCTAACTGTCGAAAGTATGTTTCCGACTTCAATTCTCTATCTAGGTTAGTTTCCTACCTAATCACCCCTTAATCCAAACGCATTGCGCGTTTTATCAATGGATTAGCGCCCGAGATTAAGGGCATGGTAAAGGCTGCTCAGCCTAATTCCTATAGGTCTGTTGTAGACTATTTCTCTCTCACCCTTGATCTGTAAGGAAAAATCAGTTAAGTCCAGAAACTGACGGAAAAAGGAAGAGAGATGAAGACAACCCCAAAGATTCAATAAGAAAAATAAAGGGAGATTCGGGTTCAAAGGGAACCAAGGCAAGTCGGCTGTGATGCATTTTGCAAGACTTGCAAACGCAGACACTGGGGACAGTGTAATTCTGATTCACAAGCTAGACCTTGTGGTATTTGTAAAAGGAGAGGGCATAAGACCCTAGATTGTAAAGATCTTATGGATGTTGTATGTTATATCTGCAATGAAAAAGGGCACATTGCAACTAACTGCCCTAAGAATTCAAATAATAGTCATCCGAAGCCTGGAGAGGCCAAAAGGGGAATGCACACGCTTTTCAACTGACGGCTAAGGAAGCTGTTAATGACAATGACGTCATAACAGGTACTTTCCCCATTAATGATATGTATGCTAGAGTTCTTTTCGATTCGGGTGCGGATAAATCTTTTGTTGATCATAAGTTTAGTAAACTATAAACCTGCCCGTAAGAACTCTAGACAATTTATGAGATAGAACTCATCGATGGAACCTTAGAAACTGCTTCTTCCATTCTTGATGGATGCTCTATATCCATTAAGAATCATACCATCCCTATATCTCTTTTGCCAATGGAATTGGCGGGGTTTGATGTTGTCTTAGGCATGGATTGGTTATCTCATAACCAAGCCCATATTGCCTGCGATAAGAAGCTCATCGAAATTACGACCCCATTGGTGAAGTAATCACCATTCCCAAGACTCACACTATGGACTGCTAGACAAGGTGTCATTATTTAAGGCATCCAAGTGTTTGAGAAAAGATTGTGTCATCTACATGGCACAAGTCACCATAAATGAACCTAAGTCGGACCTGGAAGATCAACCAGTTATCTCGGAGTATCCCGATGTTTTCCCTGAGGAATTACCAGGACTACCTCTAGATAGGCAAGTGGAGTTCAAGATTGATATTATATCAGGATCACACCCGTAGCCAGAGCCCTATATAGGCTAGCACCAACGGAAATGAAGGAATTGAGGGCACAACTAGACGAACTCTTGGAGAAAGGCTTTATTCAGCCTAGTTCCTTACCTTGGGGAGCTCCTATCCTCTTCGTTAAAAAGAAAGACGGTTCAATGCGAATGTGCATCGACTACCAGGAGCTGAACAAGCTAACAATTAAGAATAGATATCCTCTGCCCAGGATCGATGATTTATTCGACCAACTTCAAGGGACTAGTTATTTCTCCAAGATTGATTTGAGATCTGGATATCATCAACTGAAGGTTAAAAGTGAGGATGTTTCTAAAACCGCCTTCAGGACCCGCTATGGTCATTTTGAATTTTTAGTGATGCCTTTTGGGCTCACAAATGCACCAGCAGCATTCATGGATCTCATGAATAGAGTCTGCAAGCCAAATTTGGATAAGTTTGTCGTTGTCTTCATAGACGACATACTTATCTATTCTCGTAATCAAGCTGATCACGAGAAACATCTTCGGTGCATTCTAGAATTATTAAGGCAGGAGAAATTTATGCTAAATTCTAATGCGAATTTTGGCTTAGAGAAGTCCAATTCCTTGGACACGTTGTAAGTGAGCGTGGTATCCAAGTGGATCCCTCTAAAATTGAGGCCATAATAAATTGGGAAGTACCCAAAACCCCAACGGAGGTTCGTAGTTTCTTAGGATTGGCTGGTTATTATAGAAGGTTTATTGAGAATTTTTCAAGAATAGCCACTCCTTTGACTACCCTGACCCGTAAGAATGTTAAGTATAATTGGGGTCCAAAACAACAAGAATTTTTGAAGTTCTCAAATTCAAGTTGAGCAACGCTCCTGTGTTATCTCTACCTGAGGGTATTGAGAATTTTGTTGTTTATTGTGATGCATCACACACCGGTATAGGCTGTGTGCTAATGCAAAATGGCAAGGTAATTACCTATGCATCACGACAATTAAAGGTGCATGAAAGGAATTACACCACCCACGATTTGGAATTGGGTGCCTTGTTATTTGCATTAAAACTATGGAGACATTACTTGTATGGCACGAAGTGTATTATATACGCTGACCATAAGAGTCTCTAACACCTGTTCAATCAGAAAGAATTGAATATGCGACAACGTCGTTGGATGGAAACTCTTAATGATTATGATTGCGAGATTCGCTACCATCCCGGCAAGGCAAATGTAGTTGCTGACGCCTTAAGTCGCAAGGAAAGGGATAAACTTATTAGGATTAACGCCAAGAGCACTGAGCTCAGAAATAGCTTAAGTGAAAAGCTATTAGATGCGCAAAAGCAAGCCTTATTAGAAGCTAATATTCCTAATGAGGGATTAGGCAGAATTGTTGATCAATTAGCGCCTGGAAAGGATGGAATCCTAAGATTTAATGATATAATTTGGGTTCCGATCTTTGGAGGACTTAGAGATCTATTCCTCCAAGAAGCGCATAGTTCAAGATACCAGTTCACCCAGGTGGTGACAAGATGTATCAAGACTTGAAGAAGAATTATTGGTTGATGGGTTTGAAGAAATCCATAGCCACTTATGTAGCTAAGTTTTGACGTGTTCGCAAGTTAAGGCCGAACATCAGAAGCCGTCAGGACTTCTACAACAGCTTGAAATTCCACGTGGAAATGGGAAATGTTAACTATGGATTTTATTACCAAGTTACCAAAGACCAAAAGTGGTATTGACACTATTTGGGTCATTATAGACAGACTGACTAAGTCAGCTCATTTCTTGCCAATCAAAGAAACATACAATTCTGATAAATTGGCTAAGTTGTATGTGGACAAGATTGTGTCCCTACACGGTGTGCCGATATCTATTGTATCTGACAGAGATACTAGATACATATCTCACTTTTGGAAAAGTTTCCAACAATCTTTAGGCACACGATTAAATTTTAGTACGGCTTACCATCCGTAGACTGATGGTTAAAGTGAGAGTACTATCCAAACACTGGAAGACATGCTTAGGGCATGTGTTATTGATTTAGGTGGAAGTTGGGATGACCACTTACCCCTAATAGAATTCTCCTACAATAACAGTTATCATACGAGCATCAAGGCTGCTCCTTTTGAGGCCTTGTATGGGAGAAAATGCAGGACGCCCGTGTGTTGGGCAGAAGTTGGGGAAGCCCAACTGTCAGGACCAGAAGATTGTCCTGGAGACACGGAAAAGATTGTGCAAATCCGTGATCGTCTCAAAGCTGCCAAGATAGGCAAAAGAGCTATGCTGACAAGAGGCGTAAACCTCTTAAGTTCCAAGTAGGGGACAAAGTCATGTTGAAAGTATCACCCTGGAAGGGTGTGATGCGTTTTGGAAAGAAGGACAAGTTGAGCCCAAGATATATAGGACCCTTCGAGATAATGAACGTGTCGGCACTGTAGCTTATAAGCTCAGGTTGCTTGAGGAGCTTAGTGGAATCCATGATGTATTCCACATATCTAATTTTAAGAAATGGATGAGTCGCTAGCAATGCCGCACGAGGATGTGCAAATTGATGTAAACCTGAGGTTCATTGAGAAACCAATTTCGATCGAGGATCGACTGGTTAAGAAGCTCCGAAGAAAGTTGATACCTATAGTAAAGGTTAAGTGGGACGCCTTCAGAGGTCCCGAGTATACATGGGAGGTTGAGTCCACTATGCGACAAAAGTATCCCTATCTTTTTTAATAAAATCTCGAGGTCAAGATTTCTTTTAAGGGGGTGAGGATGTAACACCCTATAAAATCGTGTCCAATAGTATAATGACACGTGTTGTATTTTAAATATAGTCTGTTAAAGACTAATATGGACTAAAAGTGACAACATGCTCAAATTGAGCCTCTGAATGACTTTCTGATGTCAACATGCATAAACTTAGCCTCTGAAAGACCAGTAGTGTCGTCATGCATAAAAACGTAGCCTCTAAACGGCCATTAGTGTCGTTATCATAAAACGTAGCCTCTGAACGACCATTAGTGTCGTTATGCTTAAACTTGGCCTCCGAGTGACATCGGAGTCAACATGCTTATACTGAGCCTCTGAGTGATCCTTTACGTAGTCCTAACTCCCATATGTCATGTTTGTTGGATGAGAGTGATTAAATCCAATAATATATGAAAGTTGGATAATTGAGGGACTAAAAGTGTCAACATGTTAATTTATACCTCTGAGTGACCTTTTAACGAACCGAGAGCTCGACAATGTCCGGGCATAATCCCGAGTATGCCAGGTATTGGCTACGGAGGGCTAAAAGTGCCAAAAAGGTGTTTAAAAAGGTTTTTAGAAGCTTTAATAAGTTAAGGGGTTAAAAGCGTCAAACTTTGAAACTGGCCATGGGTCGGTCGCGGGCCGCGAGAGACATGGCCTGTGTCTCTCGCGGGGCGCGATAAAGGGTCTGCAGCAGAAAGTTTTGCTTGGTCTCCAAACAAAACTCCAAAACCATGTTTTCGAAACCATGGCTTCCCAAACTGCTATGCCACGTTTTAGGACACTTGTAAGCTTCCTCTTACACCCCTAAACACCTGGCTTCACCTCCTTTGAGTTCTCCAACTATAAATGGTGCTTAAGTCCTCATTCCAACTTGCACCTTTCTTATTCACACTCTTCTCCCTCCTCAGGAAGTTCCTAGCTGAAAGGAGCATCCAACTTAGTTCTCTTGTATTCTAGGAACCTCTTGTAAGTGTTCGTTGCTCTTGCATTTTTGTTTATAGGCTTTTATAGCCAAAAGTCAAGCGTTTTTCGGAAAACGGTTTGAATTTCGGTTAAGACCATTATGGTCCAGCTATTGTTCGAAATGAAAATGGCTAAGTGATCGTAATAAGGTAGGTGTTAGTCCCTATAAAGGGCACCTCCTGAAGATCACGTTTACTAGACCAATTGACGGGTCAAAGTTAAGTTATTAAAAGTCAAACAGATCATTTTTCGGAAAAATCATAAATTGATCTTATATATGTTATGAAAACTGTTTTGACACTTAAACAAGTTGGTAATAATTTTTAGAACATGTAAGAACATGTTTGGCTCGTCAATTTCAATTCTAGGGTCGGTTTGCAACCGAAAGTCGAAAAGTTTGACTTCTGCTTTGACTTTCGATTCTGACCCTTTAGATTAGTTACCTACTGATCTAAAGTTGCATTATGATCATAATATAATATAGCATAACTCTCTGAGGTTATATTACATGATCATAATCAGAATCCAAGTTTATGCACAACTTCCATAATTATTTTATTCTTGACTAAAATGCCCTTTTTGCATAAAACAAGGTTTTAAATGGTAATGAACTTAAAAATGAGTTCCTACTGATGTAATATTATAAGTAGGATTATTTGGATGTTAAACCAAGTTATAAACTGAGTTTTCAAACAGGTCTTTAAACTATGTCGATAAATGGCGATTTTAGCCCTTGTGGCTCATAAAATGGTTTAATCAAATATTTTTAAGGCAAATCATTTACCTATTGATATGTTATATTAAATAACATATTTTAAACATTTTAATCGACTTTAACATCAGTTTTCGTAAACGTAGCTTAAAGACATCATTTTACGACATAAGCGCCGTTTCGGCGCTTAGTATGGTTTTAAACCATATTATTGACCAAGACTTGATACCTACTGATTTTAAAACTTATTTTAAACATATTTATAACAGGTACATGTTATAAACTCAGAATCCCAAATAATTTATAAACTATGTGTGAAATGACCAAAATGCCCCTTCGGTGCATAGTTTCGTCATAAAAGATAAATTACACACATAATTGATATCCTACTAATATTATATCATAAATAATTTATTTTTCCAGAATACTCATGATTATAAACTTAAAATATGTTCAAGTTCCTTTTATACGGTGTATAATTACCGAAATGCCCTTATGAGGCATAGTTTCGTTTTAAAACCTTAACGGGCATACAAGTTGATATCCTACTGATATCTTAACTTATTTAAAATATAATGAATATAGAACTTGTCCATGACTTATCCGGTTACCCATTATCGCTTATAAGCGTACGGTTGATTACACTTAACTAGTTTATGGAATTTAACCGAAACATTTTAACCTTGTCATTTTAATCTCAAAATCCAGAATGTTTATAGTTTACCCATATTATGCAAGTCAAGTACTTGTCAGGTTTAAACTACATTCTATTCGATCATCGTTTAATCAAGCGTTGTACGTAATGATCATGTACACTATTCGGTTTATAAGACCGTTAGTATTTAATTGGCTAGCTTATGCCATAATCCAGACTAGAGCCTTGCCGGTAAATGCTATCTGCACTTGGTACTTTTGTATACGGCTGAGTTATTTAAAAATAAAAGAAGAAGACTAGCTCAGGTAAATACTCTCGACTTATTTTCCCTATACGGGCTTGGGATACGGTAAATTATTACCGCTTGGTCCAAAATGGGGTCAATCGAATGCTCGTTTGTGGCTAGTAAACCCCATATTTCGTTTTAATCAGTTTAGTTTGATAACTTATACATCTGGGGTTAAATTACCGTGTCCTGGATATCCTCGGTTCAATACATTAGTTATTGGCCACGACCTTAGCATGGGGTGTAGGCATACACCTGTCAGATGCTCATATGCAAATTACCCAAGACGTTGGGGATATCTCCTTCATGAGTTCGTAAGTGGTGTGTATTTAATCATGTCTCGGTTTCTGTCCCGGGCCCTGTATGTATTGACAAACATGTGAATCTGATACAAGGTTGCAAGGTCAACTTTCCCAAGTTAATAAAAGATTTTTTGTCGTTTTGCACTTAAATTTTTTTCAAAATGAGTCAGTTAGGTGTATTTACCAGTGAAAGCTGACGTATCGTCCAAAGACTAACCTGCAGGTACAATACGAAATAGGCCGGAAGCTGCTCGGTAGTGATAGAGGATCTTGCAAATCCTAAATCTGCTTAAACTCTGTTTTATATTCTTTCTTGTACATTTTATGATCCGCCTGTGGATCTTCTATTACGAGCCTGTATATTGTTTTGTATTTTCAAACATTCAGTTTGTAATAGTAATTTTACTCCAAGACTTCCGCTGTGCCGTGTTTAATTGACTATGATGATTATCAACTGGCATCACGATACTCCCCACCCATGCCCACCGGTATATGGATTTGGGTTGGAAATCCGGGGTGTGACAGCAGTATTAGCATGGGTTCTCAGGAGGGTGGTGGTATTGGAATCGGTTGCATTTTGGATGAGGACCAGTGTATGGTTTCTTGAATGGAGCAGCAGGAGGAGTGACTTGAGTGATTGGGGCAGCGGTGATAGGGGAATTTGTTCTGGTAACGGAGAAATTCTTGCCATTGCGTTTCCTCTTACCAGCAAACTTAGAAGACGAACTTGTTTGGGTTGGGGTTGGGGTTTCAGCATGTGTCTTGTCTTTCTTCTTCTCATCTTTAAAATCGCCATTTCGGATGCGATTTTCCGGGAGCTCAGTAGCCAGCTCCATTGCAGCTTCAAGTGTTGCAGGTGTGGTACTCAACACAGAATCTTGAATTTTCGAGGGAAGACCTCGAATGTAGTGCTAAATTAAACGATATAGGGGAGTGAACAAGTTGGGGACCATCTGATTCAACTAAAGGAATCTCTTGTTGTATGTTGTGTGGTCCCCTCCTTTTGCTTCAAAGAGTAGAACTCATCCTCCAATTTCTTGATTTCGATTCTTGGACAGAAACGTCTTGTCATGATTTCCCTCAACTCATCCCAAGTCAAGGCCATAGCAGTTTCAGCACCTCGCTTCCCTTCTCTGTGTTCCACCATGTGAGTGCTACCCCGTACAAACGCCCAGTAGCATATCGCACCTTGCGATCATCGGGACAATCACAATTGAGAGAAGTGCTTTCCATCTCCTCAAACCAACGGAAGAGAGCGGTGATACCTTCAGTCCCCTCGTATTTTGGAGGATCGCAGGATTTGAAATGCTTGTGCATTTGGTGGTGTTAGGGAGAGGGTTGGCGACATTTTGACCTTCTTGATTGGTGGGGTTGATGGGATTGGCGGCAAGAGCTTGTTGAACTTGCACGACGATGTCAGGAAGTATGGCAGCCATCTGTTGAGCGATTTGAGTGGCCATGCGTTCGCTAGATCTTCTTGACCTTCTACCACCTCGAGAGTGTCTAGCTGACATCTACAGGAAATACGTAGGGAGATTATGAGTTGATAGTTTCTAGGTGTCATGTGTCGTAAAAAGTGAAAACAATATTCAAAAATGAAAACAAGTAATTTAACTACATCCATAGGATGTCTTGGGCTTGCTCATGTTTGGGCCTCCAAATGTCTCCCATACTTCGGCCTAGGTAGTCATGTGGGCCCCCATGACTACTGGGCTTTGTAGGGTTCACATTGGTGTTTGCTTGTTAATGCTTGCATCGCCCGAATGAAAATCATAAAACATGATTGCAAGGTATAAGGTTAGAGGGTGTCCAGGTGTAGACACAATGACAATTCAAAGTGGGGTTAGTTCACACGGCGTTTGATGTGACATGCTTTTGCCTAATTGGTCCTTCGTACTTTCATCGTTAGTCCCCAGGTAGGCAAACTGGTCTATTATATTGGATTTTTACGAATGCCAATCCTAGACAGGACGTCCCGACTATCGGTACTTGTACCCTTCCAGTTACTACATGCCCGTCGTAGAACTCACTTTGATGAGACTGAAAACATGAAAACATTACAAAACTTTGAGTAAGAAATCATGAAAATTGTGAAACGGTGATGTGTGTGCTTGCGTATGCATGATATGTTAATATATAGACCACAATGAACATCACACATTAACATGTAATGGTGAAAGTGCTTGCATGCATTTGTGTGTGAAATAAACATGAAACAAATAAAAATCATGAGTTTTGCATGTAACACATAAGCAATTAAATCTAATCAACTATAGTATAGGCCCTAAGGGACTAATAACCTATCCTATATCCCTATAGTCAAGAGCTCTGATACCAATCTGTCACACCCTGACCCGCAGTGGAAATAAAAGTCGAGGCATAATTAGGTTATCATCAAAGCTCATGACATTTACTAAAATTAAGTGTCATATTTATTAAATTGGAAATTTAAGATCAAATATCCAAACACAAGGAAACATTCAAGCACAAGAAAACATTGTTCTAAACAAGATATATTTTATTCATCTTCTAAGGCCGAACCTATGGTTCCTTCCCTCAACCTGCCCACCTGTATCATGTATAAAACAAGAGTTTGGGTCAACAAAAGTTGGCGAGTGAATCTAAATTTAATAATAAAACAATTTAATATTTTGGTTGTTTCAATAAAATGTGCATGGACCATATATGAACTTATGTATATGTAATTAAACCACAAACCACATAGTATCAACAATGAGCATATGAACATGATGCATGATGAACTTGAGATCAAGGCTCAATCAAACGGAGCCGATCGAATGAGGCACCTGATGCTCAACTCGTATCCCACAAGGAACTGATGGGTCTTATACGAATGATTGCACTGAAATGATAAAATGTAAACACATATAATCACAACCAACAAATATACACATTAGATCACATAACGGTAGTAGCACATGTATTTGTAAAATGAAAGAATATATATGACGACACATGATACACCCCAAAACGTAGATAAAAAGGGGAACTTATAAGGATTCACTCACAGTGGATGTGTTTCTTGTTTGATGATGAATGCGTACGAATTGAGGATTTGACCGACAAAGAAAACTAACCTAAAATAATAACGCGATAAAATGATAAATAAATAAAGTTAATATTTTGATTTAATACTTTTATTAGATTTTTAGGTTATTTTTGTGGTATTTATTGGAGTTTTTAAACCTAAGAAATTGTGTTTTGAAATGTTTTAATTGACTTTTAATTGATTTTTTATTAAAATATAGAATAAAAATAAAATAAAATAATAAGAAAACCTTGTCAGACCTGACTGGTTCGTTTGCATGTTTGGCAGCGTGTGGTGAGACTCGAACTTGTGACCTCCCGTTTACGTGCACGCAGCTCTTCCAACAGAGCTACGTGTCTAACCCGAAAGTTATCCAATTTTAATTAATCTTATATACTAACTACAATATTTCAGAATTTATTTATATTAAAAAGGATTTAAAATCCTTTGAACCGGCGTGCATACCCTGACTCGAACCTGTGACCTCCGTGTTGATTTGCACCCAGCCCATCCAACTGGGCTGGGTGTCTAACCCGTTTAATATAGAAATCTTAATATACTTAACAACTTACTGATAGATAATATACTTGCTAAAAAAACTGGTTTATTTCAGCGGAACGGTCATGATCAGGATTCGAACTCGGGATGTGCACGCTATGTTTGCACACAGTCCACCACTAGACTGTGTGTCTAACCCGGTTATAAACCCACTTTTAATTATATTAATACACTATATAAACTTCATCTTACTCATGAATATTAACCAGTAATCTAACCCAACTGTTAACCCATACAAATTTTGATTCCCTGATTTAAACAACTAAACACTAAATGTATCAAAAAGATTTGGATGTTTGTACCGATTTGGCGAGGTGTTAAACTTTTCAGTTGAAATCCAAACAAAACTCCGGCGATGTTTCTTAAATCAGCAGGTTCTAACAGAGGTTTTATGTGTTGTTTGAGAGCAGTGTGGAGAGAATGAGCGGATTCGATTGTGATGAAATGATTGGTATTTATAGGTTTACCAGTTAATCACCAAATTTCGATTTCATTCCTTGATTATTAAAATCATTGATTTCAGTCAGTTTCACCTCCTAATTTTCGAGTTTCCGTTTGAAATTTGATAATTAGAACAGTTATGTTCGCTCAAAAGAAACAGATATCGTAACTCATGCTTTGATTAGAATGGCGGTTACAGGTTCTGATAGTTGAATTTGCAGGTGAGCGTGGTTTCACTTAAATTTTATTTGATTCCAAACAACACAACAAGTGTGTAAATCCCGATAATCCAGATCTAACACTGATATCACACGATCACCAAGGATGGGCGTATCTAACACTGTGTCAATGGGCGAGCTAGATTTGTCAAGCGTTAATTTGGGCTTAAGGTCGAGTTTGGGGTGCTGGGCTGTTGATTGCTTCTTGTTGGGCTGTTGATTTCTGTTCGGACACTTCTTCAGGATGAGACTCTGTTGATTTAGCGTATAGATCTTGGAGATCTTGGTTTGATTGTAAACAATCCCATAACCAAGATACAAAGGAATCTTTGTCATCTCCTAGAATGTTATCCAACTCATCTCTTACTTCCTCTTTTCGCCTCCCATGTTCAAGCAAACGCATAATATAATTAGCAACCGGATCAACATTGTCTCCGATAAACTCATTTAGCTTTTCCTTCACTTCATCCCGCAAGGCTCGGGTTTTGATTTTGTGCTGGACTGAGAGCTATGTTCGGGTGCTGAGCTTGGGCTGCAAACATCTTCGGATGATCGAAACCGGACGGTAAACACGATAAAAAAGTCCAAAAACTGTTTTTACCAAAATGTACTGTTATACTCGTCTCGACGATACGATTCCAATGATATATAATGTCCGATGGTGATTTTTTTGCCCTAAAAATCACACGAGTCTAGCCGTGCAACCGGTTTGTTAAAATTGTCTATGGATCAAATTCTGTGTAAGAAAACGTTTAACTTCGGTTACGTCCTTTGGTTAACTTTCCACCTTTGTGGGTGTAATTCGGAACATTACCAAATTCGGAATAGTAACACGGATTAACAATCCGAGATGGAATCTCAAACAGTGGTCCGAGATGCTAATCCGAGATGGTGATTCGGAACAGTATCCGAGATGGAATCCGAAATGCACGGAATGAGAGAATCCGTAACAGTAATCCGGAATGTTATCAGATACACAGCAACAGTAAGAATCCGGAACAGTAATCCGGATTGCTATAAGATACACAGCAACAGTGAGAATCTGGAACAGTAATCCAGAATGGATGCTCTTCTTCGTGTTCTTCGTGATCTTCAACGAATTCGGATCCGAAATGAAACTATTATGATCCGAAATGCTTGAAGATTATCCGAAATTCTTGATTTTAATCCGAAATACAAAGGAATAATCCGAAATCAATCCGAAATGCAGCAGAATGATCCGAAATCTGTCCGAAATGTAACCAGAAAATCCGAAATCCTTGAATGTTGATCCGAAATGCTTGAATCTTCTTCGTGTTCTTCAGTAGAAACCGAACAGAATCAGCGTGATATCAGATCTGAGCCTGGAAAACAGGTTCTAACAGGCTCTGATACCACTTGTAAATCCCGATAATCCGGATCTAACACTGATATCACACGATCATCAAGGATGGGCGGAATTCAAACTTGATGATCTTTAAGAAAAACTGAAATGATGAAGAACAATACGAATTCACTTTTAACACCTTGCACACAATTCTATTACTTGAACAAACAAAACCGTCTGGTACAAGATGGAGGTTCTCTAGAGAAAACCTAATAGTCTACCCCAAAACTTAACCCTAGAAATGACATAATATCCTATTTATACCTAGGGTTTGCCCATGCCCCTCATGGGCTTCCCTTGGGCTTGCCTGGCCCACATGGACTATGCCATGCCCAAGTGACCTATTCAAGGTCCAAACCTGATACAAACTAACCTAGCTAAGCCCAATTAGCTACATAGACTGTTGCGTATATTTGATGCTTCAGTCTCACACTTCTAGGACCTAACAAAGTGTGTGTAGTCTAGTGGTGTTTCGGTGTGTGTTCTTTGTGAGTGACCCGGGTTCGATTCCCGGTTACTCTTCTTTTATTTTTATTATTTTGTTTTTTTGTTATATAAAGATTTAATTATTTTTCCTTTATTGAATATTATTTTAATTAGGTAATTTATTTATTGATCATGAATAATAATAAAATAAATTAATTAATACTAATAAATGCGTAACGGAACATTAAATAAAATACTTGAATTTTCAAACGGAGCGGGTTTTTTGGAACCCGTTTTACATAGATGTTACAAGGTGCAAGTGGCAAACGTTCAGGATGGTACAGACGCACACGGAGGACTTAGTTAATTACATAGTTATTTTTATTATTGTGGTAGATATACAACAACCTGACTAGCAAACCGACTAATTGATTAAATTGGATTAAGATAATCCTGACTATGGTAACACATTAAAACATCTTTAATCTCTGCTTAAACTATCCTTATGTCATAGTTTGTTGATCTAAGTCTCTTAAGATAAACAAGTAAAAAATGAGGAAAATAAAATGAATTAGGCGTTGTAGATACTAAACACACAAGACATTCATGAAACATTGGAGATTCATGTACCTGTTAGAGATTCTAATCTAAGTTGATGATTCTTGAGCTAATTATACATTTTGAGTCTGTGATTAGATGGCGGATTGCTTATATATAATTTACTCTCTAATTTTGATTATGTTTTTATCTCCTATATACATAGTTTAAAAAACGGTTGAGGTGTCCAAAAATGCCTCGAGGCAAAGGGAAAACGCTTCGAGCCACGATTTCGTACATTTGAACCTTGCCCATCTATAAACATGCATTTATTTTTCTTTGATTCATCAGTCTTCATGCTTAGATTTTTACTTCAAACACCAATGGTAGTTTCGACCCGTTTACTTATTGCCTGTAATTGGGAAAATCACGAAAATAGCCCCTTGTCACGCCGTCTTTGCCAAAATAGCCCACTGACACGGCTTACCGAGCCGTTTCCGTTAACGGAAGCGGCTCAAGACCAGTCTAACCCGAGAACCAATGAAAAGTTGCCACGTGTCTGACAACACTGAAACGGCTCTAAGCCGTGTTAGGTAAGGAAAGCTCTCAGCCGAGCCGTTTCATGTGGCTCTGGCATCCAAGCCGGTTAAGGACCCGACTCGTCCCTTAGCTGAGTACCTTCAACGAGCTGAGCTGGGGTGACGCGGGTTAGAGCCGTTTCCGTACCGTCACGCGGCTTAGAGCCGTTTCCGCTGTTCTTGACGCGGCTTAGAGCCGTTTGTGACCTGCTGACGCGGCTTAGAACCTTGTTTAGGCGGCTTAGAGCCGTTTGTGACCTGCTGACGCGGCTTAGAGCCGTTTCCCTTATTTCTATGAGCCTACACCAGGTTTAAGACGTCTCAACGGCCTGTTCAAGCCGTTTCCGTACCATCTTACATAATATAAATATTTAGGGGGTTTGTGTTTCAATTCTATATCAAACACGAAAACATAGCAAAATGTGTTCCAAATTCATCCTGTATATCCATGCATGTCAGCTGGGTCAGAGTGATATTATGTTCAAGTGTAATGCAGAGGCGGCTATCATAACGACATTTTTCTTAGCTTTAAAATCAACGGTGTCCAGTTTGAACTGGAGAAGATGATGTTTTAATCATTATTATGTTTGGCAGTTCCACTGCCTAAACCATCGATGACTCTTAAGCTTTAGGGTGGTTGGTGAGAATAGCAACACATCAAACTGTTAGCTAGATCTTACCTTACATCACCGAAGCTGCAGAATCATCGGAAGGTTTAGGAATTGGTCCATGTACTGAGTGCAGATGGAACTTACCAGTTGAAGACACACCTTTATCATTGCTACGTGTTTTGATACAGAGTTGTCGAATTGTTCCGATTAGTTTTGTAGATGAAGTTATTCGTTATTTGGTGTATTCTAGTTTAAAAGTTGAATGTTTGTTTTTTTTTATTTTTTAGTTGTATTTTATTTTTATTTGTTGTATTCAATAATAATAAAGTTTGTGATTTTATCAATTTTACATACAAAAACGTAATATAATTTAACACCCGTTTTCTCTTATATGCATTTAATTAACCACCACCCACCCAACCCCACCCCACTCTTTCACCCCACTATAAATAGGCAGTCCACGTCGTTTTAACCTCAACTCACCCTAGACCCACGTTGTTTCACTGCCCTCCGTTGCACTGACCCCACGTTCGCAATCGTTGATCAATGGCTTCCAATTCTTTCCCATGGACCGAGGTTGAAGACATTGCCTTATGCGAGGCATATTTTGAAGCCGTGTGTGAACCATGCCGTCGAGGTTAGCGTGGCCTGTGGGTCCGTGTTCAGCGGTACTACTCGCAGCTTCGTGGCGTCGACAACAACAGAACCGTGGATGCCATGTCTTCTAGATTTCGGGTCATTCGCTTGGACTGTGAAAGGTTTGAGTGAATTTACCACGCCGTTGAGCTACTGGGGGGGACCTTGGCGAGGATGACGTTAAGGAAGTCGCCCTCATCAACTACCGCCACGAATATGGGCGTGATTTCACACACGTGACGTAGTGGGACACCATTAGGCTTTTTTTAGATGCGTAGTTTTTTTCTGTTTATTTTTGTTTTTATGTAATTTTTTATATATTAATATAAATTATGTGTTTATGTTTTTAATCTTATAAATCTATTAACAAAGACGACACTAGCATCCTGTCATGAAACTCGACATTTAATATAAAATAATTAAAGTGTGGTTATGAAATGGGTTAGACATTAGGGCTGCGTGCACACAAACTATTGCACGCGACTTCGAATCCCGAGCAGGGTCTTTCTTGGACCCGTTTTTAGAGTTTGAAGATGAAACTCTTTTTTAAAGAAGAATAGTAAGACTTATATAAAACAATTAAGATGTGGTTATAAAACGGGTTAGATACGCAGCCCAGCGGTAGGGCTGCGTGCACACAAACTATTGCACACGAGTTCGAATCCCGGGTGGTCCTTTCTTGTTCCCGTTTTTAGAGTTTGAAGATGAAATTTCTTTTTTAAAGAATAATAGTAGGACTTAATATAAAATAAATAAAATGTTTGGAATTCCACACAACTTATAAACATGTGTTTGAAGATGAAACTCTTTTTTTAAAGAAGAATAGAAAGACTTATATAAAACAGTTAAGATGTGGTTATAAAACGGGTTAGACACGCAGCCTAGCGGTAGGGCTGCATGCACACAAACTATTGCACGCGAGTTCGAATCCTGGGAGGTTCTTTCTTGTTCCTGTTTTTAGAGTTTGAAGATGAAACTTCTTTTTTAAAGAATAATAGTAGGACTTATATAAAATAATTAAGATCTGGTTATGAAACGGGTTAGACACGCAACCCAGCGGTAGGGCTGCGTGCACACAAACTATTGCACGCGAGTTCGAATCCCGGGAGGTCCTTTCTTGGACCCGTTTTTATTGTTGAAAATGAAACTATTTTTTTAAAGAATAATAGTAGGACTTAATATAAAATAATTAAAATGTTTGGAATTCCACACAACTTATAAACATGTGTTTGAAAATGAAACTCTTTTTTTAAAGAATAATAGTAGGACTTAATATAAAATAATTAAAATGTTTGGAATTCCACACAACTTATAAACATTACTTAAAACAGTGAACAGTGACTTGAAACGGTTTTAAGCCGCGTCAACATGTAAGGAAACGGCTTGAACAGTGACTTGAAACGGCTCTGAGCCGCCTAAATAGAGGTTTTAAGCCGCGTGACGGTACGGAAACGGCTCTGAGCCGCGTCAACCTAGCTCGGCTCGTTGAAGGTACTCGACTGAGCCGGGTCCTTAACCGGCTTGGATGCCAGAGCCACGTGAAACGGCTCGGCTGAGAGCTTTCCTTACCTAACACAGCTCAGAGTCGTTTCAGTATTGTCAGACACGTGGCAACTTTCCATTGGTTCTCGGGTTAGACTGGTCTAGAGCCGCTTCCGTTAACGGAAACGGCTCGTTAAGCCGTGTCAGTGGGCTATTTTGGCAAAGACGACGTGACAAGGGCTAGTTTCGTGAATATCCCCTCGTAATTTTATATTTTTTATTTGGTATCCAACATTTTCTGTTACTTTAAGTTTTATAAACAAGTATACAGTACAAGGAACTTAAACGCTATGAAAGTACTTGAAAGATGCCTCATTTAACTTTGTTTCTGGAAAATCAAACATGACACTTTCCAAAGTCAAAGACTTGTAAAAATCATTTTTTTTCTTCAACAAACATGGTCTTATTCTAGCATTTTTTTGTTGGTTAACATATAGTTAACATGTTCATTCCGGCTACAAGACCATGTCTTATAATTTTTTAGCTTCAAAAGTTATGCTTTAAATTGAAAAGTCTACTGCCAAACTATTATTCTTATAAGACATGCTATTTAATAATTTTAGACACTTTTGTTTTCCGTTAAAACTGTTGTGTGGTTTTAGATTTTAAACCTTTAGAGTTGATGTTTTATTCAAGTTAAGTTTTCAAATATCAATGATCACTCTATTGTGTGACACTTTAACCCTAATTGGGTTGGGGTGTTACTTATCTGAACTGACCGAACCGTACACACCACAATGAAGTGGACTAACCGATGACCTCGTTTATGACATATATCCATTACTTTGATACAATAATAAAATATTACACGAAGATGAAAACTACCAGAAAAGAATACCACAATGCAAAGTGTCAAACCTGTCGCATCGCGCAAGCACCCTACTATTAACCAAAACGCACCAAATTCCCTATAATTAGTATATACCTTAAAAAAATTCAAATGACGTATTCTCATTTCACTCGTACTAGACATTATCAAATGTAAACTGTTCAAACTGAGAGTATATAAATTAAGTATATAAATTAAGGATATCAAATTCAATAACATATCTAGAAATGCTAATGAATTGAACATCAAAATGACAAAACTCTAATTCACTTAATTAAACTAATGATGAGATTTTTTTACCGAAATACCGGTATCATATTGGTACCGTATTGATACCATACCGACCATAAACGGTACCAGTATTAGATTTTTTTAATTTCGGTATCGGTAAATGAAAATATTGGTACCGGTATCTTTTGGTAAAAACCGGTATTAGTACCATATTTTACTAAGGAATTTCAAGGGTTTTTTGTACTATTTAACTAATCCATCCTTCAATTTATATTTATATTTTAAATAATGGTAGATATGCTAACTTGGGTGATGTATTTTTTCTTACAAACCAGTTGAATATTTGTTTACAATTAGTTTAGTTATTGTTTGTAAACTAAATATATAATGTTTGAATAGTTTGTGAAATGAACAATAGGTGGATACTGGATAAGAGTTGCATGATTGAGTCGATTTATTAAAACAAATTATGCATATGTGCCAGATTATCTTGTACTCATTCATTATTGATTTTTCATTTATTGTACTTTTCTATTTAGATCTGAATTCCAAACCATTATCTCACCTTCATCGGTTTTTCTTCTAGGTTGTTCGTGGTAAAAAGCATGACCCAAATGTACTCATTTATAGCATTTTCTGGTATGATAATTTGAACTTATTTGTAATACAATGGTTTATATCCATTAGTTATGAAGTTTAGGTAAAACAATGGAAAACATCAAAGCGGTACCAATGCGGTAAAGTACCAAAAACCGGTACCAATACTGGTACCGAACCGATATATGCGGTATGGTATTCGGTATCCACTTTTCCTCAATTTCGGCATCAGTATTTTGTACCGTATGATACCGATCTCATCCCTATATTAAGCAACAATTACTTCGATGCAGATTTATATAGCGGCTACATTCTGAAGAGATTCAGAGACGAAATCACAAAATAAACACCATAATGAATGAAGTTTAATCTGATCACATATAGTTATAAAGAATCTTAAAGATTCTCAATTTGTAGAAGATGGATAGCTGTAATTTGTAGTATACTTTTGTTGAGCACTACAGAAAGGTTCTCCATTTGCAGGGTTCTCATTAAGAGAGATTTTGAGGTAGGGCTCTCTGTGATGGCTCGAAGCTCACTCGAAATTAGCTTGTAAATAAATGAGTTGAGTTGGGTCACTTAGTATTTAAGTCGCTCAAATGTTAAAGTAGATCATTTAAAAGCCCAACTTTCATAGAGAAAAAAAACCACACACACTTTTCTTAGTTATATTGATCAACATGGGCAAGATTTTTTTCTTTTTTTGTTGTTAAAATCCATTCATGTTTGCAAGTAATATGATACTTGAAAAATATACAAGATGGCTCATTGAGACACAGGCTGGCTTGAGCTTAATCCGAGTCGAGTCGAGTCTAGCTAGCTCTCTTTACTTTGAGCCAAATATAGCTTGAGTTTTATCTAAGCCATGTCAAGCAATCACATGACACCATTCCTGATCAACTAGGTCAAGCACATGTGTGTGCGTGTGACAAACGAGTCTAGTCTAAGCCAAATTCATGCATGTAAATTACGGAGGTGAGCTCTAGCTTCTAAAATCAAATTCAAAACAATGCCAACTTAAGAAAAACTACTTTAAACATACTTAGGGGGTCGGGGCGCAACGTGAAGAAGGTTTTATCACGCGTCGACTTCCGTGATACACCACCGCCACCATCTTTTATAACGCGTGAACTGGATAACGTATTGCCATGATCACGCGTGAAGAATTGAAGGTGCTGCACACGTTCGATGATAGAGATGCGTGTGTGGTGAGTGATGGGCATTTCCACTAAAGTCCATCACTAGTGATGGAACCAAGCTCGATGACATGGTCTGGAACTTGATTGGATGTTGTGAGTGATGGAAAATCAACACTAGTGGAGCGCCCCTACCCCCCTTAGTGGAGCTTGTTTGCTCGTTAGCGCTTATTTCTTAAGTTGAAGAATGGTTTAGAATTGTACTTACCTTAAGCGCTAAATTAGATAAACGAAGCAATGGTTTCCTACAAAGTTTTACTATAGCTGATGAGTGTGTTTAGATCATTTATCTAAGTTACTGAAGGCACTGGAATAGATCCTCGTATGTATCAGTATGGTTCATTTTCAGGACTACTTGTTATAATTGAGAATACAAAAGTTGGACCTTAACGCTTAGACTTGTTTCTTCTTTCCTAGAAGCTTACCGAATTTTCATAATGTACACTTTTTAACTTTTAATACCAAAAATTTTGGCATATTGCTCACATTTTCACATTCTTCTTTTTTCCAATAATTATTTATTTTTGCTACAATTATTAGTATTACATCATTTTTCTTTAACGGGGATTATTGTTACAAGGTTTTAGCACTTTCAATTCATAT
Source organism: Scalesia atractyloides (assembly GCA_947069175.1). Lineage (NCBI taxonomy): Eukaryota > Viridiplantae > Streptophyta > Magnoliopsida > Asterales > Asteraceae > Scalesia > Scalesia atractyloides. The sequence goes on along the minus strand of CAMTDV010000028.1, from coordinate 66,275,609 downwards.
TTCCAACTTCTTTAGATTTCTTTAAAATTAATATAGTTGTCCAAACACAACCAACAACTCTTTCAAAACTTTATGTACTCAAATCTTATATCAAGTAACTAGTAATGATAAAAGTTATCCTATACTTGTAGCTCTAGTGCTCAACACTTTATTCACGCTAGCATATCATCATTCCATAAAACTTATGATAAGTTTTTGAATCCTAGTATGGTATAAGTGACTCATAGATTGTTTAGTCTTAAATGTTTTGGATCCTATGATAGAATAAGTGACTATTCACTAAAACAAACACACATGTGACATGACCGAACGTTGGACAAGAAAAACAGGATATGAACATTGCAATTTTGTTGGTATCTAGAAACCCTCATCATTGTGATGGTTATGGTGAGGATACAATTATTTTTAATGGTCAAAAAAGAGTGTCAATTTATGTTGCTTTGTACCTTGGGCACATGCCTATATGTGGAGAGGGCTGAGGAAGATGGTCCTCTTTTGTCTCTAGGAGTTCTAAAATTAATTCTTATCCTTTCCTTTTATACATTCAACTAGATTATTGTCCTTACTTTTTATATTCCAATTAAAATCTTTAATATGTTATAAAAGGTATATTGATTATATTTGGTTTTTTTTTAAAATATTCTTTTGTGGGTTGAGACTTGAGAGGTAAAAATGTAATAATATCAAAAGATACCAGAGAATTCGAGAATTTTATATATTAACATTATATCAGTACTTTGGTGTTTATTCCTAACCGATCTTCATTCACTGATTGTTGCAAACGTCTTGTGTAACAATATCATTCTATTAAGAGTTAATTATACAGATAGACCATTTGAATACGAACCTTTTTTGTAACAGGTTATGTGATTTCGATTTTGTAGCACCTTTGAGTTTTAAGGCTAACTGCTGTTCATTTTTCTGTTAAATCAATATAAAATGACTAAAGTACCTTATATAGTTTGAGGGACCATTTGTATAGTATTCTATATTTTAATATGAGGGGCCATTTATGTAACTTCTAAAACTTAAAATTAAGACCCAACCCTCCCTCGTCTCATATCGGTGTCACCACCACCATCCCTTCCGGTGACAATTGTCACCACCGCCTCTTCAACCCTAGAACATCACCGGTCACGCTTTGTCCATTCACAACCACCACCCTAAGGTTTACACAAATGGGCTCTCAATTTGAAATATAGTATATTACATATTTGACTCCCTTAGGTTTATAAGAGTATATTAGTCATTTTATACTGATTTAACAGAAAAATTAACGGCAGTTAGCAGTAATACTTAAATGTGTTACAAACTCGAAACCGTAACCTGCTACAAAAAAAGTTAGTACTCAAAGGTGTTATTTTCAATAAACTACAAGGATTATTTGTGTGATTAACTTATCAATTAACTATGGACATGTATTTTTATAGATGTGTGATATAAATAAGAGTAAACTACAATTTGAATCCCTGTGGTATTGGTCGATTGAAACTTTATGTCCCTATTTCTAAAAAACATAGGGTTAAGTCTCCAGGATTTCCAAAAGACATCAATGTATTCATTTACCCTCTATCAAGTTAACATTAGTTTGGCCGTTCATAAGTGGGTGAAAAGTCCTTTCTACCCTGATCATTATTGTATAATTATTCCTAATTACCCTTAACTCCATACATTCATCAGGGTTTCAAAATTCACCCTCAATTCCTGTAATGACTAAACCCTTTCTGGGTTCAAAATGAAGAAACCCTTAAGCCAAGCTTGCTAGCTATGGCCTGCCATCCTTATCAAAGCAAATAGTACAAGTTCCACATCAAAATATGCCTTATCAGAACCATGTGAAGTCAAGTATCACAATAACTTAAAGATTTGTTTCAAATCAACAAATTTAGACTAATTTACATCTTTAGGGTCAAGCCACAAGTCTATATATCAGTATCGCATATCTAAGTTAGCAAGCGTTTTTCCCACTCATCAAACATAAACGTGAACAACGATTTACATGATAAAAAGAAGAAAAGATAAAGGATCCCATAATATTTTTTGAAGTGGCCTATTCAAGTTTCAAAAAGGCAATTTGTAAGTAGGTCGGTTTTGTTCATCTTAATAAAATCCAACCCCCTCCCCTCAATCCCATCTTCTCGTAAACTCCCAATCAAACGCAAAAGCCCAACATTTCCATTCTCATCCTCACAATCCTCGACCATGATGTCACCCCCAACCCACCTGTCAAATTCCACTGAATTTGGTCAGAACCAGACGTGATATGTTTACTCCAGAGCCTCCTCGTGTAACGCCTCGTATTTCCAAGATTTATTATTTTTATAAAAATTCACGCTCGTTTTCTATTTCCTGAGTCGCAACTTCAATCGGATCGAAAAAACGGTTTAAAATCGGAAAACTACGCGTTTTTACGCGTTTTAACGAAACGACAACTGAACGCAATCATTTTCGAGCGCCGACGTTTAAATCGCGTGTTTAAACCTAAAAATGATATTATACCCTGTTATGTCACGTTCGGGTTCGAAAACGGGTTTCAGAACCATAACGGGCCGCGTAAAACACATGAACCGAGCCTTAGGCCCAACACACTCAAAACCCTATCCTATAAATACATCCCATCTTCTTCATTCACTCAAACCCTAGCCCCCTTGTCCCTTTCCCTCTCATTTCCGGCGACATTCCGGCAGTTCAACACCCCAAACACCCCTCACCCTCTCTCCCACTCTCGCTCTTCTGTCTTTCTCTGGGAAATCGGCCGACCACCACTCGGTGGTGGCGGCGCAATGCAAACAGCAGAATCAGTCGCTTCTTCTGACCACGAAGGTGGTTGTGTAGGGTTAGGTATGGTGACTCAAGGCGGGGAAGGAGCGGGGAACCACCACAGAGGCGCGACGACGAAGCCGCTGCACTAAGCGGCCGGAAACGCCGCGATTTTGGCGGCAGTGGTGTGTGGGTTTCGCGTCGACATCGAGGGGGTGAGCATTGTTGTGGTGGAAGCGGCAGTCGGCTACGCTGGTTCCTGCAGCGATGTTAATGGTGGTAGTGGTGACGGCCGGCGACGGTGGTCATGGTTCTGAACTGGAGCTCCGATGACACTCCGGTAAACACCTCTAAGCTTGTTCTTTCCCTTTTTCTTTCAGATCTGTAAAGATCAACGTCTCCGGCCCCGTTTGGTTTCGTTTCAGGTGGTGCCGGCATGGCCTACGGCGGCGGTAGTAGTTCATCACGGCGGCAGTGATGGTGGTGGCCTTCATTTTGTGACTCGGTTCTCCGAGTCGACTCGGTTCAGTCTTGATTAGGGTTCGGGTTCGAGCTCAAGTGTTTCGGGTTTAGTCAAGTTTGGCGACTCGGCTCGGTACAACTCAGTTGTCCGAGTTTACTCGGTTAACACCGGGTCAAACCCGGTCAAGCTGGTCAACATCAGTCAACAGACAGATTTGGTTCAAGTTTACGTGATCTCGGCTCGGGTTAAGTTTGAATGTTCGGTCAAATGAGGCAACTCGGTCAAACCGAGTCAATGAAAGTCAACCGGTCAACTGCTGGTCAATTGTCGACCCGAGACTGGGTAAAAATCTTAAGCGGCGCAAAACCTTTATTATTATTGTTTATATTATTTATCGCTTTAATCGTAAAACATTACTTACTTGTACACTAAACGTGTCCTTGTAAGTTGTATAAATATATATATTTTCGTTACGTAATTTGTATAAATATATTGCTTCGTTGATTGTTGAGTTTTGACACATATATCGACAACTTGTGTTGTCGGGATCGTCTAAAAACAGAGGAAACTCTGCCCGTTTTTCGTCAAATCATACGTATATATATTTATTGCACTTTCCGGCGAAGCATATTTCTTAAACGACATCAAATAAACCTATATATTATACTTCGTCAAAATAAATTATTAAACCCTCGTATACCTATACTTATCTAAAAGGCAATATACATATATGTATATCATTCCCTTGTCGACAAGACATATATATTATACTTTAAAGAAAAAAAAATAATATATATATTTAATATACTTTTCGTCAAAATATAAATAATTACCTAATACGCTTTTCGCTAAAAAAAATACATATATCTATTGTATTATTTTGATAACACTTCTACGACACCTTTGACGAATTTAACTTTAGAGTCGTTACACAAATTCCGTGCTAAACGTACACGTATCTTCAACTCCGATTCGATTATTCATCCATGTTCGTTGTCATTTAAGGTGGCATTGGTGTCCCTTTCTCCCACTCATCAACTCGTCGTGGAATTTTCAAAGAAGACTTAGCAATTTTGTGAGTACACTCGACCCACATTTGTTTATATCACTTTTTGGGTGTAACATGTTTCCATATACAAAAATCACAAACACTTAAACTTTATGAAACGCACAAACAATCCTATACACATGACTACTTGAATCGTATACTTGTTGCTTGTCTAGGGATAAACGTTGTGTTATGCTTTAGTCATTAACTATTTTTAGCCTTTGTTTGACATGCTTAGCGCTATAGGAATTCACGCATCCACCTCCATCGTGTTATTCGTGAGGTCATGTTAAAACATCGTGATTGCGTTACGGGTTTGATTATTAGCATTGCATGCCTTGATATTGCTCTTGTATAGATTTAGTTGCCATGAGGATTGTTAAAACTTTATTCGTATACGTATGCTATGCTTAAACTTGTGTACTCGTCTTTGCTTTTGCATTGACTTTATTTTAAAACATGTTACAGGTTGAAGGAGATGACGCTATGAAAACAATATAGCAAGGACTAGATACACACAAATTAGACGTTAGGTTTAATGTCGACGTATCAATTTTGTTATGACTTTGCAAATGTTAGATTGTTCTTTGTTTTGTTACATTGATGTATTTGACAATTCTTATGAAATGAAATATGGTTTAATTAATTATTGTCACTTAATAATGTTGTGAGCAATGAGCAATCTCGTTTTCGTCTCATCCCGATGTTTCCGCCATCGGTTGGGGTGTTACACCTCGATTCTTCCTCTCAAGGGTTCTCCTTTCCTAAAGGTCTTGACACCTTTTACGCTAATTCTTCCATGAAATGTCCTGGACCTATTCCAAATCCTAGCTCTCATTGGGGTGAAAGCTTAAGAAAAAATCAAGCGAACAAGCGGTGGTGTGGAATAAACGCATGTTTTGAAACCAAGGTCTGTTTTGGCTCTGAATTTGGCAAATTCAGCATCACCCTGGACTGATTTGCTGTTGTTAATTGTAACATTCGTCGAAAAACGGGTTTCAAAACCCGCTTCATTTAATAACTAAGTATTCAGTTATAAATTTTCGTTGCGTATTTATTGTTCAGTTTATTTTAAATAATACATAATTAATAAACATTTTATAATTTAAAAACCATAATTAATAAATAATAAAAATAAGTGAATAAAAAAATAAAATGGAGCTGCGGGGTTTCGAACCCGGATCGCCCACAAACACAAACACACACCACACCACTCTGCCACACACTCCACTTGTGATAAACACTGAATCAAATAACACTTAAAGTAAAACCCGAAATCAAAACCGGAAATCAACACGCGCTCAGAACACGAATCGCCGGAGAAAAACCAAGACTCCGCTAATGTTGCCTTTTTCCTTTGACTGAAACGCACAAACTGAATTCGACATCAGTTATAACCATTGCCGGCAATCAATTTAGTCAAAAACCGTCGGAAATCTTTACTCGCGATTGTTGACCTTAAATCAAACCCAAATCAACTGTTCCTCCTTATAAATACCCACTCCAACCTCCTGTAAACTTTTCGCTCACAACCGCGCTCACTCCTGAAGCTTTAGTCCACTCAGAACACGTCGCCGGAAATTCTCGCACTCGCCGGAATATCACCGAAGAACCGAAGCCTTACTCCTAATCGGTACAATCATCTAAATTTTTCTTGCTATCTCTTGATTAGTAATCTAATTACTCAACACAATAATCAAAACTGTTAAACAGTTCACTCAGCCGGAATCTGCAAATCAGAGCCGACGAAATCTTGCCGGAAATCTGAAGCAAACTCGCTATTCTGGTATACCATATCACTTGATTTTCTTTCCATTTCAATCAAGTATAAGTTGTGGTCGATTAAACAGAACAGTCGGATTTCACTGTTCTATGTTTTTGTAAGCGAAGAAGATGAAGATGAAAATGTGTTTTAGTATAATTAAAAACGGATATTTAACCGGGTTAGACACACAGTCCAGCGGTGGACTGTGTGCAATTTCAATACACACGTCCCGGGTTCGAATCGCACACGTTACCGACTTTCAGAAATAAAACCAACATTTTTAAAACCGAATCAGATCAAGTCACAGTATATACATAAAAGGAATATAATCTAGTAGTTAAACAGATTAAACACACAACCCAACTGGTTGGGCTGTGCGCGCTCGAACCGAAGGTCCCGAGTTCGACTCCGGGTCTCTGCAACCGGTTCGACCATATAAATCATTTTTAATAAAAACCAAATAAGGTTAAGGTTAATTAGTATATATATATAATTAAAACAGAGAATATTTCAGGTTAGACACGTAGCTCAGTTGGTAGAGCTGCGTGCACGTATACGAGAGGTCCCGAGTTCGAACCTCACAAGCCGTATACAATAAACACAGTCTGACCGGTCGGACCCGGTCAACTGTCAGACAGTCAACCCAATTATTATTATTTTTTATTTATTTATTTAATTGGAAAATTTATTAAAAATACTTAAAATTAGGATTTTTAAAGTTAGAAAATTTCCTTAAACTCACAAAAATAAATCTAAAAATCCCATAAGAGCACTAATTAAAAATATTAATCTCAATAAAATTTATTTATTTATCGAATCATTTTGTTATTATCTAGGTTAGTTTTTCCCTCGTAGATTGAATCATAAATTCGTGCGCCTTCATCATCATCAAAGAACGCACCCATTGTGAGTGAATCTCTACCAATCCCCCGTTTTAATCATGTTTTGGGGTGTATCATGTGTCGTATAATTCTTTTATTTTATTTAAACACTTGTGCATACATCATATCCGTGATCAAATGTGTATCAAATGTGTATCAATTGTTGTGTGAATTATATGTAGATTAGATTTATCATTTTCAGTGCACGCATTTCATTAGGCCCATCAGTTCCCCGTGGGATACGGGTTGAGCATCAGGAGCCTCATTAGATCGGCTCCGTTTGATTGAGCCTTGATCTCACATACATCATCATTCATGTCATATACTCATCCAAAGTGGTTTGTGATTGTTTATCTATATATGTTTGCTCACATGTGATTATTGCACGAATTTTCTTTATTAAATAAAACAAGAAATTAGTAAAGATGTTTTATCAAGGTTCACTCGCCAACTTTTGTTGACCCAAAATATCCCCCGTTTACACATGATACAGGTGATCCAGCTGAGACAGGAAACACTTAGGAAGGCCTAGAAGAATAAACAACTTTATGCTTTGGAATAATTATGTAGTTTCATTTTCTTGTAATTGTATGAATTTTGTTTTGGATATTTAAGTTGTAATTTGAATTTAATAAATATGAAACATTTTAGTAAACATCATGAGCTTTGGTGATAACCCAATTATGCCCCGACTTTTATTTCGCTGCGGGTCGGGGTGTGACATTAATGTCTAGAAGAGAGAGAGAGAGAGAGATTGGGAGAGATACGAGATAAAGGGAGAAAGGTGGTTGTTAATGTGTAGAGAGATAGTGAGAGAGTGGGGGAATGGATACATAGATAACAAAGATATGGATAAATTTAGTGGTTGTTTAAAAAAACCCTTCTCAGTAATGGTCAAACTGACGTTTACTTGAAGGATGGGGGTACATTGATAGCTTTGGGAAACCCTAGGGTTTCAACATTATGTTTTTCGAAATAGGGATTCAAAGTGTCAAATAGGGAGTCAAACTGTAGTTTACTCTATAAATAATATATCATTGTTACATTCAACTTGGTTAGAGGCAAAAATATATATATATATTATATGTCTAAATTAGGTCTATCATGAATGAGATATAATTTTTTAAAGTGAGGTATCTGAAATGAAAATAGTTTGAGTTTTATGGTTGCCTCGAATAGAAGAAAGAGTAAATTTGGTATAAATTTATAACTAAGAAAGTCGTAAAGTATGACAAGTTTTAGAACATGAATTTTTACTTAGACTTTTACTCAAATACCTATACGTGAATGGATGTGTAAATCCTATGTCCAGATGGCTTTAAACCATTATGCGTGTAAACTTGTGTCTTGTGAACATGAATGTCGCTCCAAATTGCAAGCTTGCGGAGGTCGAGTTTGGAACCAATTCATTGTTTTAGACCCAGGTTTAACCTCTAAAGTAGTTAAGTTCTCCAAAATACATGTGTGTAATATATCTAATCTAAAATAATAAACATCTTCCTAGCCATAAATATTGAATAGTAAGGTAGTGTTTGGTATAAATTAGTTGAAGGCGGAATGGAATGGATCATTTTGAGAGAATAAAAGAAAACATATTTGGTTATCATGCGTTAATAGAATGGATCATTCCGTAAGGAATGTAATTCCTTCCATTTTAAGTATTATATTCTCTAGGAATAAATGCTTTTTCTAGTCCTTCAAGCAATGGTAAGAAATCTACAATAATTGTTATTATTTGATCGATGTTGTAAGGTCGGTCAAAATTATGTTTAAAAAGTGTGTCATATTCACCTTTACTAGTAAAGAGCGGGTATGGTGTTAAATCCATGGAGAATTAGTGGGAAATGTCAAAAGTCATTCTTTTCATTGATCAATTAATTCTAAAGCTATTACCTTTTGTTTGGTTGGGAGAGTTGTTTAAAAAACAAGTTTGATTGCTTTAGTTGTAAACTGTTATAAGAGAAAGATCAATCTTGTTGTGAAGCGAATTGAATACCTAGTTGTTATCAGTTGGAAATCACATAGACATGATTTGTTAACATACTTTTTTCGATAAACAATTAAAAGATAGTTTATTTGGTCACAATGGTCTACGATAGAAAACCAAATAATTTATGTAACTAAAAAGTAATCTACTTATCTACCAATTCTAGGTTAAAGGTAAAAGAAACAATGACAACTTAGAATTTAATACCAATTGTTGATGAACAAAACTAAATATCTGATGAAAACAATTTTATGTTTTTAATCCTACAACTGCTTAGTAAAAACAAATAAACATGTAGATTCAACTAACCGTATTATTATTATTATTATTATTATTATTATTATTATTATTATTATTATTATTATTATTTTGAAATCTAAATCCAAAAGTAGGTACAAACTTGTAGAACTCGATCACTAACACAAACCCTAGCTAGTCCTAGGGATAATCATGGGGGTTTAGTCTATTTGTCATTGGATCTTTAATTGATGTTCTGGATCTTGATTACATGAAATAATTAAAGGGATTGAGGTTTGGATCCTTAAAATTCATCCTCGGGAAGTTAAAAACGGCTAGGGTTGATGATATCTTCGTTTCAGGGATTGTCAATCATTAAATAGAGCAAAAACCCCTAAATTCACGAATCAGACTAACTTGGGGCTGTAACATCCGTCAAAAAACGGGTTTTCAAAATCCGCTTCGTTTATCAATCAAATATCCAGTTATAATTTTCGTTGCGTATCTATAGTTGTTATTAATTTTAAAAGATACATAATTAATAAATATATTAGAATTTAAAAACCATAATTTAAAATTACTAATAAATAAGGAATTAAAAAAATATATGTAGACGCCGGGTTTCGAACCCGGGTCACCCACAAGCCAAAGCACACAACACACTGCTCTGCCACACACTGTCTTTGTGATAAACATTAAGACAAATAACACTTATAATAAAACCCGAAGGTCAAATCCGGACATCAGCGCGCCAGAACTCGCAATCACCAGAAAATCCGGCAATCCGCGATTTTGGCCAAATTCCTTTTGACTAAACAGCACAAATTAATGTCGACGTCGGTTATAACCGTTGCCGGCAGTCAATTTCCGTCATAACCGACGGAAATTTTCAATCGCGAGCCTTGACCAAATTCAAATCCAATTCAGCTGTTTACACTATAAATACCCCCTTGAACACTCTGGAAATCCTTTCGCTCAGAACCACGATCGTTTCCGAAGCTTTATTCATCCCAAAACACGTCGCCGGAGATATTCTGCATTCACCGGACTTTCACCGGAAAACCGAGACTTACTTCAAATCGGTAAAATTCTCGACTCTTTTGTTGGTAATCCATTATTCGGCATGTATTAACATGAATCGTTCAACCAGAATCTGTCTCAGACAACGTTGCCGGAAATTTCTGCACTCACCGGAAAATCACTGAAAAATCCGAGGTCTCACTGTCGATCGGTACAATCATCTCAATCCTCATGATATCTCTTGTTTAGTAACTTAATTGCACAACACATTGATCAAAACTGTTAATCAAATCACTCAGCCGGAAGTCACCAATCAGAGCCGACGACTCTTGCCGGAAATCTGAGAAAACATTATGTTTTGGTACATTTCATTCAATAATCGTCTTTATCTATTTCATTCCAACCAATTATAAGCCTTAATGATCGATCTAAACAGAACAGTTGGACTTCACTGTTCTGTGTTTTATAAACGAAGAAGATGAACTCAAGTGTAAGTATAAATATAATTAAAACTGGATATTCGAACGGGTTAGACACACAGTCCAGCGGTGGACTATGTGCACAAACAATACACACGTCCCGAGTTCGAATCGCACACGTACCGACTTTCAGAATTAAAACTAACATTTTTAGAACTGAATCAGAACAAGTCACGGGTTGTTTATAAGAATAATATAATCCATAAGTTAAACAGATTTGACACACAGCCTGTGCGCACTCGAACCGAAGGACCCGAGGTCGACTCCGGGTCCCTGCAACTGGTTCGGCCATATAAACCATTTTTAATAAAACCAAATAAGTTTAAAATTAATTAGTATATAAATATAATTAAAACAGAGAATATTTCGGGTTAGACACGTAGCTCAGTTAGTAGAGCTGCGTGCACGTATACGAGAGGTCCCGAGTTCGAACCTCACTCAGCGCATATAAACACACAGTCCGACCGGTCAACGGTCAACGGTCATAAAAGTCAATTTTTTTATTTCTTTTTATTTATTATTTAATTAGAAAATTATTTAGAAATACTTAAAAATAAGATTTTTAAAGTTAGAAAATTTCCTTAAACTCACAAAAATAACTCTAAAAATCCTATTAAGATTATGAATTTAAAAGTATTAATCTCAAATAAAATCCATTTATTTACCGAATCATTTCATTATTATTTTAGGTTAGTTTCTCCCTCGTCGATCAAATCCTAAAATTCGTGCACATCCAACGTCATCAAAGAACGCACCCAATGTGAGTGAATCTCTACCAATTCCCCGGTTTAATCACGTTTTGGGGTGTATCATGTGTCGTTTAATTCTTTATTATATTTAAACACTTGTGCATACATCATATCCATGATCAAATGTGTATCAAATGTGTATCAATTGTTGTGTGGATTATATGTAGTGTGGATTTATCATTTTCAGTGCACGCATATCATTAGGCCCATCAGTTCCCCATGGGAGACGGGTTGAGCATCAGGTGCCTCATAAGATCGGCTCCGTTTGATTGAGCCTTGATCTCACATTCATCATCATTCATATCATATACTCATTCAAAGTGGTTTGTGTTGTTTATTTATATAGGTTTGCTCACATGTGATATTGCACAAATTTTCCATATTAAATAAAACAAGAAATTAATAACAATGTTTTATCAAGGTTCACTCGCCAACTTTTGTTGACCCAAAATATCCCCCATTTTACACATGATACAGGTGATCCAGCTGAGGCAAGAAACACATAGGAAGGCCTAGAAAAATAAACCAGTTTAAGCTTTGGATTATTTACATAGTTTCATTTCCTTGTAATTGTATGAATTTGGATTTGGATATTTAAGTTGTAATTTGAATTAAATAAATATGAAACATTTTAGTAAACATCATGAGCTTTGGTGATAACCCAATTATGCCCTGACTCTTATTCCGTGCGGGTCGGGGTGTGACAGATTGGTATCAGAGCCATGACTATAGGGATATAGGATAGGTTATTAGACCCTTAGAGCCTATACTATAGTTGATTAAAATTTTAAATTGTTTATGCGTTACATACAAAATTCATGATGTTTATATGCTTTACGTTTATTTTTACACTCAATGTTATGCAAGCATGCTCACAAATACATGTTATTATACAATGCTCATCATAAAACATATCCTCATAACATATCATATCCATGAGAGCACACACCTCACAATTCCCATGATTTTTGCAATGATTTTTGTATTTCAAATCACATCAAAGTGAGTTCTTATGACGGGCATGTAATAACTGGAAGGGTACGAGTACCGGTAGTCGGAACGTCCTGTCTAGGCTTGGCATTCGTATAAATTCAAAATAAAGGACCAGTTTGCCTACCTGGGGACTAACGATGAGAGTACGAAGGACCTATTAGGCCAAAGCATGCTATACCAAACGTCGTGAGAGCTAACCCCACTTTGAGTTGTCATTGTGTCTACACCTGGACACCCTCCTACCATACATCTCGCAATCATATTTCACGGTTTTCATTCGGGTGATGCGAGTGTTAATCCGCCAACACCAATATGAATCCTACCAAGCCCAATAGTCATGGGGGCCCACGTGACTATACAGGCGACGGTATGGGGGACATTGGAGGCCCAAACATGAGCAAACCCAAGGCATCCTATGGATGTAGTTGCATTATTGTTAGTTATGTTATTTTTATTCTTTTAATGACACATGACACCTAGAAATTTCTTAAACTCACAATCTTCCTAGTATGTTCCTGTAGATGTCAGCTAGGCAACTACGTGGAGGTAGAAAGTCAGGAAGATCCAATGAACGCTTGGCCACTCAATTGCTAAACAAATGGCCGCGGTGCTTCCTGACATCGTGATTCAAGTTCAACAAGCTCTCACCGCAAATCCCATCAACCCTCCCAATCAAGAAGACCAGAGCGTCGCCAACCCTCCCTCCAAAGAGTGCTCCTACAAACACTTCAAATCTTGCGATCCCCCAAAGTATGAAGGGACCGAAGGTGTTACTGCTCTCCTTCACTGGTTTGAAGAAATGTAGAACACTTTCCTCAATTGCGATTATCCCGAGGATCTTAAGGTACGTTATGCAACTGGAAGACTGTTTGGGGTAGCCCTTACCTGGTGGAACACAGAAAAGGGTAAACGAGGAGTTGAAGATGCCATGGCCTTAACATGGGAAGAGTTAAGGGAACTCATGACCAGTCGCTTCTGTCCAAGAAGCGAAATCAAAAAGTTGGAAGATGAATTCCACACGCTAAAACAAAAGGAAGGAGATCACACTTCTATAACAAAAGATTTCTCGAGCTAAACCAGATGATCCCTAATCTGTTCACCCCCGTGTACCGCTTGGTTGAACACTACATTCGAGGTCTTCCCTCAAAAATTCAAGACTTGGTTCTAAGCACTTCGCCTGCAACACTTGAAGCCGCATGGAGTTAGCTACAGAACTTACTGAGAATCGCATCCGAAACGGCAAATTCAAGGATGAAAAGAAGAAAGCACCCATAGAGACCTCAACTACAAACCACTCAGTCTCCTCCTCAAGGTTTGCTAGTAAGAGGAAAACGAAATAGCAAGAATTTTGTTGTCACTCAAACCAACCCTCCTATCACCGCTGCACCAATCACCCAATTTGCTCCTCCGACTGCACCATTTAAAAAGCCATACACCAGCCCACACCCAAAATGCAACCGTTGTCAGTACCATCACCCTCCCGAAACTCCTTGCCAACATTGCACCAGTTGTGGCCGTGCGGGTCACACCATTCAAACTTGTCGCACACTTCAATGAATGAACCGCAATCAAACCCCAACCCAAACCCACCATCAAATAGTGGGTCAAACTCAACAACCCCTATTTCTACCACCTGCACCACACGCAGCCCAAACCTACTACCAACCCAACTACCCCATGATGCAACCCATGCGAGCTTGTTACAATTGTGGAGACCCAAACCACTTTAGGAACACTTGTCCATGCTTGGTGAACATCATCCATGCCCAAGCTCAAGCGAACCCAGTAAACCAAGCTAACCAAGCTCCTCCACCTGCCAGAGGAAGAGCTTTCAACATCAATGCCAACCAAGCTAGGGCTGACAACAACGTGGTTAACGGTACGTTTCTCATCAATGGTAGTTATGCATCCATGTTATTCGATGCTGGCGCGAATAAGAGTTTTGTGTCCTTAGAATTCGAGTCTATCCTCAACCAAACTCGTGATAACCTCATGGAATCTCTGACGGTGGAAGTTGCTGACAGAAAGCCCATTTCACTAAATTCTATTATACGAAATTGTACCCTCACTCTAAACGATCACGACTTTCCAGTTGACCTCATTCCTATGAAGTTGGGAAGTTTCGATGTTATAATCGGTATGGACTGGCTCAGCCAGCATCACGCTGAAGTAGTATGCCGCGAAAAGTTCATTCGCATACCCCTTGCAGATGGTCAGACCCTACGTATTTTTGGAGAAACCCCTTCGAAAGGACTCAAATTAATGTCCTGCCTTCAAGCCCGAAGATATCTCCGCAAGAACTATGTCGCATTCCTAACTCACGTCGTCAAAAAGGAAACAAGGAAAGGAAACTCGAAGATATACCAGTTGTGAAAGAATTCCCACAAGTCTTTCCCGACGACATCTCAGGACTCCCTCCTGTGAGAGAAGTCGAATTCCGCATCGATCTTGTACCTGGCGCTACACCAGTCGCAAAATCTCCTTATAGGCTAGCCCCATCCGAAATGCAAGAGCTGGCAAGTCAACTGCAAGAGCTGACTGACAAAGGATTCATACGTCCAAGCTCCTCGCCTTGGGGTGCACCTGTTCTCTTTGTGAAGAAGAAAGATGGAACGTTTCGCATGTGTATCGAACTACAGAGAACTCAACAAGTTAACGGTTAAAAATCGCTACCCACTACCTCGCATCGATGACCTCCTAGACCAACTTCAAGGCGCCACCTGCTTTTCAAAAATCGACCTTCGTTCTGGTTATCATCAGCTCAGAGTACATGAAGAAGACGTCCCAAAGACCGCCTTCCGGACTCGTTATGGTCATTACGAATTCATGGTCATGCCATTCGGTTTAACCAACGCCCCCGCTGTATTCATGGATCTAATGAATAGGGTATGCAAACCCTACCTTGACCGTTTCGTCATAGTCTTCATCGACGATATCCTTATCTACTCCAAGTCTAAATCAGATCATGAACGACACCTTCGACTCATCCTTACACTTTTAAGGACTGAAAAGCTCTGCGCTAAGTTCTCAAAATGTGAATTCTGGTTAGGAGAAGTACAATTCCTTGGACATATCGTCAATGACAAGGGAATACATGTCGACCCTTCAAAAATCAAGGCAGTACAGGAATGGCAAGCGCCACGTACCCCTACCGAAGTAAGGTCATTTCTTGGTTTGGCTGGTTACCATCGTCGCTTCATTGCCAATTTTTCCCGTATTGCTGTACCACTCACGGCTTTGACTCATAAAGGAAAACCCTTCATATGGGGACCTAAACAAGAAGAAGCCTTCCAAACTCTAAAGCAAAAGCTTTGTGACGCACCTATCCTCACACTTCCTGAAGGTTGCGATGACTTTGTAGTATATTGCGACGCATCAGGGCAAGGGCTAGGCTGTGCATTAATGCAAAGAGGAAAAGTGATAGCCTATGCTTCTAGGCAACTCAAAGTTCATGAGAAGAATTACACCACCCACGACCTGGAACTTGGAGCCGTTGTGTTCGCTCTCAAGATATGGAGACATTACCTCTACGGTACCAAGTGTGAAATATACACTGACCACAAAAGTCTCCAACATATCTTCAACCAAAAGGAGTTGAATATGAGGCAACGAAGATGGGTCGAACTTCTTAACGACTACGACTGTGAAATTCGGTATCATCCTTGCAAGGCAAACGTGGTGGCTGATGCACTCATTCGAAAAGGTTATGCGAACTCCATTCGTCTTCTATGTTCACAAATCATAACCGACATTAAATATCGAATCCGAGCAGCTCAACATGTTTCTGTAACAGAAAATGACGTACGCGATGAGCGGTCATGTGGAGCTGAACTCAAAATCGAAACCAAATCCGACGGTATTCTATACTATTTAAATCGCATATGATTCCCGATCGCGATAACCTTCGTGATTTCCTTATGAATGAGGCGCACAAAACACGATACTCTGTACACCCAGGAGCCGACAAGATGTATCAAGACCTACGATACACCTACTGGTGGCCTGGCATGAAAAAGGACATCGCTGTTTTTGTTTCCAAGTGCCTTACCTGTTCCAAAGTAAAGGCTGAACATCAAAGACCTTCAGGACTCCTAGTCCAACCCGAAATACCTGTATGGAAGTGGGAAAATATAACCATGGACTTCATTACTGGGTTACCTCGCACCTCCAGTGGGTATGACACCATATGGGTAATCATTGATCGTCTTACAAAATAGCTCACTTCATACCGATTCGCGAGGACTTAAAAAACGAGAAGTTAGCTCGTATCTACATCAGCGAGATCGTAAGCCGTCATGGTGTACCTTTAAGCATCATTTCAGACCATGATGGTCGTTTCACTTCACAAACGTGGCGAGCCGTACAAACCGCCTTGGGTACACGATTAGATCTCAGTACCGCTTTTCATCCTCAAACTGATGGACAATCTGAACGCACCATCCAAACTCTTGAAGACATGCTTCGAGCATGTGTCATAGACTTCAAAGGGAATTGGGACGCTCATCTACCATTAGTTGAATTTTCGTACAACAATAGCTATCATTCAAGTATCGGCATGGCTCCTTTCGAAGCTTTATATGGTCGTAAGTGCCGATCTCCAGTATGTTGGCACGAAATCGGGGAATCACAAATCACCGGTCCAGAGTTAATTCATGAAACAACCGACAAGGTCATTCAAATTCGAAACAATCTTCTAGCAGCTCAAAGTCGTCAAAAGAGTTATGCAGACAAACGACGAAAGCCCTTGGAGTTTGACATTGGGGATCAAGTACTTTTAAAAGTATCGCCGTGGAAGGGAGTGGTTCGTTTTGGCCAGAAGGGCAAGCTAGCACCACGCTACGTAGGACCTTTCAAGATACTCGAAAGAGTAGGTCCTGTAGCATACAAGCTTGACCTACCAGAAGAGCTCAACAGAATTCATCCCACGTTCCATGTATCAAACTTGAAAAAGTGTCTCGCTGACGAAAATCTCGATATACCGTTAGAAGATATTCAAATTGATGAATCAATGCATTTCGTTGAAAGACCAGTAGAAATCATGGACTTCGGTGAAAAGCAGTTAAGACGAAGTCGTATTCCAATAGTCAGGGTGCGTTGGGAGTCAAAACGAGGACCTCGGTTTACTTGGGAACGCGAAAACTCAATGCGTGAAAAATACCCGCATCTCTTTCCAGTTACATCTACTACTTAAATTTCGGGACGAAACTTTAAAAGTAGGGGATACTGTAACATTTGTGTAAAACGGGTTCCAAAACCCGCTTCGTTTAAATAACTCAAGTATTTTATTTAAGTTTTCGTTACGCATTTATTTATCGTTCAAACTCGTATTATTTAATCTTTGTGACTAATAACTAAATTATATAGTTAAAATATGAAATAAATAAAAAGTAAAATAATAATATTAATTAATGAAGCCTAAAAATAATAAAAAATATAGGGGCAGCCAAGTTGAAGAAGTGCCACGCCGATGAAAACCTCCATATTCCTCTAGAAGACATTCAGATCGATGAATCTATGCACTTCATTGAAAGACCAGTAGAAATCATGGACTTCGGAGAGAAGCGTTTAAGATGAATTCGTATTCCAATTGTCAGGGTACGTTGGGAGTCGAAACGAGGATCTGAGTTTACTTGGGAGCGTGAAGACTCAATGCGCGAGAAATACCCGCATCTTTTTCCTGTTACCACTACTACTTAAATTTCGGGACGAAATTTCTAAAAGTAGGGGATACTGTAACATCCGTCGAAAAACGGGTTTTCAAAATCCGCTTCATTTATCAATCAAATATCCAGTTATAATTTTCGTTGCGTATTTATAGTTGTTATTAATTTTAAACGATGCATAATTAATAAATATATTAGAATTTAAAAACCATAATTTAAAATTACTAATAAATAAGGAATAAAAAAATATATGTAGACGCCGGGTTTCGAACCCGGGTCACCCACAAGCCAAAACACACAAACACACCGCTCCGCCACACACTGTCTTTGTGATAAACATTAAGACAAATAACACTTATAATAAAACCCGAAGGTCAAATCCGGACATCAGCGCGCCAGAACTCGCAATCACCGGAAAATCCGGCAATCTGCTATTTGGCCAAATTTCCTTTTGACTAAACAGCACAAATTAATGTCGACGTCGGTTATAACCGTTGCCGGCAGTCAATTTCCGTCATAACCGACGGAAATCTTCAATCGCGAGCCTTGATCAAATTCAATCCAATTCAGCCTGTTTACACTATAAATACCCCCTTAAACACTCTGGAAATCCTTTCGCTCAGAACCACGATCGTTTTCGAAGCTTTATTCATCCCAAAACACGTCGCCGGAGATATTCTGCATTCACCGGACTTTCACCGGAAAACCGAGACTTACTTCAAATCGGTAAAATTCTCGACTCTTTTATTGGTAATCATTATTCGGAATGTATTAACATGAATCGTTCAACCAGAATCTGTCTCAGACAACGTTGCCGGAAATTTCTGCACTCACCGGAAAATCACTGAAAAATCCGAAGTCTCACTGTCGATCGGTACAATCATCTCAACCCTCATGATATCTCTTGTTTAGTAACTTAATTGCACAACACATTGATCAAAACTGTTAATCAAATCACTCAGCCGGAAGTCACCAATCAGAGCCGACGACTCTTGCCGGAAATCTTAGAAAACATTCTGTTTTAGTACATTTCATTCAATAATCGTCTTTATCTATTTCATTCCAACCAATTATAAGCCTTAATGATCGATCTAAACAGAATAGTCGGACTTCAATGTTCTGTGTTTTATAAACGAAGAAGAAAATATAATTAAAACTGGATATTCGAACGGGTTAGACACACAGTCCAGCGGTGGACTGTGTGCACAAACAATACACACGTCCCGAGTTCGAATCGCACACGTACCGACTTTCAGAATTAAAACCAACATTTTTAGAACTGAATCAGAACAAGTCACGGGTTGTTTATAAGAATAATATAATCCATAAGTTAAACAGATTTCACACATAGCGCAACTGGTTGGGCTGTGCGCACTCGAACCGAAGGACCCGAGTTCGACTCCGGGTCCCTGCAACCGGTTCGGCCATATAAACCATTTTTAATAAAACCAAATAAGTTTAAAATTAATTAGTATATAAATATAATTAAAATAGAGAATATTTCGGGTTAGACACGTAGCTCAGTTGGTAGAGCTGCGTGCACGTATACGAGAGGTCCCGAGTTCGAACCTCACTCAGCGATATAAACACACAGTCCGACGGGTTGAGCATCAGGTGCCTCATAAGATCGGCTCCGTTTGATTGAGCCTTGATCTCACATTCGTCATCATTCATATCATATACTCATTCAAAGTGGTTTGTGTTGTTTATTTATATATGTTTGCTCACATGTGATATTGCACAAATTTTCCATATTAAATAAAACAAGAAATTAATAACAATGTTTTATCAAGGTTCACTCGCCAACTTTTGTTGACCCAAAATATCCCCCGTTTTCACATGATACAGGTGATCCAGCTGAGGCAAGAAACACATAGGAAGGCCTAGAAGAATAAACTAGTTTAAGCTTTGGATTATTTAAATAGTTTCATTTCCTTGTAATTGTATGAATTTGGATTTGGATATTTAAGTTGTAATTTGAATTAAATAAATATGAAACATTTTAGTAAACATCATGAGCTTTGGTGATAACCCAATTATGCCCCGACTCTTATTCCACTGCGGGTCGGGGTGTGACATGGGCTCCCCGTGTGCCATCCTTACCGTACAGTGCGTTGGGACTCCTTTCTCCCCAGTAGCGCACTGAAATCAGTGCCCCTTTTTGCCACCAAGACCTAACGGCTAACACCAACGCACAATGCTCTAGCTTTCATATATTCTCATTTCTTTCGCGTTTTCAACTTCCTTCTTGTAGACACGCTTCCCATGCTTCGCGTAGCTTCTAACCCCCCCCCCCCCATTAAGCTTCGAAAAACCATCATCAAGCTCCAAGTACCTGTAAATCAAAGCAACTCAAAGTAAACCTTTTTCCTACAAATAATCATGTAAAACCTCATCGTTTAACACATTGAAGCACAGTCAAATACCCTCACATCATTGTTGTTGTTGTTATGGTATTATATATTTTTCACTTTAATGAAGTATTCCATTCTTCCATGTTTTTCCACGTACCAAACAACACAATATAATGATCCATTCTATTTTCATAAGGATAACCAAACATGACAATTGAATGATAATGATCCATTTCTTTTCATTGTTCATTTCATTCTCTTATTCATTTCATTGTCTCATGCCAAACATACCTATTTGGTAATAAAATGGACGAGGGAATGGAACGGGCGAGGTCTTATTTATTACCATGTGGTAAAGGAGTTAATAATTACTTAGTATTGTTTTGTAGGCAAGAAAAGACAAATGAATAAGATCGGTGATGAGTGGCGGTGGTGGCGATGATGGCGGCGAAACGTGGTGGTGGGTGGTGGCAACAATGGTGGGTTATGGGTGATGCGTTGTGGTGTTGTTAATAAAGGGTGAAAGAGGGAATGAAATGAAAAAAATAGAGGGGCAAAACATTTTGTGGGAATGGAATTCCTGCGTAATGTACGCTTCCATTCCATTGACTACCCAAACACTTTTTCATTCGATCACAATGGTTTACTCTATTCCACCTCTTAATCATGTATACCAAACACTACCTAAAAGTTTAAAGTTTCTTCCTTTAAGGAAACATGAAAACATAGAAGGTTAACTAAGTGTTATGTAAAGCAAGCAAGAGTATAAAGTTCCTACCTTTAAATTTGTATAGTATGTGTTATCTGAGTAATATTAGTTATTATATAAACATAAGGAACTAAATCTTATGAAAAAACCCAATAAAAGTTTTGTGTGAGTGGTGGCGGCGAGGGATAGAGGTGACGTGTGGGTGGTGACGACAACGAATGGCGGCAGTGGTGACGACGATAGTAGGCGTCGATGGTGGTTGGTGGGGGCGAAGGTTGCGATTAGTGGCAACGGTAGCAGGTGGGTGCAGCGGTAGGTAATGGCACCGCATGTTGCGGTGGGTGTTGGTGGCGATAGCGGTGGTCGTTGGGGTGGCGGGTGACGGTGACTAGTGGGTTGCGGTTGGGGTAGGCGTCGGCGGTGGGTGGTGGCAAAGGTAGTGGGTTGTGTTGTTAATAAAGGCTGCAAGAGGGGATGCAATGAAAGAAAACATAGGGGCAGATAGAATGATTTTGAGAAATTAAACAAAACACCCATTTCTTCATTCTCTTGTAATCGTCCATTCCATTACAATTCTCATTCCTACATACCAAACACTACTTGTTTATATTTATTGGTAATAATAATAAGAATAAGAATAAATGTTTTATCCTTTTTTTACTTAGAAAAAAAAAATAAAAGTTGAAAACTAACATTTGCTTTATGTTGTTTCTTAAGACTAACATGGACCCGCATTTTATGGTGGGGCTGTTAAACTGAAAAAAAATATAAGTAAAAGCGTTGACCCACGCTACAACAACTGGCATGTATTAGACTGAAACGTAAAATATACAAAAAATAACTAAGTCGACTTAGGACCCGAGCATTGCGATAGGATCGTTATACCGCAAAACAAAATAATGTAAAAACTTTGAACCACACATGCAAATTGTAGTGTTTTAACCTGCAAAATTTAGAATTAAACGTAAACGACAACTTTACAAAAGATGAAATGTATACGAGACCAAAGTTAGAAAGTGAAAAAGTGTTTGGAGTAAAAATGAAAATTGTTTTGTGACAAGATGTAAAACACAAAAACTATAATTGTGAAAATTGTAAAAAAAAATTGAATTATAACAGTTACTAAGAGCTTTCACATCCATTCCCTTATTTTTATGGGAGAGAGTTTTGTATATTATGAAAAGTGGTTACGGGGGATTGTGAGTAGATTAGAAAGAATATTACTATTCATCTGTAAATTTGGGGGATACTGTTTACCTCTATAATTTTTTAATATTTTTTAAAAATGATTGTGAGTGGAAGGATGGGAAAAAAAATATGTAATGATAAAGGTAAAAATTATTATTTAATTGAAAGAAAAAAGAAAATATTATGATTTTAAGGTAATTATTTGAAATAAAGACAGGGGAAGAAATGTGAATGCTCTAACAAACCAAAACTTAATAAAAATAGGCTGAAATGAAACGTATTTTTGCTGATTGTACTTAATGCTATAGTAACTTATACAAAATTGAATAATACTTTCAACTCACAAATTAAACTAATAGAGGAAAAATATTTACTTTAGTCCAAAAATAAATTAACATGTGGGTCTTGTTTTCTCAACTAAACTACACCATGAATTTTCATATCTAGGACTGAACCTAAGCGTTATCTACATTTGTCTTTATCACTACCCGATTTTTCATATTTGCATATATTGAGAAGCGAACAATCTCTTTGCTTCACCGTTACTATACTAGTCGTAATGACTTCATCACCCTAAACTCGAAAACATTAAGTGGATGAATACACTAAAAAACATATAGAATGTCGTCAAAATCTTAAAATTTATCAAGCACCATTTTCCATTCTAGTTTAAACATTCAAAATAAATAAAAAAAAAACAAAATATTACAATATTTTCTGAAAATCGTTAAATTTCCCCAATTACTTATATATATATTTATTCAATTTTTATCAAATTAACCAAAACATACAGGACTGTTTGGCAATTTCTGAATGATTAAGTGCTGAACCAGTAAGAGGTCTGAATCATTAAGTGCAGAAACAATAAGAGGTCTGGATCATTAAAACCAGTATAATGCTTAACCGTTCAGAGGCAAATGTCTGACCAATTCAAATTAAAGGTCTTAACCATTCAGACTCAGTATAATATTTACCCATTCAGAGGCAAATTCTGAACCATTCAGACATCTGCTCGCAAAACAAACAGTCTGAACCATTAAGTGCTGAATCAGTAAGAGGCCTGAACCATTAAAAGCCTCATTAAGAGTTAAATAAACATCCCCTACAACTTTCTAATGTATTATAACTATCTAATGGTTAAAATAGTGTAATAGTATTTTTTTATAATTAATTTATTTTGAAAGGATTTATTATATTATATTATAATTATAATTATATTATATTATAACTATATAATGGTTAAAATAGTGTAATATTATTTTTTTATTAATTTATAAGAAGTTTTTTTTTTAAAAAGAATACTAACATGTCTGTATCCGTGTATATTTTCCTTCACAATATTTACTTCGTTCCATAAAATATATCACCGTTGAGATCTTCCTTAAAATATATCACCGTTGAGATGATCTCACACGCCTAGCCATGAGGCCAATGGAATAACCTTCTACGCCCCTCCCCCCATCTTTTCGTGTGTGCAATACATGAGGCCAAGCAAATAACCCTGAGTTCCTCCTATCAATGCCATCCTTACTCTCAAAGAATAGTATTTGATTCCATATCATTTTATTCAATCAACTTTTATCATCTACTAGAAACGTTATCTTTGTCATACGTAATAACAAGTGCATAATATATACAATGTTATTATATAGACAACCAGTTTATATGTTTAGCTAAAAGAAACGCCATCATTGGCGGTGCTACATTGAGATGAACGGTATCACCTGACACCAACGTATTTTGCGTATTATATAGAACGTGTAATAGGAAAATTTCGACTGACACCGGTGTTTTTTTATGTTTGACACCATTGATTGTATAAAAATAAAAATTTAACCCCATTGGCTTTGCAACTTTCACCGGTTTGTTGTTAAACACCAATTTTTCTGGTTCACCAATCGGAGATGGCTTCGCAACTTTCATGGTGGTTCCTCATCTATAGTTATAACTTCTTTCTTTGAATACATAATTGTCACACCGGTTCTGTTGGAAACCCACATGCGGCATGAGGAGTCGAAGTAATCATATTGAAATTCCTTTGTGCGCGACGGCCGAGTAATACATCATGGCAAGATGTTGCAGGCATAACCATAAAATTGACCATTACCATGCGCGAATGTTTCCCATCTGAAAGAGTGACCGAGAAAAAGATATGCCCGAGAGGAAAAACGACTTCATTACAGAAACCAGTTAATGGGAAATCAGCCGGTTCTAAGCGCGTCTTATCCTCTGGGTCTAGCTGCTTAAAACATTGCTCATAAATGATATCCATAGAGCTTCCCAGATCAATAAACATATAATCGGTGCGATAATGGCCAAAAATGCCAGTTATCACTACCGGTCTTTCTTCTTAAGGACCACCACGAACTATGGGAAAAATTACTTGCTGCTCACACCAATGTGTCATATAGCCTTTCTGATGACAACGCTTGCGCTGGGCCACCTTGCACCATATTAACAAAAGCTTGCTTCATCTTCTTATTACTCGGGCCTTCGTCACTACAAGTAATCTGATGAACCTCTTTGTGCACATTTTGAAGCAGGTGGGTGAGCTTCCCACTCTTCAATGCCTTCTCTATCTCGGTGCGCAAGCTTATGCAATTATCGGTAGTATGCCCAGTACCCTTGTGATAATCACAGAAAAGGTTTGGATCCTAACCTTTTTATTTTTCATTGGTTGTGGCTGTTTAAACTG
The DNA here is from genome assembly GCA_947069175.1 of Scalesia atractyloides. Lineage (NCBI taxonomy): Eukaryota > Viridiplantae > Streptophyta > Magnoliopsida > Asterales > Asteraceae > Scalesia > Scalesia atractyloides. The sequence goes on along the minus strand of CAMTDV010000028.1, from coordinate 66,250,618 downwards.
ATGATTCTCGATGCTGAGTACTTTCGCTGGAGTCTTTGTTAGTGGTGTCCACTGCCTGTCTCGATTTTCTTGTTTTATCGCCCTTTGAGTAGTAATTTTGTTTATTGTTGCACTCGCATCAATTGGCGAATAAGGAAAAGAGTTCTGGTTCGACTCTTTCCAATTCTTCTTGCTTTTCTTACCAATACTTCTGATCATATCCTGCAGAAGATATTGAGGCATGGGAGGTCTGTTGGAACTCAAATTGCGCTCAGTTTGAGTATAAACTTTGGCTGCCGCCGTAAGTTTTTCCTAACTTTTTGGGAGACCTACACTTCCCGATAATACCAATATCATTTCATCACACTGAACGACGTATTGAATTGTGCGCGAATCAGGTCTTCATGCACATCACCGATCTCAAGAACCTCTTTGATATAACAAGTAATGACATCTTCCAAACTTTCATCATCTCTTCGCCAGATGTTCATAACATCTGAAGAGTCTCTAACATATCGCCGCCGCTGCTGGCTGAAGTGAGTTAAGAACTTATCCTTAAGATCATTCCAGGAAGTAAGTTTAACCTGTTGGCAGATTGTCAAACCATAAGTGCACAGCGCCTGTAAGGGTTTGAACAAACAAATGACACCACATAGGCAACTTCCACCCCCAATAAATCCCGCGTTGGTAAATAAGCGATGTGATCCTCTGGATCTGTCATACCATTAAATTTTCTCACGTTGGAAGGTAACTTTGTGCGTTCAAGTGGAGCCAACGCAATTTCCTTCACAAACTTGGATTGTTCTGCTGCTTCAGCCGGTCTATATATCAGATTATAATCATGTTCAGCCTCTAGATTGTATATGGCACGTGACTTAAGCTTGTAAGCAGCATGATCTTTTAGCAATCGGTGAAACACGCTAGCACTGACCTTCATCATATGTTTTGTCATATTCTTAGCGCTGGGTGTCCAGCCCCTGAGATGGACGCTGGCCCAGACGAGAATGGACCGATGCTCGCCTCTGGGTATATGACTCGTATCTTGGCTTGGACTGGGAATACTCTCTTCTCTCTTGTAGAGATATGTGATGGTACATGCTCTCTAGTTGGTAAATCATAACTCAATACTCGTGGTACAGGCAAAGCATGCACGTGAGTCGTCGACAATTGCACTGGTGTAGCCGATGCGTTGGTTTGTGCACAGAGTTGCGCATCAACAACATTTAGAGCGGTTTGAGATTTGACGAACCAGGACATTGAAGTCTCACCAAGTGGTAATATTGACGCGATTTGAACAAAAGGAGTTTCAGCTTGAACCCTCAGAGTTACTGGAATGTTCACACGACCGGAATCGTGATGAACATCAGCATCCTCTGAGAATCCTTCCTCCACTTGTCCGTCGACCAGAGAAATGCGAACTGTGTTCCTGACCTCGATCCAAGGACCTCGTGGCAAACTCGATGGACCATCAGCCATGAAAACTGAAGGTTGTAAGAAACATACAAGAGACGAAGATTAAAAAAGGAGAAATCGGATGGCGCCAATGAAGAAACACCGGACAGAGATTTATCAGAATAGATCTAGGTACGTAGACATGGTTTCTGCATGTGAAGGTTGATCTCCAGTTTGATCTCGATGTGAAGAACTTCGTCCGGAATCACTTCAAAACTAAAAACTGTCGTTAGCCTCGCCACGGTCACACCCTGACCCGCGACTGAAATAGAAGTCGGGACATGATTGGGTTTTCATCAAAGCTCATGACATTTACTATAATTAAGGTTCATATTTATTAATTCAAATTTAAATGAGAATATCCCAACAAACACATAAAAACAGGCAAACACAAGAAAAAATGTTCGAGACAAGAAATGTTTTATTCTCCTTCTAAAGCCAAATCCTAAGTGTTCCACTCCTCAGCCTGTCCATATATATCATGTGTAAAATAAAGATTTAGGTCAACAAAAGTTGGCGAGTGAATCTCATTTAAACATTTGAAAGAATTAGTTATGTTGATTAATTTAATTAAAATGTGCATAAATCAAATATGAGCATGCGTATATGTAAATCTATCCACAAACCACATAACATCCAAACAATGAACACATGAGCATGATAAATGATGAACTGAGATCAGGCTCAATCAAACGGAGCCGATCTAATGAGGCGCGATGCTCATCCCGTATCCAAACGAGGAATTGATGGGCCTAATGTGAATGATTACACTGAAAATGAGAAAATGTAACCACATATAACAACAACAAACATTACATAACACGTTAGATCATATTATGGTAGTAGCACAAGTGTTTGAATAAATGAAATATGTTAACGACATATGATACACCCCAAAACATGAATAAAAAGGGAATTTGTAAGGATTCACTCACAGTGGGTGTGTTTTTTTGGGATTGATGACGATTGCACACGATTTAGGATTCGACCGCGATGGAAACTAACCTAAATAATCACGTAATAATTCGATAAATATAAAACTTCTATTTGAAATTAATATTTCTAATTAAATTTTTTATTAGATTTTTAGATCTATTTTTGTGGTATTTATTATAATTTTAAACTTAAAAAGTCTTATTTTTAAGTATTTGTAAATGATCATTAAATAATAATAATAAAGAAAAATAGAAATAAAAAATAATGGACCTTGTCAGGTTTGACCGGTTGGAACGCGTATATTTTTGGCATCGTGTGAGGTTCGAATTCGTGACCTCCCGTATACGTGCACGCAGCTCTACAACTGAGCTACGTGTCTAACCCAAAATAATCTCTATTGTAATTATATATATATATATATATATATATATATATATATATATAACTAGTTAGGTTAATTCAGAAATTTATTTACTTAAAAAGGTTTTGAATATCATCGAACCGCTGCATAGACCCGGTATCGAACCTGTGCCTCAATCATATGTTGCACACAACCCTACCAACTGGGCTGTGTGGCTAACCCAACATATCCTAGATTATAATACATTTATGCACTAACTCCGGTTACTAGATATAAGTATTAAAAACCTTTGTTTTAAATTCGGAAACTGTGCATGGTTTTAAGATTCGAACCCGGAACCTTTGCTTTAATTTTGCACACAGTCCACCACTGGACTGTGTGTCTGACCCGATTAAAACACCAATTTTAATTATATTTATACTCTAAGTAAACTTAATCTTCTTCCTAAACAATACCCAGTACCCGATCCCGACGGTTAGCTAAGAATAACAGTTTTGATTAATCATCAATTTACTAAACAAATATCAAAGAGAGTAAGATGATTATACCAATCTGAAGATGAGTTACAGAATTTTCGGTTGGATTCCGGTAACGAGCAGGTAACTCCGGCGGTGGTTTGGTTTGAATAGAGAATTTGGCAATGAGGTTTAGGCTAATGATTGAGAAAATGAACGAGTTTAGAATGGTTTGAAGTCGGAATTTATAGGCAATGATAACCTTGTTTTGGTTTCAATTTTCAGTTTTAAATCATTGTTTTCAAACAGTTTCTTATTGAATTGAATTCGGATTTCGGTTATAACCGATGTTTAACATCGGTTACATTCGATTATCTCAAAGAAAAACGTCAATTGCAAAGATTACTCAAATTGGGTTTTTGGCGGTTACAGACTCTACAACTTGAGCTTGCAGGTTTTCTGGTTGGTTTTTGCTATAAAAATAATTTGTTTTCAATCTAAACACGAAGGTGTGTGTAGTGCACTGGTGTAGGTTGTGTGTGTGTTTGATGGGGACCCGGGTACGAAACCCGGCTGCCCCTATATCTTTTTTTATTATATTTAGGCTTCATTAATTAATATTATTATTTTACTTTTTATTTATTTCATATTTTAACTATATAATTTAGTCTTAGTCACAAAATTAAATAATACGAGTTTGAACGATATATAAATGCGTAACGAAAACTTAAATAAAATACTTGAATTATTTAAACGAAGCGGGTTTTGGAACCCGTTTTACACAAATGTTACAGTATCCCCTACTTTTAAAGTTTCGTCCCGAAATTTAAGTAGTAGATGTAACTGGAAAGAGATGCGGGTATTTTTCAAGTATTGAGTTTTCGCGTTCCCAAGTAAACTGAGGTCCTCGTTTTGACTCCCAACGCACCCTGACTATAGGAATACGACTTCGTCTTAAACGCTTTTCACCGAAGTCCATGATATCAATTTGAATATCTTCTAACGATATATCGAGATTTTCGTCGGCGAGACACTTTTTCAAGTTTGATACACGGAACGTGGGATGAATTCTGTTGAGTTCTTCTGGTAAGTCAAGCTTGTATGCTACAGGACCAACTCTTTCGAGTATTTTGAATGGTCCCACATAGCATGGTGCTAGCTTGCCTTTTTGACCAAAGCGAACCACTCCCTTCCATGGTGATACTTTCAAAGTACTTGATCGCCAACACAAAACTCAAGTGGTTTTCATCGTTTATCAGCGTAACTCTTTTGACGACTTCGAGCTGCTAGAAGATTATTGCGGATCTGAAGAATTTTATCAGTCGTTTCTTGAATCAACTCAGGTCCAATGATTTGTGCTTCCCCAATTTCGTGCCAACATACTGGAGATCGGCACTTACGACCAGATAAGGCTTCAAAAGAGCCATGCCGATGCTTGAATGATAGTTATTGTTGTACGAAAATTCAACTAACGGTAGATGAGTATCCCAATTTCCCTTGAAGTCTATGACACATACTCGCAACATGTCTTCAAGAGTTTGTATGGTGCGCTCAGATTGACCATCAGTTTGAGGGTGAAAGGCGGTGCTGAGATCTAAACGTGTACCCAACGCTAATTGCACAGCTTGCCATGTTCGTGAAGTAAAGCGGCCATCTCGATCTGAAATGATACTTACAGGCACACCATGACGGCTTATAATTTCATCAATTAGATACGAGCTAACTTCTCGTTCTTGTAATCTTCGCGGATTGGAATGAAATGAGCTGATTTAGTGAGACGATCAATGATAACCCAAATTGTGTCTTACCCACTGGAGGTGCGAGGTAACCAGGTAATGAAGTCCATGGTTATCTTTTCCCACTACCAAACAGGTATTTCAATTTGGACAAGTAACCCCGAAAGTCTTTGATGTTCAGCTTTAACCTTAGAACATGTGAGGCACTTGGAGACAAAAATGGCGATGTCCTTCTTCATGCCAGGCCACTAATAAGAGTATCGTAGGTCTTGATACATCTTATCAGCACCTAGATGTATAGAGTATCGTGTTTTGTGATCCTCATCCATGAGAAAAGTACGAAGATTGTCACGATCAGGTACCTAAATACGGTTTAAGTAGTAAAGGATACCAACGAACTTGGATTCTAATTTGGTTTCAGCTCCACAAGACAATTCATCTCGCATATCATTTTCCGTGACAGAAATATGTTGAGCTGCCCGAATGCGATTTTGAAGATCAGTTATGATTTGAGAACACAAAAGATGGATGGAGTTTGCATACTCTTTTCGACTAAGAGCATCAGCCACAACATTAGCTTTGTCAGGATGATAACGAATTTCACAATCATAATCATTTAAGAGTTTGACCCATCGTCGTTGCCTCTTCAACTCTTTTTGATTGAAGATATGTTGGAGGCTCTTGTGGTTAGTGTAAATTTCACACTTGGTACCATAGAGATAGTGTCTCCATATCTTTAGAGCAAACACGACTACTCCAAGTTCTAGGTCGTGAGTGGTTTAGTTCCTTTCATGCACTTTGAGTTGCCTTGAAGCGTAGGCTATCACCTTTCCTCTTTGCATTAGGACACAACCTAATCCCTGCCCTGACGTGTCACAATAAACCACAATGTCTTCACAACCATCAGGGAGAGTAAGGATAGGTGCATCACAAATATTTTGCTTCAAAGTTTGGAAAGCCTTACTTGGGCCCCCAAATGAAGGGTTTACCCTTATGAGTTAAGGCTGCGAGCGGTAAAGCAATACGGGAAAAATTTACGATGAAACGTTGATAATAACCAGCTAGACCAAGAAATGACCTAACTTCGGTAGGAGTGCGTGGCGCTTGCCATTCTTGCACTGCTTTGATCTTTGCAGGGTCGACATGAATCCCTTTGTCGTTGACGACATGGCCAAGGAATTGTACCTCTTTTAACCAAAACTCACATTTCGAGAACTTAGTATAAAGCTTTTCGGTTATCAAAAGTGTTAGGATGAGTCGAAGATGTCGTTCATGATCGGATTTGGTCTTAGAATAAATAAGAATATCATCGATGAAGACTATGACAAAACGATCGAGGTAGGGTTTACACACCCTATTCATCAAATCCATGAAAACAGCAGGAGCATTGGTCAAACCAAAAGGCATAACCAGGAATTCATAGTGACCATATCGAGTTCGAAAAGCAATCTTTGGAATGTCTTCTTCGCGTACTCTAAGTTGATGATAACCAGAACGAAGATCGATTTTTGAGAAACAGGTGGCACCCTGAAGTTGATCTAGAAGATCATCGATACGAGGTAAAGGATAGCGGTTCTTGATAGTCAGCTTGTTGAGCTCTCGATAGTCGATACACATTCGAAAGGTTCCATCTTTCTTCTTTACGAAAAAGAACCGGCGCTCCCTAAGGTGATGAGCTAGGACGTATAAAAATCCCTTGTCAGTCAACTCTTGTAGCTGACTAGCTAGCTCTTGCATTTCAGAGGGGGCTAACCGATATGAGATTTTGCAATTGGTGTAGCACCAGGTATAAGGTCGATTCGGAATTCGACTTCTCGTACAGGAGGAAGTCCTGAAACGTCGTCAAGAAAAACTTGAGGAAGTTCTTTAACGATTGGAATGTCTTCGAGCTTCTTTTCCTTGCTTTCCTTTTTGACGATGTGAGCTAAAAATGCGATATAGTCTTTGCGAAGGTATCTTTGAGCTTGAAGGCATGAAATCAACTTGAGTCCCTTGGAAGGGGTTTCACCAAAGATACGTAAAGTTTGACCGTCAGCGAGAGGAATTCGAATGAACTTCTCATAGCAAACAACTTCAGCGTGATGCTGACTAAGCCAGTCCATACCAATGATGATGTCGAAACTACCCAACTTCATTAGTATAAGATCAATTGGAAAATCATGATCATTGAGAGTAAGAATGCAATCTCGAATAATTGAGTCTAACGTAATAGGTTCACTATCAGCTACTTCCACCATGAATGATTCAGCTAGACTAACGCGAGGTAAATCAAGAATAGATTCGAACTCTAAGGACACAAAACTCTTATCTGCACCAGTGTCAAATAGAATAGATGCATAACTACCATTAATGAGAAACGTACCGTTAACCACGTTATTATCAGCTCTAGCTTGATTGGCATTGATGTTAAAAGCTCTTCCTCTAGCGGGCGGATTGACTTGGTTGGCTTGGTTCACTGGATTAGCTTGGGCTTGAGCATTTATGATCACCAAACGTGGGCAAATGTTTCGAAAATGGGTTGGATCACCGCAATTGAAACATGCTCTGACTGGTTGCATCATAGGGTAGTTGGGTTGGTAGTTGGGTGGTAGTAGGGTTGAGCCATAGGTTGAGCAGGTGGTAGAAGTAAAGGTTGTTGGTATTGGGCTTGGCCTACCACTTGGTTGTTGGGTTGGGAATGAGGTTGATTGCGGTTTGGTTTTTGAAGAGTGCGACAAGTTTGAATCGTATGACCTGCACGGCCACAACTTGTGCAGTAAAGGCATGGGTTCTCAGGAGGGTGATGATATTGGCATCGGTTGTATTTTGGATGAGATCCTGTGTATGGTGTCTTGAATGAGGCAACAGGAGGAGCAACTTGTGTGATTGGGGCCGCAGTGATGGGAGGGTTGGTTTGGGTAACAGCGAAATTCTTTCCATTGCGTTTCCTTTTGTCAGCAAACTTAGAAGACGATCCTCTTTGGGTTGGGGTTGGGGTTTCAGCAGGTGTCTTGTCTTTTTTCTTCTCGTCTTTAAAATCACCATTTTTATGCGATTTTCAGTGAGCTCAGTGGCTAGCTCCACCGCAGCCTCGAGGGTTGCAGGTGTAGTACTCATCACATAATCTTGAATTTTCGAGGGAAGACCTTGAATGTAGTGCTTGATTAATCGGTAGAGTGGAGTGAACAAGTTGGGAACCATCTGACTCAACTCAAAGAACCTCTTAGGTTATGTGTTCTCCTTCCTTTTGTTTCAAAAAGTAGAACTCATCCTCTAATTTCTTGATTTCGCTCCTTGGACAGAAACATCTTGTCATAAGTTCCCTCAACTCTTCCCAAGTTAGGGCCACAGTGGCTTCAACGCCTCGTCTACCTTTCTCTGCGTTCCACCATGTAAGTGATACCCCATACAAACGACCTGTAGCATAACGCACCTTGCGATCGTTGGGACAATTGCAGTTGAGAAAAGTGCTCTCCCTCTCCTCAAACCAACGAAGGAGGGCGGTGACACTTTCAGTCCCCTCGTACTTTGGGGGATCGCAGGAGTTGAAGTGCTTATAGGTGCACTTGGTGGTGTTGGGGGGAGGATGGCAACATTTTGACCTTCTTGATTTGTTGAGTTGATAGGATTAGCCGCAAGGGCTTGTTGGACTTGAACTACGATATCGGGAAGTACGACAACCATCTGTTGGGCTATTTGAGTAGCCATACACTCGCCAGATCTTCCTGGCCTTCTACCTCCACGGGAGTGTCTAGAAGACATCTACAGGAAATACGTAATTAGATTATGAGTTTGTCGTTTTAGGTGTCATGTGTCGTAAAAAGAAAAATCAACATTTCACTAAATAAATGAGAAAATAAGTTCACTACATCCATAGGATGTTTTGGGCTTTGCTCATGTTTGGACACCATATGTCTCCCATACTTCGGCCTAGGTAGTCATGTGGGCCCCCATGACTACTGGGCTTTGTAGGGTTCACATTGATATTGGCCTGCTTACACTCGCACCACCCGAATGAAAATCGTAAAACATAATTGCGAGATATAAGGTTGGAAGGTGTCCAGGTGTAGACACAGTGACAACTCAAAGTGGGTTTAGTTCAGACGACATTTGGTGTGACATGCTTTGGCCAAATAGGTCATTCGTACTCTCATCGTTAGTCCCCAGGTAGGCAAACTGGTCCATTATATTGGATTTATACGAATGCCAATCCTAGACAGGACGTTCCGACTACCGGTACTCGTACCCTTCCAGTTACTACATGCCCGTCCTACAACTCACTTTGATGAGATTGAAAAAAACATGAAAACTTTATAAAATTCTTGAGAAAAAATCATGATAAATGTTCTAATATGTGAAATTGAGACGTGTGTGTTTGCATAAGCATGATATGTTGATAATACGTATACCACAATAAATATCACATAATAACATTTAATAATGAGAGTGCTTGCATGCATTTGTGTGTGAAATAAATACGAAACAAATATCATGATTTTGCATGTAACCAAATAACATATAAGCAATTAAAATCTAATCAACTATAGTATAGGCTCTAAGGGTCTAATAACCTATCCTATATCCCTATAGTCAAAAGCTTTGATACCAATCTGTCACACACTGACCCGCAGCGGAAATAGAAGTCGGGGCATGATTGGGTTTTCATCAAAGCTCATGACATTTACTATAATTAAGTTTCATATTTATTAATTCAAATTTAAATGAGAATATCCCAACAAACACATAAAAACATACAAACACAAGAAAAAATGTTCTAGACAAGAAATATTTTATTCTCCTTCTAAAGCCAAATCCTAAGTGTTCCTCTCCTCAGCCTGTCCACCTGTATCATGTGTAAAATAAAGATTTAGGTCAACAAAAGTTGGCGAGTGAATCTCATTTAAACATTTGAAAGAATTAGTTATGTTGATTAATTTAATTAAAATGTGCATAAACCAAATATGAGCATGCGTATATGTAAATCTATCCATAAACCACATAACATCCAAACAATGAACACATGAGCATGATAAATGATGAACTGTGATATCAGAGCTCAATCAAATGGAGTCGATCTAATGAAGCACGTGATGTTCATCTTGTATCCAACGAGGAATTGATGGGCCTAATGTGAATGATTGCACTGAAAATGAGAAAATGTAACCACTATAACAACAACAAACATTACATAACACGTTAGATCATATTATGGTAGTAGCAGAAGTGTTTGAATAAACGAAATATGTAAACGACACATGATACACCCCAAAACATGAATAAAAAGGGGAATTTGTAAGGATTAACTCACAGTGGGTGCGTTTTCTTAGGATTGATGACGATTGCGCACGATTTAGGATTCAACCAACGAGTACAACTAACCTAAATAATCACGTAATAATTTGATAAATATAAAACTTCTATTTGAAATTAATATTTCTAATTAATGTTTTTATTAGATTTTTAGATCTATTTTTGTGGTATTTATTACAATTTTTAAACTTAAAAAGTCTTATTTTTAAGTATTTTTAAATGATTTTTAAATAATAATAATAAAGAAAAATAGAAATAGAAATAAAAAATAATGGACCTATCAGGTCTGACCTGTTGGAACGCGTATATTTTTGGCATCGTGTGAGGTTCGAACTCGTGACCTCCCGTATACGCGCACGCAGCTCTACCAACTGAGCTACGTGTCTAACCAGAAATAAGCCCTATTTTAATTATATATATATATATACTAGTTAGGTTAATTCAGAAATATATTTAATTAAAAAGGTTTTGAATATCATCGAACCGCTGCATAGACCCGGTATCGAACCCGCGCCTCTAACATATGTTGCACACAGCCCTACCAACTGGGCTGTGTGGCTAACCCAACATATCCTAGATTATAATACATTTATGCACTAACTCCCGGTTACTATTTATAAGTATTAAAAACCTTTGTTTTAAATTCGGAAACTGTCCATGGTTTTAAGATTCGAACCCGGAACCTCTGCTTTAATTTTGCACACAGTCCACCACTGGACTGTGTGTCTGACCCGATTAAAACACCAATTTTAATTATATTTATACTCTAAGTAAACTTCATCTTCTTCCTAAACAATACCCAGTACCCGATCCCGACTGTTAGCTAAGAATAACAGTTTTGATTAATCATCAATTTACTAAACAACTGATATCAAAGAGAGTAAGATGATTATACCAATCTGAAGATGAGTTACGGAATTTTCGGTTGGATTCCGGTAACGAGCAGGTAACTCCGGCGGTGGTTTGGTTTGAATAGAGAATTTGGCAATGAGGTTTAGGCTAATGATTGAGAGAATGAACGAGTTTAGAATGGTTTGAAGTCGGGATTTATAGGCAATGATACCCTTGTTTTGGTTTCAATTTTCAGTTTTAAGTCATTGTTTTCAAACAGTTTCTTATTGAATTGAATTCGGATTTCGGTTATAACCGATGTTTAACATCGGTTACATTCGCTTATCTCAAAGAAAAACGTCAATTGCAAAGATTACTCAAATTGGGTTTTTGGCGGTTACAGACTCTACAACTTGAGCTTGCAGGTTTTCTGGTTGGTTTTTACTATAAAACTAATTTGTTTTCAATCTTAAACATGAAGGTGTGTGTAGTGCACTGGTTTAGGTTGTGTGTGTGTTTGATGGGGACCCAGGTTCGAAACCCGGCTGCCCCTATATTTTTTTTATTATTTTTCGGCTTCATTAATTAATATTATTATTTTACTTTTTATTTATTTCATATTTTAACTATATAATTTAGTTTTAGTCACAAAGATTAAATAATGCGAGTTTGAACGATAAATAAATGCGTAACGAAAACTTAAATAAAATACTTGAATTATTTATACGAAGCGGGTTTTGGAACCCGTTTTACACAAATGTTACAGCCACGGGGAGAAGGGGGTCCTCCTCATGACCACACTCTGGCGTGAAAATAAGTACAGTGACTTGTAGAAGATGAAGTGTAAGTAGTGAGGAGTGAATGAATAGCTTGTACATCAAGTCTTCTATTTATAGCCTGAGATTTGGGCGTCAGGATGTAACGGAATTATAACGGAATCTTTTTCACCGTTAGTGGTTACATCTCCATCCATGCACACGGATTAGAAAATGATCCAATATTGGGGAAGAGCCACGTGGACAGTGATATGCTTTAGATCTTCATGAAGATTAAGCTGACATTTGAGTGTGAGACACCCGTTTCGACAACACGTTACACCTTCATATAATTTGGAATTTTAGCCTAAAATAAAATTTTTGACAAAAATGCCCCTCGTAATTAAACAAGGGAATTATAAACATTAATTATAAAATAGTATTAGACTAGTCACCGTACCAAAACATAAACTTTAGAGCTACTCATGAAAACTATGATTGATAAAAGAAACAAGGTTTACATTCCAAAAGCACATATTTCGACCCACTATCAACAAACTTGGACCGGAAGCGTGTAAAAATGGCGTTACGATGTGTTCGTCCTAAGCGAAGTGCGAATGATCAAGTAGAAGTTTTACCTAAGCAACAACAAGTTTGGTTAACATTTCACTTGATGATTAAAACGCTTACTACTAACAATTTATAAGACTAACAACATTAAAGTATTGACCCGTTTGTATTGGTTTAACATGAACCATTTCTTTTTGCTTTCTCATTCTTACCCGGTTGACCTGTTCCTAACGAGTCAACGCGAAAACATTCTTTTTACTTTTTCTTTCTTACCCGTGCTTGTCACCCGTTTCTCTTATAGAGTCAACGCGACAACACTCTTTTTACCTTTTCATTCTTACCCGGTTGACCCGTTTTCAACGGTCAACGCGACAACATTCTTTTTACCTTTTCATTCTTACCCGGTTGACCCGTTCTCAACGAGTCAACACAAAAACATACTTTATACGTTCATTCTAATTGTTAAACTCAATGATAACAAATTAACGTCGTAATCTTCTATCTAGTTTAACATTCTAATCGATAGGCTTATTTGCATAGAATCGATAACGTAATTATTCTTCATCTTAGGATAAAAATAGTTCTAACATCAAAGTTTAGTTTAGATAAGTAACATACCTCGGTCTTGGTTTCCTTGTTGTTTCGAGTGACTTGAACCTTCTTCCTTTATACCTATACACAACTCGTTTATATTTTAAGTTCATGTTTCATACTTACTCCACATATATTTGGGTACAACATCATAAGAACTTAACACATTACTCATTTATATACTCACTTTATGACCATCATGTAAGGTTCAAAGTCAATTACAGAATTCTCAATTAAGACATTTCATCAAACATTTGGTGTACGTACCACTAACAAAGCATGATGTACAATTATTCCACGCATAACCTTACTACTTTACATCATGGTTCATCAAATCAACTAAATTCACAATGTTCTCATTCAATGTCAATTTCATCTAGCATTTACTCTACTACACGAAATTCCTACATCAAAATTACATCAAATTCTCACCTTCAAGATCTTCAAGTTTCATCATAGTTCTACATCAAGGGGTATTGTTTCAAATCATTCAAATGACCAAAGTTTAACATAATTCGTCTTCTATATGATTATTCTAACCAATATTCATGCCTAATTTCTTATAATTTCACGGACTAATAATAACCCACTTCACCAAAGATCATCAAATCATACAATTTGACTTACCTTTTGTTTAGAATGCTTGGATGATTAAAGAACTAAACACATGCATCCAGATCCTGTTCAAAATAAATTCCAATTTGGTGAATTTGTGGTGAGAAGGGTTTTTTCCTTCTTCTTTCTTCAATCCAGGCGACACACGCACACCTCCAATGTGTATGTGTGTGTTTTTTATTTCTATTTATATTTTCATCTTTCAGTTTATTCCAAGATTGGCCCCTCTAGTTTGATGTTTATATTATTGTCACACCTCGGATTTCCAACCCGAAATCCATACACCGGTGGGCTCGGGTGGGGAGTATTGTGATGTCAGTTGATAACATCATAGTCAATTAAACAAAGCACATCGAAAGTCTCTGGATTTAAATTACTATTACACACTAAATGTTCAAAGTACGAAAATAATATACAGATGGTTCGTAATAGAATATCCACAGGCGGATCGCAAATTGTACAAGAAAGAATATAAAACAGACTTTAGGCAGATCAGGATTTGCAAGATCCTCTTATCTCTACCGAGCACTTCCAGCCTATTTTCGTATTGTACCTGCAAGCTTAGTCTTTGGAGGATACGTCGGCTTTCGCTGGTAAATACACCCAACTGACTCATTTTGAAAACATTTTAAATATGTTTTAAGTGCATATCAGTACAAAATCTTTTATAACTTGGGAAAATTGACCTTGCAATCTTGTTAACAGATTCACATGTTTGTCCATACATACATGGCCCAGTACAGAGACCGAGACATGATTAACGTACACACCACTTTGGACTCACGAAGGAGCCATTTCCCCCCAACCTTGTGGGTATGCATTTTGAGCATCTTACCGAGTGCATGCCTACACCCGCGCTAAGGTCGTGGCCATTATCTAATGTAATGAGCCGAGTATATCCAGGACACGGTAGTTAACCTTGATGTTTAAGTTATCAAACAAAACTGATTAAAACGGAATATGCGGATTTACTAGCCGTTTTCCGACATTTGATCGATCCCATTTCCGACCAAGCGGTAATACTTTACCGTTCCCAAGCCCGTATAGGGGAAATAAGTCGAGAGTATTTACCTGAGCTAGTCTTCTTTTAATTTTTATAACTCAGCCGTACAAAAAAGTACTAAGTGCAGATAGCATTTACTGGTAAGTCTATAGTCTGGATTATGCATAAACTAACCAATTAAATTCTAACGGTCTTGTTTAAGTCATCGACTTAGACCACTAGCGTACTTGATCAAAACGTATAAGCTAGATTAAACGATGATTGGATAGAATGTAGTTTAATCCCAACAAGTACCTTGACTTGTATAATATGGGTAAACTATAAACATTCTGGATTTTGAGACTTAAATGACAAGGTTAAACCCGTTTCGGTTAATTTCCGTAAAATAATATACTTAACCGTATGCATTCTAGCGATAAAGGGTAATCGGATAAGTCATGGACAAGTTCTATATGCCATTATACTTTAAATAAGTTGTAATATCAGTAGGATATCAACTTACATGCCCGAAAAGGTTAAGAAACGAAATTATGCCTCATAAGGGCGTTTTGGTAATTATATGTCGTATAAAAGGAACTTGCGTGTATTCTGATGTTATGATCATAAACATTCGGGAAAAATATTTAGTTTTTTGATATAATATCAGTAAGATAGCACACATAAGTGTGGTTTATGGTTTAAGACCAAACTATGCACCGAAAGGGCATTTTGGTCATTTAAAAGTATAGTTTTCGATATTATACTAAAATTAGTTTATGATCAGAATATTAACATCATAATATGTTAATTACATTAACATATCAGTAGGTACGTCATTTGCAAGTTCATTGTTGATTAAAACCATGTTTTATGTAAAAAGGGCATTTTAGTCAAATTTTGACATTTTACAGAACTTGTGCATAAACTCAGATTATGATTATGATCATGTAATATAACCTCAGAGGGTTATGCTACATTGCATTATGATCATAATGCGACTATAATTAAGAAGTTAACTAATCTAAGTCGGGTCAGAATCAAAAGTCAAAGCAGAAGTCAAGCTTCGCGACTTTCGTTTGCGAACCGACTCTAGGACTGAAATTGACGGATCGAACATGTTCCCACATGTTCTAATAATATTACCAATTTTTTAAGTGTAAATAACATGTTTATGACATATATAACCTCAGATTATAATTTTTATAAAATCTGACATGTTTGACTTTTTAAAATATAAACTTTGACCCGTCAATTGACCTAATAAACGTGATCCTTAGGAGGTGCCCCTTTAAGGGGTTAAAACCTTCCTAATTACGATCATTTATCCATGTTCATTTCAAATAATGGCTGGACCATAATGGTCTTAACCGAAAGTCAAGGCATTTGTTGAAAATGCTTGACTTTTGGCTATTAAAAGCCTATAGAAAGAAAAGAGTAGAGATGGAGCACTTACAAGTGATCCAAGGGAAACTTAGAACTCAAGGGAAGCTCCCAAATGGTCAGGAACTTCCAAGAGTGCAATAGAGAGGAGAAGAAGTGAATGAGCAAAGAATGAGTGAGTTTAGGTTGCTATTTATAGTGTAAGAGGTGCAAGGAGATGGTGCCATGTGTTACGTGTGTTGTAGGATCATTACATGTGTCCAATTAGGTGTCAAGAGCTGGTGGAGTGTGGCAATTTGCAGGCTAGGTGGCTTCCTCACAAAGATTTGAGGTTTTTAATACATTTAATCCCTCAAATATAGTTTTATTAAATGTCATGATTGTCCCTTGACTTATATTCCATGAAATAATGGCACAACTAGTTCTTTTCGTTCAACACAAGATGTATTGAAGGAAAGTATGAATAACCAAACGTTAATAGGTGTCACACTAGGTGTCTATACGACTTAAAAGTGTTTACTAGCTTAAACGTGAAGATACGAATACTTATGGTTTTAAAGGTTAATTTACCTAAATTAATAAAGTTAAAAGTTTGGTAATAGAGCGAAATGCTCGAGGATGGTAAATAAAAATATATTGTCTCAACCGAGAGACGTTCGGGTCCAGAAACAACTTGTTTAAACAAGTAACATGAAAATAATAAAGTCTAGTGGCTTGGGTCATTTACTGAAAGTCAAAACGGTGAAAAGCTAGAGCTTCAGTGTCTCGCGTAGGCTACGGTCGCCAGACCGTAGCTTACGGTCAGCTTAAGATTAAAACAGCAGCTCTAGACCATAGCTTACGTTCTTAAACCGTAAGTTACGGTTAAGCTTATGAAAATTTTATGTTTTTGAATATGTTTGAGTGGCTAACTTATTGAGGTATGATCCGAGGGTATGTGCACGTGTCGGTATATTACGAACATGAATTTTACGTGGTATTACATAACCCTTCCATTGTCCAACATTTGCGGATTTTCATAATTAATCCCTCTCGTCCAACTAGTGGCTCATATGAGAGTTAGGACTTCATAAAGGATCACTCAGAGGCTTATTATAAGCATGTTGATTCTGATGTCACTCAGAGGCTGGGCATGTTGACATATCAGTCACTTAGAGGCCAAGTTTTAAGCATGTTGACATACCAGTCACTCAGAGGCTGTTATTTATGCATGTTGACATCGGACTGTCACTCAGAGGCTCAGTTTGAGCATGTTGACGCCTTTAGTCCTTATTCGTCTTTAATAGACTATATTGAAATCTCGACCCCGAGATTTCAATAAAAAAGATGGGGGTAATTTTGTTGCATAGTGGACTCAATCTCCCATGTATACTCGGGACATCTAAAAGCGTCCCACTTAACCTTTACTATAGGTATCAATTTTCTTCCTTTTCAACCTGTCGATCCTCGATCGAAATTGGTTTCTCAACGAACCTCAAGTTTTCATCAATTTGCACATCTTTGTGCGACATTGCTAGCGACTCATCGGCTAGACATTTCTTAAGGTTGGATATGTGGAATACATCATGGATTCCACTAAGCTCCTTTGGCAACCTGAGCTTATAAGCTACAGTGCCGACACATTCAACTATCTCGAATGGTCCAATATATATTGGGCTCAACTTGTCCTTCTTTCCAAAACGCATCACACCTTTCCAGGGTGACACCTTTAGCATGACTTTGTCCCCTATTTGGAACTTAAGAGGTTTACGCCTCTTGTCAGCATAACTCTTCTGCCTATCCCTGACAGCTTTGAGACGATCATGGATTGCACAATCTTTTCCGTGGTCTCCAGGACAATCTCTGGTCCTGATAGTTGGGCCTCCTCAACTTATGCCCAACACACGGGCGTTCGGCACTTTCTCCCATATAAGGCCTCAAAAGGAGCAGCCTTGATGCTAGTATAATAGTTGTTATTGTAGGAGAATTCTATTAGGGGTAAGTGGTCATCCCAACTTCCACCTAAATCAATCACACATGCCCTAGCATGTCTTCTAGTGTCTGGATAGTACGCTCACTTTGACCATCAGTCTAGGGATGGTAAGCCGTACTAAAATTTAATCGTGTGCCTAAAGATTGTTGGAAGCTTTTCCAAAAGTGAGATGTGTATCTAGTATCTCTGTCAGATACAATAGATACTGGCACACCGTGTAGGACACAATCTTTTACACATACAACTTAGCTAATCTGTCTGAATTATACGTTTCTTTAATTGGCAAATAATGTGCTGACTTCGTCAGTTTGTCCACTATGACCCAAATAGTGTCATTTCCACTTTTGGTTTTGGGTAACTTGGTAATCAAGTCCATAGTTACCATTTCCCATTTCCGTGTGGGTATTTCCAATTGTTGTAGTAGTCCTGACGGTTTCTGATGTTCGGCCTTAACTTGCGAACACGTCAGACTTTAGCTACATAGGTAGCTATGGATTTCTTCAAACCCATCCACCAATAATTTTTCTACAAGTCTTGATACATCTTGTCACCTCCCGGGTGAACTGAGTATCTTGTATCATGCGCTTCCTGAAGGATTAGATCTCTAAGTCCTCCAAACATTGGAACCCAGATTCTATCATTAAATCAAAGGATTTCGTCCTTTCCAGGCGCTAACTTATCATAGTTCCGCCTAGTCCTTCATTAGGAGCACTGGCCTCTAATAAGGCTTGCTTTTGCTTATCTAATAGCTTCTGATTTAAACTATTTTTTGAGCTCAATGCACTTGGTGTTAATCCTTATATGCTTAACCCGTTCCTTGCGACTTAAGGCATCAGCAACTACATTTACCTTGCCTGGATGGTAGCGAATCTCGCAATCATAATCATTAAGCGTTTCCATCCATCGACGTTGTCGCATGTTCAATTCCTTCTGATTGAACAGGTGCTGGAGACTTTTATGGTCTATGTATATAATACACTTGGTGCCATACAAGTAATGTCTCCAAAATTTTAGTGCAAATACAATGGCACCCAATTCCAAATCATGGATGGTGTAATTTCTTTCATGCACCTTTAGTTTTCGTGATGCATAGGCAATTACTTTGCCCTTTTGCATTAGCACACAGCCCATGCCAGTGTGCGAAGCATCACAGTAGACTACAAAGTCCTCTATACCCTCAGGTAGAGATAACACAGGAGCATTGCTCAACTTGTGTTTTAGAATCTTAAAAGATTCTTGTTGTTTTGGACCCCAATTATACTTAACATTCTTACGGGTCAAGGTAGTTAAAGGAGTGGCTATCCTCGAAAAGTTTTCAATGAACCTCCTATAATAAACGGCCAATCCTAAGAAACTACGAATCTCCGATGGGGTCTTGGGCACTTCCCAATTTATTATGGCCTTAATTTTGGCGGGATCCACTTGGATACCACGCTCACTTACCATATGTCCAAGAAATTGGACTTCTCTAAGCCAAAACTCTCATGTCTTAATAATTCTAGGATGCACCGAAGATGTTTCTCGTGATCAGCTTGATCACGAGAATAGATAAGTATGTTGTCTATGAAGACAATGACAAACTTATCCAAATACGGTTTGTAGACTCTATTCATGAGATCCATGAATGTTGTTGGTGCATTTGTAAGCCCAAAAGGCATCACTAAGAATTCAAAGTGACCGTAACGGGTCCTAAAGGCTGTCTTAGGAACATCCTCACTTCTAACCTTTAGCTGATGATATCCAGATCTCAAATCAATCTTGGAGAAGTAACTAGCCCCTTGATGTTGGTCAAATAAATCGTCGATCCTGGGCAATGGATAAAGGTTCTTAATTGTTAACTTGTTTAGCTCTCGGTAGTCAATGCACTTCCGCATTGAACAGTCTTTCTTCTTTACAAAGAGGATAGGAGCTCCCCAAGGCGAGGAACTAGGCTGAATAAAGCCTTTCTCTAAGAGTTCTTCTAGCTGCGTCCTTAATTCCTTCATTTCCGTTGGTGCTAGCCTATATGGAGCTCTGGAAACAGGTGCTGATCCTGGAGGATATCAATTCTGAACTCCACTTGTATGTCTGGAGGTAGACCTGGTAATTCTTCTGAGAATACATCGGAATACTCCGAAATAACTGGTAAATCTTCAATATTTGGCTTAGGATCGTTTATAGTGACTTGTGCCATGTAAATGACACAACCTTTTCTCAAACACTTGGATGCCTTAAATAATGACACCTTGTCTGGCAGTCCATAGTGTGAGTCTCCGGGGATGGTGATCATTTCACTAGATGGGGTCTTAATCTCGATGAGCTTCTTATCGCAGGTAATGTGGGCTTGGTTATGAGATAACCAATCCATGCCTAAGACATCATCGAACCCGACCAATTTCATTTGCAAAAGAGAGATAGGAATGGAATGATTCTTAATGGATATAGAGCATCCATCAAGAAGAGAAGATGATGTTTCTATCGTTCCATTAGCAAGTTCTATCTCATAAGTTTTATCTAGAGTTCTTATGGGTAGGTTTAATAGTTTACCAAACTCATGATCAACAAAAGATCTATCTGCACCCGAATCGAAAAGAACTCTAGCGTAAATATCATTAATGAGGAAAGTACCTGTTATGACATTATTGTCATCAACGGCCTCCCTGCATTAATCTGGAAGGCACGAGCATTCCCCTTTTTAGCCTCTCCAGGTTTGGCATTATTATTTCTGGGGTTCTTAGGGCAATTAAACCTCATGTGCCCCTTTTCATTGCAGTTGTAACAGACTGTATTCTTAAGATCATTACATTCTAGGGTCTTGTGCCCCTTTTTCTTACAGATACCACAGGGTTTGGTTTGTGCATCTATACTGCATTGCCCCTAGTGTCTGTGGTTGCAGTTCTTGCGTTGGGGTTTGTCATTAGACGTTTGCTGGTTCTTCTTGAATCCAATTTTTCCTTTCTTTATGAACCTTTAGGAGTTGTCATCCTCTCGTTCCCTCTTCCCGTCAGTCTCGTGCTTGACTGACTTTTGCCTCACCAGATCAAGGGTGAGGGAGAGAGATAGGTCGACTGCACACCTATAGGTACTAGGCTGAGCAGCCTTTACCATACCTTTTATCTCGGGCGCCAACCCATTAATAAAACACGTAATGCATTTGGACTCTGGGGTGATTAGATAGGAAACTAACCTAGATATGGAATTGAAATCGGAAACATACTTCCGACAATCTAGGTTTTTCATTGAAAGAGACAAAAAGTCTGTCTCTAGTTTCTCCTCCTCATGAGGTGGGTAGTAAGTTTCCTTAACAAGGTCCACAAACTTGGACCATCCTAAATTATACAGGTGTACTTTACATGTAGACTGAATCATGGCTTTCCACCAGATTAGGGCATCGCCCTTGAAGGACTGTGATGCATACTTGACCACATCCTTATCAGCACAACCGCTGATATCTACAATCGTCTCCATCTCATCAAGCTATTTCAAGGCTTCTACAGCTCCTTTCTCCCCGTTAAAATCTCGGGGCTTACAGGAGACAAAATACTTATAGGTACATCCGTCTTTAATAGAACAGGACCTTTCAGCAAAATCTATTTTCTTTGGTTCACTCTTTGCATTCGAAGAGTGAACGGAGCTCTCCTTATGAGCTGAGGATGGGGTAACCGATAAAGGTCTAGAGCGAGTAGCACTCGACTCTCTAAGCTTTTCTATGGCCTTTCCCATGGCCTTTTCAACAGCCGCATCAATGCGAGCTTGAAAATTATCATTATCGATATCTCTGTTTTCAGCTTTGTTAGAATTAACATTCCGGTGGCTACTTTGTGCCTCATTTGAGTCAGCCATCCCTTGAGCTTTGGTTCTATATACCAATAAAACTTCATTTAGCCATGGTATATCAACCATATTGGCTTTCAACATTGGATATAATAATCCATTGCCTATACTAGTGTGAATAACATCAAAACTTTTAGGCTTAACATATCTATATTTGGCCTAGGTCTTAATAGGACCATTGTAGGCAAATTACAATTTGGACATAGTCCATATATTATTGGACATTGGATCGTAATGTCAAAACTGTCATTGTCATAATTGACAATTATATAGCTCATAGGCCTGTCACTAATGGACATAATAATTGGGCACATTGGCCGGTCACATTGGACATAATATATATATTATTATATGGCATATCAGCCTGTCACCTTGGACATAAATTGGGCACGTTGGCCTGTCACCTTGGACATAGATTGGACACATCATAACAGATGTAATTCATGGCATATCAGCCTGTCACATTGGACATAAATTGGACAAATTGGCCTACATCATAAAAGATGTAATTCATGGCATATCAGCCTGTCACATTGGACATAAATTGGGCACATTAGACTACATCAAAACAGATGTATATAGCATATCGGCCTGTCCCATTGGACATAAATTGGGCACCTTGGCCTATATCATAACAGATGTATATGGCATATCAGTCTGTCACATTGGACATAAATTGGGCACCTTGGCCTACATCATAACAGATGTATATGGCATATCAGTCTGTCCCATTGGACATAAATTGGGCACCTTGGCCTAAATCATAACAGATGTGTATGCCATATCAGCCTGTCCCATTGGACGGTTAGTGTGGTTCCTCAAGCCACACTACCAAGAGTATGAACATTCCTTAATGTTACATAAGAGTACCTTAATTATTAATTAATGGTCCCGGTCACCTTCGACCTTAACGACCTTGGAGGTTTGGACCTAGTCCCCACCTCTGGATAGAAGGATAACGTCCCTTAACTATCCTGATAGAAGACCCCTTCGTAGTTAACTATCATTTCTTGGCCAATATGTGGTCTACGCCACTTGGCATAATCAAATCTATTAAGGTCTTTTGGAATTATATAGCAGAGCATAAATTTCGAATAAAATCGAGGCGCTCGTTTTCAAGAGGATGAATTAATATATATATATATATATATATATATATATATATATATATATATAAATTCCAAAATACTTCATTAAATTTCAAATAGAAATTATAATACTAAAATAATTGAAATAAATTGTCCATGCAAGGACTACTTGAAATTGAATGTCCACACAGGGACTAAAAAATATAACAATGTCCTCGCAGGGACTACATATTATTAGAAGAGACTTCACTCGTCCTTCTTTCCCTTGACCAACTTGGAGAGTTTCTTGAAGAACTTGTCCGTCTTCTTCTCTGTTTTCTCCGCTTGTTGCTACATTTCTTTCATTCCTTCTAAGGCCTCATTAATGGCCTCGAGTGGCAGCGGAGGTTGTGGTTGTGGTTGTGGCATAACCGAATACTGATACCCATAAGTTGGATAAGCAGTCGGTGGATAAGCAGATGGGAAAGGAGACGGGTAAAGTGCATTGTGCATAACTGCTTGCATATAGGGGTCTTGCGACCATGCTTGATAGTCTACTGGTGATGGTGTCGGTTCCACCACAGGTGAATCATTAGAGGATTGTCAACAAAGTAAATTGGTAAGAATGATATAAAATTTGGGAATGTGGGGGCGAGTATCTATGAGAGATAGAGTGTCTCACTGGTTGCCAAGGAGACGAATCTCCTGAATCTTGGTAGGAATTTGAGTTGTGAGGTTGTGAAGGGATGCGCCCCGATGGTCCTCCCCTCATTGGACTTTTTCCTCTTCAACTTTGTCCTTACTTTTGGCGGCATTTCTTTATCAAAACTCAAATAAAAAACAATAATAATAACTTAATAATGATATGATAATCCTAGGTTGATGTCTAGACTCGGAATTCTAAGGAATATGCTTGTGTAAGTTTGAGATTAAACACAAAAAGCTAGTATTTAATTCTCTCAAACATTGGCTCTCATACAAACCTGTCACACCCCGGATTTCCAACCCGAAATCCATACACCGGTGGGCCCGGTGGGGAGTATTGTGACATCAGTTGATAACATCATAGTCAATTAAACAAAGCACATCGGAAGTCATTGGATTTAAATTACTATTACAAACTAAATGTTCAAAGTACAAAAATAATATACAGACAGTTCGTAATAGAAGATCCACAAGCGGATCACAAATTGTACAAGAAAGAATGTAAAACAGACTTTAGGCAGATCTAGGATTTGCAAGATCCTCTAATCTCTACCGAGCACTTCCAGCCTATTTTCGTATTGTACCTGCAAGCTTAGTCTTTGGACGATACGTCAGCTTTCTCTGGTAAATACACCCAACTGACTCATTTTGAAAACATTTTAAATATGTTTTAAGTGCATATCAGTACAAAATCTTTTATAACTTGGGAAAATTGACCTTGCAATCTTGTTAACAGATTCACATGTTTGTCCATACATACATGGCCCAGTACAGAGACCGAGACATGATTAACGTACACACCACTTTGGACTCACGAAGGAGCCATTTCCCCCAACCTTGTGGGTATGCATTTTGAGCGTCTTACCGGGTGTATGCCTACACCCGCGCTAAGGTCGTGGCCATTATCTAATGTAATGAGCCGAGGATATCCAGAGACGGTAGTTAACCCCCGATGTTTAAGTTATCAAACAAAACTGATTAAAGCGGAATATGCGGATTTACTAGCCGTTTTCTGACATTTGATCGATCCCATTTCAGACCAAGCGGTAATACTTTACCATATCCCAAGCCCGTATAGGGGAAATAAGTCGAGAGTATTTATCTGAGCTAGTCTTCTTTTAATTTTTATAACTCAGCCGTACACAAAAGTACTAAGTGCAGATAGCATTTACTGGCAAGTCTCTAGTCTGGATTATGGCATAAACTAACCAATTAAATACTAACGGTCTTGTTTAAGTCATCGACTTAGACCGACTAGCTTGATCAAAACGTATAACGCTAGATTAAACGATGATTTGACAGAATGTAGTTTAATCCCAACAAGTACCTTGACTTTTATAATATGGGTAAACTATAAACATTCTGGATTTTGAGACTTAAATGACAAGGTTAAACCCGTTTCGGTTAATTTCCGTAAAATAATTACATATACTTAACCGTACGCATTCTAGCGATAACGGGTAATCGGATAAGTCATGGACAAGTTCTATATGCCATTATACTTTAAATAAGTTTAATATCAGTAGGATATCAACTTACATGCCTGAAAAGGTTTTGAAACGAAATTATGTCTTAAAAGGGCGTTTTGGTATGATCATAAACATTCTGGAAAAATATTTAATTTTTGATATAATATCAGTAAGATAGCACACATAAGTGTGGTTTACGGTTTAAGACCAAACTATGCACCGAAAGGGCATTTTGGTCATTTAAATGTATAGTTTACGATATTATACTAAAATCAGTTTATGATCAGAATATTAACATCATAATATGTTAATTACATTAACATATCAGTAGGTACTTCATTTGCAAGTTCATTGTTGATTAAAACCATGTTTTATGTAAAAAGGGCATTTTAGTCAAATTTTGACATTTTACGGGAACTTGTGCATAAACTCAGATTATGATTATGATCATGTAATATAACCTCAGAGGGTTATGCTACATTGCATTATGATCATAATGAGACTATAATTCAGAAGTTAACTAATCTAAGTCGGGTCAGAATCGAAAGTCAAAGCAGAAGTCAAGCTTCGCGACTTTCGGTTGCGAACCGACTCTAGGACTGAAATTGATGGATCGAACATGTTCCCACATGTTCTAATAATTATTACCAATTTGTTTAAGTGTCAAAAACATGTTTATAACATATATAACTCATATTATAATTTTTTAAAATCTGACCTGTTTGACTTTTTAAAATATAAACTTTGACCCGTCAATTGACCTAGTAAACGTGATCCTTAGGAGGTGCCCCGTTAAGGGGTTAATACCTTCCTAATTACGATCACTTAGCCATGTTCATTTCGAACAATGGTTGGACCATAATGGTCTTAACCGAAAGTCAAGGCATTTGTTGAAAATGCTTGACTTTTGGCTATTAAAAGCCTATAGAAAGAAAAGAGCAGAGATGGAGCACTTACAAGTGATCCAAGGGAAACTTAGAACTCAAGGGAAGCTCCCAAATGGTCAGGAACTTCCAAGAGTGCAATAGAGAGGAGAAGAAGTGAATGAGCAAAGAATGAGTGAGTTTAGGTTGCTATTTATAGTGTAAGATGCAAGGAGATGGAGCCATGTGTTAGGTGTGTTGTAGGATCATTACATATGTCCAATTAGGTGTCAAGAGCTGGTGGAGTGTGGCAATTTGCAGGCTAGGTGGCTTCCTCACAAAGATTTGAGGTTTTTAATACAATTAATCCCTCAAATATAGTTTTATTAAATGTCATGAATTGTCCCTTGACTTATATTCCATGAAATAATGGCACAACTAGTTCTTTTCATTCAACACAAGATGTATTGAAGGAAAGTATGAATAACCAAACGTTAACAGGTGTCACACTAGGTGTCTATATGACTTAAAAGTGTTTACTAGCTTAAACGTGAAGATACGAATACTTATGGTTTTAAATGCTAATTTACCTAAATTAATAAAGTTAAAAGTTTGGTAATAGAGCGAAATACTCGAGGATGGTAAATAAAAATATATTGTCTCAACCGAGAGACGTTCGGGTCTAGAAACAACTTGTTTAAACAAGTAACATGAAAATAATAAAGTCTAGTGGCCTTGGGTCATTTACTGAAAGTCAAAACGGTGAAAAGCTAGAGCTTCAGTGTCTCGCCGTAGGCTACGGTCGCTAGACCATAGCTTACGGTCAGCTTAAGATTAAAACAGCAGCTCTAGACCATAGCTTACGTTCTTAAACCGTAAGTTACGGTTAAGCTTATGAAAATTTTATGTTTTTGAATATGTTTGAGTGGCTACTTATTGAGGTATGATCCGAGGGTATGTACACGTGTCGGTATATTACGAACATGAATTTTACGTGGTATTACATAACCCTTCCATTGTCCAACATTTGCGGATTTTCATAATTAATCCCTCTCGTCCAACTAGTGGCTCATATGAGAGTTAGGACTTCATAAAGGATCACTCAGAGGCTTATTATAAGCATGTTGATTCTGATGTCACTCAGAGGCTGGGCATGTTGACATATCAGTCACTTAGAGGCAAGTTTTAAGCATGTTGACATACCAGTCACCCAGAGGCTGTTATTTATGCATGTTGACATCGGACTGTCCTCGGAGGCTCAGTTTGAGCATGTTGACGCCTTTAGTCCTTATTCGTCTTTAATAGACTATATTTAAAATACAACACGCGTCACTATACTATTGGACACGATTTTACAGTGTGTTACAATTATTATAGCTAAAATGCATACCCCTTTAAGTTCAGACTTTACTTGTACTTTAACTAGGGTTATAATTCTTGTCACCATTTAATCAACATTTATACTTACACACACACACACACACATATATATATATATATAATTTTTGGGGTGTTACAGAGTGCAAGATAGACGTCCCAGATGTTGCCACATTATATTCAGTTATAACCGAATAAGGGCCTGCACGATTGCCTTTTAATGCTTCTAGAAGATCCAAGGCTGTGGAGCCTTGATCTAATGCCACCTGTCCAGTTGGTTATAAAAAAAGATTCCTTTAGCTTAGTTCTTTGTTACCTGCGCGTGGAGATGTCTGTGCACCAAACTTGAGAGTTTTGGTAGCTCTCTTAATTCATGCTTAACTATACCTTTGCGCGGTTCCGCGCAAGGATGTTAAATGAAGTTTAGATGTTTTCGCTCTTTGTCCTTGCGTGAGGTTTAATAAGAATTGCGCTTTCAGGTCTGACTTACCATTGCGCAAGGTGTGCAAGGTTTATTAAGCGACCTGCTGTTTTCAGGTCTAACTTACCGTTGCACAAGGTGCGCAAGGTTTATCAGGCGACCTGCTGTCATTCTGATTGTATGGTCTCCTATGCCAGCGCAGGGTTTCTGGGACCATACCCCTCCACTAATAGTACCGACACCAACATGGATATTGCTTAGTCGAAATCCACGTGGTATCGATATTCATGGTAAGGTATCAAATGTCGTTCATCACAGTACCGATACAATACTAACACTCGCAATAGCTTACGATATAAGAGAGATACTCTATTGCGTATACTACGTTTTCAATGAAAGTTGTGCAAAAAACCATAAAAACGAATAAATATATTGTCAAAAAATAACATTCGTAATTCCAACTTAATTTAGAATTTTAAATATAAGTATAAATATGTTAAATGGAGTTTAAGAAATAATAAAAAATTCAAGAAGGGTTAACACATGGATATTATATAACTTTATAGAACGAATCATTTATTTAAGCTCAAAATATTAAATTAGATAAAAACACAAAAAAATAGGAAAAATTTGTCTAGCTAGCAGGAATCAATCACAAAAACTTAGTATTCTACAGAAGGAACCATAATGAATCGAACTTGTGTGAATTTTAAAATTCATTCGAAAAGAACTAAAAGCCTCTTCGTTAAAATATTATTATTGCAAATGCTCAAATTTATTACTTTAAAAGCATTTTGAATATAATAATTTTCCCCCTAATTGTAAGGATATATAATTTGAATGTAATAATAATATAACTATTGTACATCACCTTTGTAATTGTATGAATATATAATATAAAGAATTAAAAGCATCTTTATTAAAATATTATTATTGTAAATGCATAAATTTTTAACTTTAAAAAATCATTTTGAATATTAATAATATATTCACCTTACTTGTAAGGATATATAATTTGAATGTAATAATAATATAACTACTTTACATGACCTTCGTAATTGTATGGATATATAATATAATATGGTTGGTCGCAAAATCGGTCATTAATTGGTTCCGTCACAAAGATGTTTGATCCCAAATTTGACAGGAAAATTTCTATTTAACTTGATAAAAAAGAAATAATAGTAACAACAAATTACGGTCACTTAAAACTGTTTAATTGACCGTAAAAAAACGATGATAAACCGTCAAAAATCCAAAAGCGATAGCCGATAGTTTTTGTTGGAGAGTTATACATGTATATTACATACAATTTTAGAAAGAAAAAGAAAGCACCTTTGATTGCAAAGGTCTAGTTGAGGTAGGGGCACTATTAAGCTTTTATTTTTAGTGATTTAAAGCGAATATCCTTTTGTTTTTTATATTATATAAATTACGAAATTTTACAAATAGCTTTTAGCGTATTTTGGAGGCTGTTTGATAGCTTTTGATGAGGTAAGGTGTGTTTATCACTTAAAAGACATATTTTTAATCGTTCATGAAACCTTTTAATGGATAAGTTTTAGAAATATATACTAACTGATTCAAATGTATTTCTTAATCGACCAGGCTTCTTGGTGGCTTTGATTAGTTAGGAGACAAAAAGTCGATCAATACATACTCAAAAACTAAAATATAAACCAAACAAAACTAGAACATTGCTATCATGCTAATTCCAGCAAATGTATCAACATTTCTTTCTGATTTATTTTTAGTAATTTTATTACGGTTGTTGTGATTTCAAAAATCCTTTAAAATCATCTATATATTATTTATCAATAAAAAATACTAAATAAATTATCAGAAAATTAAATAATTAAGAAAACTTGCTAGCTACTCCACTAGGAGCATGCAAAACAAAAGTGGCCATAATTAATTTACAAAAATGAGCAAAAAACAATATAGATTTCAATCTCACAAATAATAAAATTTAAGTTTCTAGAAACAACAATATAATATTATTATTTTAGCATGAAAACATTTTTAGCTATAGCTCCACAAGAAATGATCTTCTGGCCAGAATTCACTGTTACCGGTAATCTTCTCGGACAATGTGTTGAAAATCCGGTACCTGACGTCCATATAAAGATCCGGCAAATCAAGAAACGGGTCATCCGTTATATCACTTTGAGGTGAACATGAAGGTGAAGATGAAGAACATGGAAGTTGATCAATCCGGGTCCGCTCGGATTGATCATCTTTATCGGTATTAAGGCTTCGAAGGACCAAAGTGGCGGCTTTAAAAGCCGCGGCTTGGATGTCTCTAGGGGAGTTTGAAGCCGGCTTGGGGAGCTGGTGAGCCAGCTCAGGGAAGTTGAGGATGGCCGAGTGACCTTTGATGGCGACGGCAGCTACATCATGAGCCCGGGCCGCCATCTCTGGGGTGTCAAAAGTCCCGAGCCATATTCTTGATTTTTTCTTTGGCTCGCGGATTTCTGACACCCATTTTCCCCAATGCCGCCTGCGTACACCACGGTATACGGGGTGGTTTATTTGATCAATGTCGGTTTTCTTTGTTTTTTTTGTGACTTCATCGTTGAGGTCTTCGGGTTTGGGGCGTTTCGTGATGGTTGTGGTGGTGGTAGCGGTAGCGGTGTTGTGATTCATGTTATTATTATAGAGTGATTGTGGTAGGTAAAGATAAGAGAGCTTGTGGGGAAGTAAGCATAGAATTAAATTAGAGTATTGTCTTGTACAGGAATATATGAGAAGTGTCGTCCTTATATACAACCATTTCTTTCTTTCTCTTGTCTTCTTTTACTTTTCCTTTTTCTTTCCCTTTCTCATCAAATTATTGATAAACTAGTGGTATTCTTCCGCGCTATGCAACGGGAATTCGGTCAATATCGGTTACAGTAGTGGTACTTAAATAGATATTGTTGTATGTTTTATATTGATTGAAAACATTGAAAATGAATATTGGTTTGGTTAGTTAATGTATTGGCACTCGTATATAGCCTACGATACCAAAAGAAAATACTATATCTTGAATGCAACTTCTTTGTCTATAAAACTTATATCACACATTTAAATAATTTAAACACGTGAGTGTATTGAGCTTTTATAAAAAATAACAAACATAAATCTATAAGATTCAATATTATATAATAATAAACCTTAACTATATTGATAATTAACTTTTATTTAACTTAGTATAAGTGGTTTAGTATATTGATTTTTTTTTGCCAAATTCATCATGTACATATATACTGTTTAATAAAATGATAATCAAAATGCTAACCTATTTAAGAAAAAAAATACTGCTTAACAAATCACTTAAGTAGGCAATGAAACCTTACATACTATAACGATTTATTATACTAATATTTTTGTGCTCAGCTCAATTAAATTATAATTACAATAATGATAAAAGGAAAACAAATCCACCAAGCCTACAGAAAAACAAAACATCATTTTATATGAATGACTATTGAGCGAAAATAATTATATGAATTATTGTCACGTGTAGATTAAGAGAACCTAGAAACGGAACTATTGCTAAGCTCCTTCAAGAATTGTTATTATATAAAATTTTAGTAATTTTGTTTTTTCTCAGATATATTTAAAAGAAAAAATGTAAGAACCAAGTAATTTTAGTGTTTACATTATCAGCACATATAATGGATATATAAATGGATGTTTAATACATGATATCAATTTTAAATATAAAACTCTAAAAGCTATAATATTTTGTGTACATAATATTTTAATTGTGATACATAAAATAATTTTTACTTATACATCTATTTATCTCTCATAACATAAAAGTTTTTATGTGGTTTCTGCTATAATTTATTTAGAGTTGGTTGTATATTAGAATCCCAAAATTGTATTTGTATGTTATTTTTTGGTTTTAACATGATAAGTAAATGCATATACAAAGTTATAAAACTAATTAACAGAAGAAAAAGAACTACACATATGAAAAAAAAAAGTCTAAGTGTTGAAATAAGGTGATTATATAAAATGCCGATTATATAAAAGTTATACAATAATTAGATTATAGAATCATTCATGTTTATGTAATAGGTTGGAAACTTGTATATTACATGAATTGGATTGAGAAAAGAAAATATTAAATAATTATTAAATATATATATATATATATATATATATAGGTGAGGCTTTTTTTGGTTCAATAATTACAGAATTACACATAACTAGGAAGCACGTTGAAATTAGGCACAAAGAAATGAGGAGAATAAAGTGTAAAAGAGATGGTGAAAAGAAAAAGCTTACAATCTAGAGATGAATGACTATTGAGGGCAACTCCTTACAAAAAGAAGATTAAACAAGTGGTTTAACTGCTTGTACGTAATACAATAAAAGTGGTACGTTCTCCTTAAATTTGGCATTTCTTTACCTAGACATAAGGCTTGGCTTATTTCCGAAGACTCATTTGCCAAAAGTCATCACCTTTCTTTTTACAAAGACTTGTTTAATCCAATTTTTATTAGTTCATAAGTTCAACTTGCTTGTTTTGGTTTTCTAGTATACATAAACACATACATGTATCTATATATGTATACCATGGACGGTCTTTTTATAACTAATAAATATAATATTTTGAAGTTGCAAGAACTGCTTTAACTATTGTATTGTTTATTTAAATTGACTGGATGATCTTAATATTATTAAGATCTAGTTGAATAAATATATATATATATATATGGTATTCACGGTGTTTTGTCTAAGTGCAGGTAAACTATATGCACATTTTTTTTTATTTAAATAAATCAAGAGAGAAGGTAAAATGAGGAGAAAGAGTAATGAGCTAAAAAAATAATATATATATTTTTTTACATATGAATTTGATACTTTTCATTTAATTAAAATGAATTTGATCTTTTTCGTTTAATTTAAAATAAAGGTTCCCCTATGGTGTTATATTAGCCTACATTCTTGAACATTGTTCTTCCTAGGATACCAAATTTGAACATTGTTCTTACCAGGATACCAAATTAATCATATAAATCAATTAGTTAATTCTGTAAATAATATAAATTAATTATAATATAATATTCTGTTAGTTCATAAATAAAAATTGCAAAAGTTTTGTTACCTTTGGCGTGTTCTAATTATATTGCTTAATTTGTAAAAAAAACATAAACAAATCAACGTATTGCTAATTTGTGAAAAGGTAAAAAACAAAAACAAAGCAACGTGCTGTGAAAGGAGATACATGTAGACATTTTTACCCCACCAATAAATTGATAAAAACGTTGACCAAATAAAAAAATTCGTTAATTATATTGAAATATTGTCTTTTTAAATAAGATAAATTAAGTCTTGCACTAATATAATTTTCTAAGACTTAAAAACACACATGGTCAAATTTTGTTTGTCCTGATAACTTTGAACTCCGATGTTAAAGCTGACTCATATAGATATTCCAAATTAGGGATATTCATAAACTATTAAAACAATCTTACCTTATAAATCGACTGCAAATTAGTTGGTTCAGCTGGTTTAAATTTGTTTTGAATAGTAGATCAATTGGATTTTCAATTTACCCTAAAGGACCAGCATTTGTTGTTTAAACCTCTCACTCCAAGTTCAAATCCCTTCAACAAATGTTCTCCCATATTTACATAATTTACACTTAGTAGGAATCGAACTTTAAACCTCCCAAAAGGAAACTACTTAGTGGAAAACCTCCTAACCAATTGGTTATACCATATTGGCTTCAGCTAGTTTAATGGTTTAACAATTCATTCAGTTATTTGGTTTTGATGAATTAGCGGTTTACTGGTTTGGTCGGAGGTTTATAATTTGAAACCGACCATTTAAACCATACCACCTGGTTAATCTTTATTATTATTTTATTTTAAATATATAGTTATGTATATGTATCGTATTAATTAGCAATAATGTTTATTTTTAAACAATTTACTAAAGAATTATATAATTAAAATACGGTTTACAATATTAAAATCAAACCATTGTGGTCAGTCCGACTAACACGACCAATCTAATGAGTTTGCTTTATTGTTTTCCAAAACTATAATTAACAATTTCGTCTATAATTTTCACAAGAACATGTGGAATCTAACCATATATATAACCCACATAACATCCTTAGTGGTGGTTATGATCATGTTGTGTATTTAAATTAATTAAGTATAAGAAATATGTTGTAACTTTAATAGGACCAGAAGAGTATATTAATCGAGGTATTTTATGTTACAAATATAAGTTTGCCAAGTGTTCTCATATCCTTATCAACTTTTGTGTAAATAATTTTTTTTTCATGGACACATGTATCACAAACTTAACTTGTAATCAAAGAATTTTGTATATCGGAAACATATTATAAGTTTAAGGATTTAATATTGTATTTTATGAAGAAGAACAAATTAGAAATCATATTTGTAACTGTTTAATCATTTAACCAGGTCATTTTACTGATTGTGTGTCATTTATGGTTTTTTGTTATAACATATTATGTTTATGTTTTTGACTTTTATAACACGAAATTTCATTTATATTAATTTAACGGGTTCATAAACCCATTGCTGCTTTTCATTTATAATATATATATATATATATATAATATATATATATATATATATATATATATATAGGAAGATTCATAGAAGAAATTTAATGTGAGAAGAAAAAGAAGCAAGGGCATAATGGTAAGCATAAAATAGTTTATAACTCCTCTCATTAATTATGTTATTTCTCATTAATAAAACAAAAACATTTTATCCTATATATTTCAAAATTTATACTACATATGTCTTACATTTACCGGAATTTACCCTACACACATGTAAATTCACCCTACACATTTCAAAATTATCCTACACATACTAAAATTTATCCTACCCATATCGAAAATTGGCCTACATCATAAATTATTTTATCTTGAAAGGGTATACGAAAAAAATGAGTTATAAGTTTAATTAATTAGCTAATTAATTACAAATAGATTTACATATATGCTCTTTTTCATAGTATTAAATACACACATTAAATGAATTAAATGAAGAATTTTCATTGGTTTAAAAGTTATTTTTTTATTCTTAAAAATTTTTTTTCTCATTTTAACTCTCCTATAGATATATATATATTGTAATATGGTATATTTATAAATGAGACTTATATTACATAATACGAAAAGACATCATGCAATACACAAGAGACATCACGATTAGGTACTTTGCCTTTCCTATCCACAGTCCACACATTCTGCAAGTACTCTCTGTCCTCTCTGTCCTAGCGACGGTGTTACAAACTAGTAAATTTCATCGTGTGTTGTGACGGGTTTGCAATGTAAAATAACTTGAATTTGTACCGTCTAATAAAAACGTATTATATTTGACCCAACTTATTTCTGAACAAAAGTTACGTCCAAATGTAGACAAACAAAAAACGTACATAAGAATAAGCATGGAAACGTATTATATTTGATCCACTTATTTGCGAAAGAAATTTACTTTGAAACGTTAACTAGTTTTAACTTATACCGACACGCACAAAAAAAGAAGTATGTAAGAAAATTATTTTTTAAGGTAAAGAATGGTACGCCGCGTTGCGGCAACATAGAAACGTAAAGTAACTCAAATTTTTACTATCTAATGGAAACGTATTTTATTTGACCCGGCTTGTTTTAAAACAAAATTTATGTCAAAATGTAAACCAACTAAAAAGATTAAAAAAAACACAAAAATGTATTATATTTGAGCCTACCAATTTACAAAATGAATAAATACATTGAAACGTAAATCAACCTAAATTTATACCGATACGTACATATAAATAAGCACGTAAAATTGATTACAATGTCTTTAGAAAGTTGAAGGTTGTAACTGCTAATACTGAATTTGAAGTGTGAAAGTTAAAAAAAACAAAAAGACACTAAGGGTGAAGGGGGTGCACCCCTCATGAGGTTGGTTGGGGGGGGGGGGGTTTCACCCACCCGATCATAATATGCCATGTCATTTCCCCTCTCATTCTCCCCTCTTGCCCAAAAACACAAGGGGTGGTTTCCACCCAAACCATTTAAAAAAAAGGTATGATTGGTCAGGATGTTTGTGATCCCCACCTCTGCACACTCCAACACCCTCTCCTCAATCTCCCTGCATACGACAAGTACTCCCCGCTCAACCTCCACCCCACCCTTTCCCAGCGCGGCAGAATTTCCCGGCGGCACCCTCCCCGCATGCGTCAAGCTCTCACTGCTCACCTTTACCGCATACGCCCCCTTCACCCTAAAAGACAAAAAAAACAATAACACTCATGTGAAGTTACTGTACATGTAACTTCTATTTGCAAGTATATACAATACAATATACAATGGTCTGTGGGGATCTTTTGAAAAGCATACATGATGAGGGGAGAAGAATTGTGGCGTATGTGGCTTCGAACGATCTGTGGAAGAGTTGAGGTTTTTTTGGAGTAAATTGCAGTTTTGGTCCCTATGGTTTAGTGCTTATTGCTATTGCTATATCTTACAAAATCTAAAATTCTTACAATTTACATACAAAGGTTTTCATTTTATTGCAATTTAAGTCCACTAGACTAATTTCATCCATCTTCATGTTAAATGTTAGTCACATGAGAGACATACGTGGAGTATTTTGTTAAGCATAATCCAAACTATAATGAGAACTGTAAAGCAAACCTTGCAGACAACATAGCCTTTAACAGTTGATTTATTCTTAGTTGTACATTTTTCTTAAACAATAGTCATAATACTTTTTCACAATAATTCCAGTCCCAAAACATATTTAATGGCGTTAACATTACTATTACAATAAGTGTATTAAAGTAAAATCGTTCTTTTTATTTATAAAACATGTCAAGACTTGTTTTTATTTTGAGCCCCTCTACAAGATTTTTCTCCTACGGTAGAGGTTTTCTAGTTTAGGATTATGTTCTCATGCTGATAAATGTAATCAATAAGAAAATTGAATTAGTTTGATCTTTTTTTTTTTTGGCTTAGTTCAGAAGTTGCTGGGCAAAATAGCAAACACATGAACACAAGTTTGTAAGTGAATCAAAGGAGTTCAGTTTATGGTAACTAGAGATGGGCATAATAACCGGTTCCAAACCCGACCCGGTGGAACCTACCTGGGACCGGTTCCGGTTCCTACCCGACATATAGTAGAACCGGTTCCGGGTTCAAAATACCCGATGGTTCCTACCCGGTTCCACATTTTTGGAAAAAAAATAAGTTCCGGAACCGGTTCCAACCCGTACCCGGGTTGTACCCGTAACCGGTTCTTATCATACCCGGTTCCTATGGTAACCTTCCAGACCCGGTTACACAAACAACCTAAACAAGAAACGTTAAACAAAACATATAAAACACTAAACATACTAATCATAAAACACAAATGGGTTTACAATACATAAAACAAACTAAACTTTCGATGACCCGGTCCCGGATGCTTCACCCTTTTCATTGTTTTTTGCCTTTGTCACCGGACAATGGCAGTCGGTGTGTTTCTTGAGCGTCGAGTTGGCCGCCGCCTTCATGAACTTCCCGCACCCCTTGCATCTAGCCATTTCATGGCTATCCGACATCAAGCACAAGTCAAAGTGCTTCCAAATATCGGGGTTTCTTTTGGTTTCCAAAACAACCACGACCTCATCGTTGCAAGCCATCGTTATCTCTTGTTAAAGTGTTAAGTTTATATAGAAAAACCAATTCTGTAAAGTGTAAAGTGTAAAGGGGTTTATATAGAAAACCGATTCTGTAATCAGGAACCGGTTCCAACGGTAACATTTACCAGGAACCGGTTCTAACGGTAACATTTTTATCAGGAACCGGTTCTGAACAGTAAAAGTCAGGTTTTCGACTGTCAGGAACCGGTTCTGAACAGTAAAAAGTCAGGTTTACTGTCAGGAACCGGTTCTGAACAGTAAAAAAGTCAGGTTTACTGTCAGGAACCGGTTCTGAACAGTAAAAAAGTCAGGTTTTACTGTCAGGAAACCGGTTCTGAACAGTAAAAAGTCAGGTTTTACTGACAGGAACCGGTTCCGCACCATACCCGGTTCCATAATACCCGTACCCGGTTCTACACGGTTCCATATTCTTGGGTGTGAACCCGGGTAGGAACTGGACCCGGTTCCACACCATACCCGGTTCCAATGACATCCAAACAGAACCGGGTCCGGGTTGGAACCGGTTCCGGGTAATAATAAAACCCGATTATGCCCATCTCTAATGGTAACAAAGACCCGACTCTTGGGCCGGCCAAGCTGGGCAGGAGCCCAAGGCCCAAAAATATTAGGTGCCCGGTAGATTTATACATTGTTTTCATTATCTGATCATCAAAGTGTCAAAAGAATCTTCAAGCTTTAATCCTTCAGGTATGTAAAATGTCAATTGTGATCAATTAATTATTAATAGAATGCAAAGTTTTGATTTTAGATTTATATAATTAGTAAATTACATGAAACCTTGAATCTATCTTGTTTAGATAGACTGATTAAAGAATAAAATGTAACTATGAATCTTAGATGTTTGACATTAAATGATTGAATTTTTGAGACTTTGATATATAGTTGTTTATTGTTTAGGTTTAGAGTTAGATGAAACTTACTTGTTTTAAACTTTATTATTTTTTTTTTTTTTAGAAATTATGCCACCCATTCCTAAATACAAGTACCTATCTTGTAGTCAAAAACGTAAGTTAGTTCAAACATTTTGCTACACTAGTATTGTTTTGTTTATCTTATAACAATAAATCAATTATCGTCGTATCATGTTTTTTGGATATACAATGATAAGTTTATATTATAGAAGGGAGGCCCAACTTTTTTTGTCTCGCACGAGGCCCAAAAGCTTTTTTTTATTCTCTTGGACGGCTAACAATTTATTGAATTTAGACTTAAATGATATTTGTTTTCTTTCAATTGAGATGGTTAATTACCAAAATGCTTCGCACATGCCACTCATGTGACTTGGATTTAACATGAATGTGGATGGAGTTAGTGTAGTGGACTTAAATTGCAATAAAATAGAAACCTTGGTTTGTAAATTGCAAGACTTTTGCATTTGTAAAATATAGCACTAAAACTAAACTATATGGACACAAACTGCAATTTAGTTTTTTTTTTTTTTTTTTTTGAAAGGAGTAGGTGATAGAAAGAAAGGGGAAAAAACAATGGCATGTGGTAATTTTTGAGAAAGTAGTCAACACTTTACCGAGGTTGTTAATAGCCTAAACCATAGGCATAAAAGATAAAAAGTGATATAGTTATAGTTAAATTCATGAACTGGTTTAAATCCGTGTAACTGTCTAAATTTGTAAATAATTTAGTTATGTCATTGCCTTTTTAAAAGTTTTTGATCGACCAACTTATAAATGTTCAAACTGTACGGTAGGTATGATTATGGAATAGACATGACAACCAACGTGAAAAATCAGAACAGAATCGGTAATTTTTATAGAACTGTTTTCAAAATATTTTTTACGTTGATATTTTTTTGTTCCTTACTTATTCTTAAATCTTAAATACATTTTTCATAATGGGCTTTACAATTGGGTCTACATGAATTCGTGTTGTTGTGCCCTAAACACTAGCATGCAAAAAATATGGGAGTGGGCCTTTGTTTTACTTACCTATTTTTGAGAGGAAATTCGAATTTGTTTTCAAGCTTTCTTTTGGGCTCATCAACTCAAAATAACAAATATTTCTTTCTTGGGTCACTCTCAACAAAACAACCCACTTAGTATGCACATTTTCATTTTCATTATGTATACATTTTGTTATTTGTTTTCTATATTATTTTCAAACTAAGCCTAGATGCCGACGTTTTTTAATTATAAATGAAACTTAAAAAGAGTAATATGAAAATAATAATTAGTTAAATG
This sequence comes from Scalesia atractyloides, assembly GCA_947069175.1. Lineage (NCBI taxonomy): Eukaryota > Viridiplantae > Streptophyta > Magnoliopsida > Asterales > Asteraceae > Scalesia > Scalesia atractyloides. The sequence continues at coordinate 66,211,129 of CAMTDV010000028.1, read as the reverse complement.
GTTGGGCAGTTAGTTAACAAGTTAGTTGTATGAACTAGTATAAATACCAAGTAACATCGTATAAAAATTTGAAACTCATAGACGTAATTTCTCAATCTATATGTCCATTAGGGTTATGAAAAATTTAATAAGAGACACGATAAAAGAGATACTGGGTTCGTTGGTGATTAAGGGCCCGCCAATTGTTGCCAATCTGTAAAATGGGTTCCAATTAAGTGTAATATTTTTGTTTGGCGAACGAAAAATTAACTTTCTACGTTGGTTTCTTTAAATACAAAATAGAAGATATCCATGTGAACTCACAAAGTTGTTCGTTGTGTCTCTCAAATCAAGAAACATGGGATCACATATTATCATCTTGTATGGTGTCCTCCTTGATGTGGCAAGCTATTAATTCTTGATATTGGGCTCTTTTGATTTTCACTTCTCGGTTAGAGACTTAGTGGAGCTCAATGATCATGTCCGTTTGGGAGATAGAGAGAAGGAAGTCTTCCATGGTATATTGGTATTGTCATCATTTCTTGTTGGTTGATATGGAAGGTTATGAATGATTTTTTTAATAAGGAGACCAATGTTGAGGAGATTGTTGGCAGTGTGAAGTATCTAGTTTTTTTGTGGTCTTGATGTAGTCTTTTTTGGTTGCGTTGTTTGCTACCCCTGTTTTTTAATGGGGTGACAGTTCTAATGAAATTAGGCTTTTGATTTTTATATTTTTTTACCAAATTTATAAAAAAACAGAGACTCCAAAGTATTGGGTGAGTGAGATAAACATCATCTATTACATCAAAATTTTGTGCCTAAGCGTTGGGGAGGGGGTACTTTTGAGAGACCGCATTTGTGACCTAAAAATGTTGTGTATGTGGTATGTACCAGACCTAAGAATCATATTATATCGGTTTTAGCATCAAAATAATTTAATAAACGGATATATATTTTCTTCCTTAATTATAAAATGTTGTTAGCTTTATATCTTTATGATCTAATACTTGTTTTCTTGCTTTTTGACCGCACTTGTCTTCAAATATACTAGAGATAAACATCATCTATGGCCTAAAAATTTTATGGCTAAGTGTTGAGGAGGGGTACTTTTAAGAGACCGTATTTATTACCTAAAAGTGTTATTTATGTGATATGTACCAGACTTAAAAATCATATTATATCAATGTAACATCAAAATAATTTAATAAACGGATATATATTGTCTTCCTTAAATATAAAATATTGTTAGCTTTTTATCTTTATGATCTAATACTTGTTTTCTTGCTTTTTGACCGCAGTTATCTCCAAATATACCATTTTATCAAATGGAATTTTGTTAGCTTGCTTATCTAATTCAAGGGCTGGTCAGCACTACATGCTATGCATGCAAATTTATAATGAATTAATATCACAACTGAGAAAAATGTATAATTACACACACAATATATATATATATATATAATCATTTTTTACTAGCAATCTCACAAACACTTTTGTTTTACTCTTAAATCATTACCTTTGTCTATCACATGGCTTTAACGCTCAATCTCATAAAAAGGATCACCTTATCCTCACACCTGATTATCTTAAAACCGCTAGGTTGCAAGCCCTTAGATGATTATCATCGTTACATAGCAAACTAATTTTGAATAATACAAACACCATCACATATTCACATACCATTTAAACTATGATGTATAAAGCAGTCATATGACCAAACAGTAACGCTAAAAAAATACCAGTACCCAAACGAAAACGACGCAAAAACAAACAATAGTTTATAACTTTATATCATAGGATCAACCAATAAAAAGGTTAAAACCCATGTAATCATACCAAGTGATTATGATCTTTAAAACAATAACAACACTTAACCTCACCTCACCTGGGTCCATTTTGTGTAGTTGATTTCCTAATTGAAGCTATTCTCTGTAGCCTAATTTGCTCTCTGAACTTTGCAATAAACTCATCAGCTTTCTTATCAACATCTGGCCCATTATCACTCTCCACCATCTCTTCATCCTTTACAAAACCCACTTCTTCTTTCTCACTATCCCCTGTTTCTTCCATCAATTCTTTCTCCTCTGTTTTTGCATAATCACTATCTTCTTCCATAAATTTCTTCCTCTGACTCCCTTCTCTTTCGATAAACCTTTCAATTTCTCTATCATGTGATAAATGCTCATCCACTTCAGCTTCTTTTCGTGTTCTGAACGAATTATTACTTCGAATTCTTCTGTGCTCTGTTTCTGTTCTTCCCCTGTTTTCAAACTGTTTTGGCACGCTTCTTGAATTTCGTTTTAATTCTCTGTTCGGGTAGAAATTGGTTGTGTTGTGGGTGTGATTCACGGCAACCGGACGGTGGGGTGGCGGCGGAGGTGGCGGTGGTGGTGGCGGAGGTGGGATTTGTGAGAAATTTGCTCTGTTTGTGGGCTTTTTCCGGGTAATGTCTCCGATTGAGTGGATTTCTGAACGGAATATTGGAGATGAAGGGTGGGGTTTGTGTTCTGGTGATGGGTTTGATCCGGGTTTTGAAGATTTTAATGATTGGTACCGGAAAGATGGTGATTCGATTGGATTGTTGGTGTCAGAAGTATCATGCACAGAAGGTGTTTGTGAAAAGTCCTCTTTGACTTCCATTCTTCCTGATCTTGATCTCCATGGTATTGGTGACCGTAGAACAATATTCTGTTCGGATTCTGATTCCTCTGGGGTCAATCTACTCAAATTTCTTGAAATGTGCCTCGAATTCGATCTGTTAAACGAATTCGGTTTGGAATCGGATGGTTCAGAAAGGCGTGTTTTCAGGCTGCGAACGGGTAAAAGCAGAGGTTTTTCGACGGTTGTGGTGTCATCGGATTCTTTAGCAACGACTACGATTGGTTCGCCTCGGTAATATTGAGAGTTCCAGGTTTGAACCTTGTCGGGTGACCCGGATGCAGACGGGTTATCCGTATCATCATCAAAAACAGATGATACTTGAAGCAATCTAGCCACGTAAGATTGTACGTTATCGGGCTTAAACGCGCCCTCTTCTTTCGGGTTATCGTCGTTTCGTTTGCTGAAAAGGCCGTAAGAGACCGCGATCCCGACAAAGACAAGTTGTAGGAACTCCCAACTTGTGGTGTTTATTGTTTTGTTGTTGATGAAGTCAGGGGCTTGAGATGGGAATAAAGGAAGAAGCAAGAGGAAAAGAGATACAAAAATGGCTTTGTACAAGAAGTGAGTGTAGAATTTGGTTGGGTTTGGAGGGAGTTGTGGGTTGTTGATGGTGGTTTCTTCCATTGATGAAATATGTTGATTTGGAGAACTGAAGATGATGATGTTGTGAGATAAATCTTGAATGCTAAGGAAAATGGTAAAGAGTTTGGAGGATGGAGTTGGTTTGAAGCTATATATGCTTTTCTTGCTTGCTTTTTTCTACATGTTCCCATATATTATTTTTCTCATTTTTATATTCCCTAACACACACACACACATATATATATATATATATATATATATATTTATATTTTAAAATTTGATTTTTATGACCTAATAATCCGTTAGTCGGTAATAATCTATGCCTGATAAATGGCAATCGAAAGTTTCACTTTCCTTATCATGGATAACGTCACTTCTAACATAAAAAAACTTTCATTTTGCTCCCTATGGTTTGGTCACTTTAACGGTTTTGCTCCAAACCTTTAAAAATAGTTATTTTTCTCCAATAGTTTGCTATGGTTTTTCCATTTTGTTCCTCGCCTCTAACTCCATCCAAATTGTTTGTTTTCCTATTTTGCTCCTTGCAGTGAGCAAAATGGAAGAACAATAGCAAACTATTGGAGGAAACTGGCTATTTTTAAAGGTTTAGGGCAAAACCGTTAAAGTGACCAAACCACAAGGAGCAAAACGAAAGTTTACTCAAAATAATTTTATTTGTCACTAATGAATGATTACTAATTACCTGATTATTATCCAAAGCATTTGTAACTTGTTTAAAAATGACATAAATAAAAGTTAGAAGTAGACAAAGTCGCTTACTTATTAAATTGAAATTGGCCTTGACAACGAAAGTGAAAGATATTAATGCGGGTAATAGTTTTGGTTATTATAATTCAATTTGTATTTTTATTTTTATTTTTATTTTTATGTACTTTTTGATCTATCCAAGGTGAATATGAGGGTACTTTGGTAATTGGAATTGGAATGTGGGGGGATGCAAGTAGGTTGCTTGAATGATTTTCTGATTCTTGTTTTGAGATGCCAACGCTAGCTTTTTTATTAAAAAGAAAAAAAATCAAACATTAATAAAAGAAAAAGAAAAAGGGAAGAATGTGGATAGATTAGTGGGTATGCTTTTCTTCACTCTTGATATCATTCCTTTGCGTCTTAGGAGGTCATTACAACATAATAATCACTTCAATTAATTTGTGTTTTATATTGTCTTATCAATTGCCAGTGATTTAATTAAGATTTTAAGTTTGCTCTTTTATTATTTATTTTATCTACTGTCACCGATGTTTTTTAATATTTAAAAAAAAAGAGTTAAATGCTTGGTTGGTCTCTGTGGTTTGCAAATATTGCAGACTTGGTCCCAGTGGTTCACTAATACACGCTTGGTCCTAATAGTTGTAATTTTTGCACTCGGGTGGTCCTTACCACTAACCTATGTTAAGTTTTTCAGTTAAATATGTGCAAAATTACTAACTTGCCCCTAAACAAATAAGAAAAAAAGAAAAAGAACTATTTGCTAATTCCACAACTCTCCAAGTCTCCATTGCCACCACCACAGGAATCTCGCAGCCAATTAAACCGTCCATTACCACCACCACCGACAGCAACCTCCGCTGGCAAACTCTCTCCCGATGGTTCCGCCGTTGAATCCTTATCGCCGGAAGTACAATAAAAAAACAACACTCCTGAGCGTCGACTCCGGTGCATCAACTCTATGGTACAATTGAAAACAACACTCGGTAAAGAACTCATCCCTCCTCTTTCTATCTCTCTCTACTTCTCTCCCCCTCTCTACCACCACCACACCTGACCAAACACCACAAACCGCCGTCCAACGCCCCCTCTCTCTACCACCGCCCCACTTGACCAACCACCACAAACCGTTGTCGGTTCTGTTACCCACAACACCATCATCACAAATAGTCGGTTCTGTTACCATCGCCGGAGAGTTCGCTGGAAGAAATATATAAAGTCCAGCGAGGAAAAGTGACTGAATGAGAGACTATTGATGTGGTATTTTGAAACCTCAAAGGCTGGGCACCGAACTCAACTCCATCTCCTACCCCTTCTCGCCACTGCCACCCCCCCAACGACGGCACCACCGTTCCGCTTTCCCCCCAAAATCAAAACCTTACATTTGATCCTCGATCTACCCAAAATCAAAACCCTAACAAGCTTCTAGTTTAAGTGGTTTTGACTCCATCGCCGTTTGTTTTCGATATTATACAGAACAGGCTTCCAGATCCTAATAAAGCGGTGGATGGTGGTATGGGGTAGGTGGTTGCAGTGGGTGGTGGCCAATGGTTCTGGAACATGGGAGTATGGTGGTGGGGTGGGTGGCTTGGGAGTATGGTGGTGGTGTGGGTGGTTGCGAAGGACGGTGTGGGTGGCTGCGGAGGACGGTGGTGGGGTGGATGGCAGTATGGTGGTGTGGGGAGGATGTTGGTGGTGTTAATTAAGTGATAAGAGAGAGGGAGAGAGAAGGGGATATAAAGTGATATTTATGTAATATATATAATATAAATTCAGTTCTTTTTCTTTTTTTCTTATTTGTTTAGGGGCAAGTTAGTAATTTTGCACGTATTTAACTGAAAAACTTAACATAGGTTAGTGGTATGGACCACCCGAGTGCAAAAATTACAACTATTAGGACCAAACGTGTAATTACTGAACCACTGGGACCAAGTCTGTAATATTTGCAAACCACAGAGACCAACCAAGCGTTTAGCTCTAAAAAAAATAATAATAAGTTTTAGTTTGACTATATATCCATACAAACATCCATCTATACAATAAGACATGGTTACAAAAACGCATCAAACGCATTGCATAGAACGAAGCATCCTACAATTAATATATTAATTGTATATGCATATAGAGGCCGACTCTTTATATATAATAAAATAAAATAAAGTTAATTTATGTCTAAACATTTAGATGGCCTAAACAAAATTCAGATACTAAGTTTTTATGGCCATTTGGGTATAGCTTTTTAGGTGATTTTTGAGTAAATATTGGAGTTTATATATGAGATACATGAGGCACGATGGCAAAAGATGAGAAGGTGTTTTTAACAATATCAAGGGTGGGATATGATAACTTGGATAGGGAAAGTGGGAAACCAAACCCTTGGTATGATTCCTTTCTTTGAAAACCCGATCAAATGTTTTGATTTGTAGATGCTAAGCCAAAGAAAATAAAGCAACAATACGACATCGGAACCTACACCTATTTGCGCGACGTGGATGGTATGGAAATAAAGCTTGAATCCTTGTATATTTGAATTAGTTATCGGAAATCATGTTCTTACTGTATAGTCAAATTGGATTATTTTTTCGTGTATGTATATTTACGAAATCAATGAACTGTACATCTTTTATAATTAGTAAATTACATACACAATCCATGTGTTCGTCAAAACTAATACCTTAACTTCAAAAGTTATATGTTTGAGATCTATGGTTGTTATTTTGTAACATCTTTGTGGTCTAACACTAACTAGTAACTACCGTCAAAATATTTGTTAGATTTTCGAAAATGACAGATTAACTTTTTGTCCCATTTCCTAATTAGACATACTTTTGCCTCTCTCATTATGCACTTATGCACTTGCATATATGTGTATGTCTGAAATATAATACATTGGCTTGACCATCCGAGATCCCTAAGGCTATGGCCTTGGGGTCACTCTAACGTGTTGTTCATGATGTTTACATCCCTCTTTCCCATCTCATGAAGATGAAGAATGCCACAACACAACAACCGAGATTGCTTCAAACCAGAAGAGTCTCGCTCTTCTTGCACTTTTACTTGGCTCTTGTACCTGTCAGTGGTGAAGCTTGAGATTTCCAACCAGGAGGGGGGGTGGGGGGTCGAAAGCGTATATACCAAAAAATTGCTATAAAACGGGGGTCGAAAACGTACATATCCAAAAGTTTCTATACGAAACTACATGCTCTACACTACTGAGCGAACTTTTCGGGGGTCGGCCGCTCCCTCCCGTCCCCACTATACTACACCCCTGGTACCCGCTACACCTATTCATGTGGCAAGAGGAACCATGTTAAACACAAAGCTTTTTATTAATGGCATGTCAAACATAAACCTAGACCAAATTATTTGCTTGTATTTCCCATCTTCTCTTTAATTCATATACATAACTTCGTGGTGTATCTATACCTTATCAATTATATATGGACACCATTATAGTATTATTCTTATAAAAAAAAGTCAAAGAGATGTTCATCATCAATGGAGCAAGAAAAAGAATATAACTATTTTCCCAAAGCACAACTTTATCAAATCACAGTTGGTCTCTCAAATCAAACCGGTTGGAACACTTCCAACCCTCATCCTCCACTAGGAAGGCAAATTCTCATTCTTGTCCGGTTCAACTCAACAATGGTTTGTATTGGGGAGAGAAATAGATAGAGAGAATCTTTGTCCTTGAATTGGATAAATGGACCCACATAATTGAAATTTAAGATTACAATTTAATTGCAAAGGTGTGCTATTTTGGTTGTCATTCTAGCAAATGCCAAGATGATCACCGTGTTGAATATTTGGTGGGTTGTACCTTTGAGAAAATAGATTTGTGTTGAATTAATAAGAGAAAATTGGTATATAGTTTTAATGTTTATATCATCTAGAGAAATCTAACCTCATTCAAGAACATCATATATGCGATATGTATTGCTTCATGGCCAAGAATTAGGGGAATGGATGGTGGAGAGAGAGAGAGAGAGATATGCTAAGGAAATGGTTCTTGAAGCATCTTCACTTATTGACCTCCACATACCTTTCAAATTTGAACCAATTCCATAGCTTTTCACATTCTCGATTCAACCTATCAACCAATTCACAATTTCACATATTCTGTTTGTCATGTTATAGTTTTTTTTATCATTTTTTTGTTAATCAAATGTGTTTCACATACTTCTATTTTTCTTTTTGACAAAGCAAGTCGATGGGAAAAGGTGGAAGAAAGAATAAACGCATTGTCTAACAATTCTCGTTGTAATAAGCTATTCGATATGGGTTCGAAAAAAAAACTTGAATCAAGTCAGCTTAAGCTCAAGCCCAAGTCTATGTTGAGTCTCATTTAATAAACTATGACAAGATCAAGGCTCATACATCAAGGTTAAATGAGTTTATTATCTATATACATATCTAATTACATCATAATTACTAGGATGTTCCTGTGGTGATGCATGGAGTGGATGAAAATTAATTTTGGTGTTATTATGATGTAAGTGTTAAATTTGTGTTAACCATAAGGAGCATATGTCTAATTTTAGAAAAGGAGGAGCAAAGCGGCATGGCAGTCGCCGAGAATACCTAAGAATTTTGGGCGCCCGGAGCAAGTTGAAAAAATGGACCCTAAAATCTAAGGTTGTTATTGGAAAAACTTATGTATATCCATTGCTTGATACTTTCTTAACTCTTCCTGTATTTTCCTTTTTTTACGTTTATGACTACCAGATAGGTATTTGGGGATTGGACAGTATAATTTTTGAAAATAATAGCCTTATAATCAATTAATTATCACAATGTAGCTTCCGAACATTGGGGTTGTAAGGATGATTAATGAAAATATTTAACTTTATTTGGGGCTCGAAGGGAGAATGGGCCTTGGGCGGTCGGCCTTGCGACCTGAAATACGACCATATTACAGGGGGCATTCAATTAATTTACTATATACATTACTTTCAAGACCACCTGTTGGGAGGAACATCTCAAAGATCATCTAAAAATAGATCTTTGAATCAGTCCAACATTATTGATTCTCCTTTCTTCCTTTGAATCAGTCGAATATGTCCAAAGACATGTGACTAAAAGTTCCCATGCTTTTTATTAAATAACTAGTTGTATATCCATCTGGCGGTCAGTATTTTAATGTCATAATGTCACACCTCAACCGATGGCGGAAAATGGGAGTGAGACGAAAACGAGATTGCAAGAGACTTCATAACAGCTAATTGTAACAAGTATTTAAAATAACGATTTTCATTTCATCATAAAGGAAATACATTGTTTCGAAGGAAAATACACAATTATAACAAGACAAATTAAACAACAAAACATAAATTTAAACTAAATGCGTTTCTAGTCCTTTCTATTAGATTTCTTTTCAACGCATCAAATCAAGTTCCTGCAATATATATTAAAGTAACATGTCAACAAAAAAACATTAGTGAGCATACATGTTTTGTGTACTAGCATATGTATAAAAGAATTTTAATGAGATTCGTATGGCAAAAACGTATACTAAGGCATAACATATCATGAACTAGCATGCATTACATACGTGTCAACCAGAAGATTCCACTAGCATAATTTTTTCGTCGCAACGACAATACTGTTTGTATGATTACTTAACATAGACCCAACAAGGGCGGTGTGCTACTCCTATAACGCTCTACATGTTAAGGTAGGCTCGTACAAAATTAATGACAACGTATAGTGCAAGAATGACTTCAAGCATGCATGTTAGTATAAGCGTATATAGCATGTATAACGGATTCGTTTGTATGAGTAATGTATTTGCATAAGTGTGTTCGTATGAGTTTTAATACGGTGTATATATTGCACCAAAAAGTGTGAAAACGGAAAGAGGGTCATGCGTACTCACAGTTTGCTTAGAGAGTACATGAAAGAGTTGTTGAGTCTTGAGTTTTGGAACACTGAAGTTACCCTAAAAAGGAAACGAAGGTGCGTGAGTTTCGGTTTTTGTTTAATGGTTTGGATTTGGAATTTAGAAGTTAAAGCATACGAATGTAAATTAAGGTACAATGAGAATGGTCATGCAAGGAGGTAGGAGAAAGTCCATCCATTTAACCTCATTATATGATTCACCTAAGCATGAATATGAAAATAATAAGACTAAAACCTACTAAATCTACAAACGACCAAGTGAGCTAGCTAGATGCATGCATCCCAAACATGGAAAGTGTTTGGGGACGTGATGTAGCCTTGTCCCTTTGTTGGAAATTATTTGGGATTTAGTCGTATGAAGATAGTAAATCAACAAGTGAGGTAGTGGAAAAAGTTTGAGAGGCAAAGATTCCATGGTTCACACATTCACCAAAACATAAGCCTCATCATATTGAAGATGGTGAGCTTGGATGGTCTCATCACTTGTAGGTTGCTTGGAACTTTGTCAAAACAAAAAATTTAGAAGGGTTGGACTCTAAACTTATGGTAATTTAACCATACTCAAGCTCCATAACCATAGGTTTGGTTAGAAGTAAGGTAGGTGCAAGATTGTACAAGTTAAACATGTTTCAAGAAAGTGTAAGTAAAAGTATCATCAAAATATAATTTTAATACCACTTTGGAGCCTTATGCAAGCGATGTGCCACCTTGTTACACCTTGGTGAACCTTCGGTAACATCCTAGAAGGTCATCCAAGTAGAATGGTGCAATAAAACAAGAAGAAAAAGTAGAAGAAGTGAGTTAGAACTCACTTTGGACACAAGAGAGTATTCTGCTCAAAGCAGAATTTCCTTGAAGATCTTGGAGTGTTTTGAGAGTGAAATGAGATTGTGGAAAGTGAAAATATGCTAGGAAAGCTTGGATCTATAGTGGGGAAGTAGGTTTAAGTCATAATTAAGTTAGGAGGTGATTGGAGGAAAAGAAGGTGGAAAAAGTGATTGAAATGGGTGAATCCAAACTTAATTCACGAGTTGTCCATTTTTCTGCCCGTCAGACATGCTTATGGACCGTAAGGCTTTTGGTAACGGTTCGTAACAACCTTGAAAAATATATATATATATTATTATATATATAACCTTGTATCTTGGTTATAGGTTTATTTATGCAATGTCCTTTATATGCTAAGTATTTTTAGGACATTTTAGGGTATATGTAACATGTGTATGGTATGAATATGTATAAGTATAATTCCAAACATAAAATAAGCGTCAAGTATAATTCGGTTTCGTATATAAAACACGTATTGAGATTGATTAAGTCTCATGTATGTATGCATAAACAAGTGTGAATAAAAATGTATCTTCATTATGATCGAAGTCTCAGATTACAAATTGGAAAATTTAATACGAATTATAAGGTTTCTAAAAATAGAACGTAATACAAACTTTCTAAATAATGAAAGTACAGAAATGCGAAGCTTTACACATTAGTTTAAAAAATACAGTAAATTGAGATTTTGGTCCTTCTCGTTTAGTGGTTATTGTTATATTTTACAAAATCCACATGTCTTGCAATTTACATACCAAGATTTCTATTTTATTGTGGTTTTGGTCCACTATAATAACTCCATCCAACTTATGGTTGAATCCTAATCACATGTCTTACAATATATAATATTCACGAAATTGTTTGCCACCGTCTTGAATTCTTAAGATATTGGGTTAAAAAAATAAAATAAAAATAATATGGTGCATAAAGGGAATGCGAATATTATATACTAGCTTATAAACCCGTGTATTACACGAATTAATTATCAAATAATAAAAATCTCGATTTACTATTATTTTAATTTTGTAGATGTTGTAAACTCGTGTATTACATGGGTTAAATATTAAGAAAAATATAAATCATAAACTTCTATATAATTCTTATCACACATTCATAAGGATTAAAGAATTTAATAATATTATAATCTTATATATTCATAATTAATGAATTTTATAACACAGTTAAGGGAATATAAATTATATTCTTATAAAAATGTGTAATAATGTTAATAAATATAATAATATCATAGTCGTATTACAAAGTTGAATATGTGTGTTGTCGACGAACATATAATTTGTTCCATAAATTATAATATTATTTAATTTTCTGTGTGATAAATTCAATTGTTTTTTTATAAAATTTGTGGAGGTGTTATAAATGATTTATTAGACATTTTCAATATCAAACATAAAACTTTACACTATGTATGTAACTATAATAGGATTTCAAAACGTCTTAATTCTATCATGTATTAATTAAGATTGTATTATTAATTTTGTGATTAAAATAGAATTTCAATATGTCTTAGTCCTCTTATATTTTACTAAGTGAATAGTATATCAAAGTTTATTTTTTTTAAAAGTATATCTCAACATCTATATACGTTAACTGATTACATTATATTTAATCAACATGAATAATACACAAATTTATTCAACCCACGCATTGCAATACATAGGTTTTTCTGAAAGATATAATTACTTTATTACTTAGTTATAAAACTATATTTATTCAACCTGTGCAATACACGAGATTCTTTTATTTATAAAATTTGTGCGAAAGTGCTATATTATAAATTAAATTTACAATAATATATGTATTATTATATAACTTTTTTGTAATAATAATTATTTATAGTATTATGAAGGTAAAAATTAGTTGATGTTTCACTTATTTTTGTAATTATATATATATATATATATATATATATATATATATAATATATCCAATTAAGTGTTCCATCCATCATAACTTAATTGTCGCACAAGTTTATTCAACCCATGCAGTGTAATGCACGGGTTTTTTTGAAAGATATAATTATTTTATTACTTAGTGTTAGTGGTGGAACTAGAAGAAATACCCATGGGTATTCTAACTTTTTTTGAGACTGTGCATTTATAGAATTTATTGAATAAAGAAATTTTTTTTACCTACATTACGGGGCAGGGCGATTTGAAAATTCAAGTGCCCGGCGAGCAAAAAAAAGACTCTTAGGCCTTAACGAATTAAATTTGATAAATTAGTTTTTTCTTTAATGTAATTAGTATTTAAGTTAACGAATCCATATTAAGCACTTCACATTTGGGCTATAAGTTTTTAGGTTTTAGTTCGGGCTATGTTTATTTTTAATTTTTATGTAAGAGGCCGATCGATTACACAAAGAATGAAGATTGTGCGTTGGAGCAAGAAGATTGTCAACCGATTTTGCTACAACGCATGCTAGTTGTTTAATATAATGAAATTGCTTCTCAATATTTATACACAACCCAAATCCCTTAAGAGTATTCACATCCATTTTATTTTTTTACCCTGTAATTTTATTAAACATCTATATTTTCTCTCTTCTTTTAATTAAATAATATTTTACTCTTTTATTATTACTTTTTCGCTCTCATCCACTCACAACTACTTTCAAAATATATTAAAAACTATAGAGGGTGAACAGTGTCCCCCCAAATTTACAAATGAACACTAATAGTTTATCTTTACTCTACTCACAACCACTTCCAACCACCTACAATCACTTTTCTTAATATAAAAAGCTCTCTCAGATAATTTAGGGGACGGATTGTGAATTCTCTAATAGCCCATCCCCACCTAACAGGTTATATTAAAATGTTTCTTTTTTTAAAAAAAGAATTAAAATGTATTTTTCGGAATGGAAAGGTAAAGAGTAAACTGCTAAAATAGTCCTTGAGGTTTGGTATTTTTGCTACTATAGTCCAAAACTCAAACCTTTTGAATCTGGTTCCCTGTGGTTTTAATTTTGTTGTTATTTTCATCCAAAAGTATACTCAGATTTTTCAGTTAATATCCAGCTTTTTTTTTCTTTTTTCTCCCTTTTAATGAAGGGAAAAATTGTCAAATTTTTTAATTTGTTATAACAAAATGTTAAAAGACTATTTTTCCCTTCATTAAAAGGGAGGAAAAAAACAAAGAAAGCTAGATGTTAACTAAAAAACTTAAACATATTTTGATTTTGGATGAAAATGCCAATAAAATTGAAATGACAGGACCCAAATTCAAAAGTTTTGAATTTTAAACTAGTGTGGTAAAAATGACCAAATCTCATAGAACATTTTAATAATTTACTCAAAGATAAAATAAATAAACTTTTGACTTTCAGATTTATCTTCCCAAGATGCACTCCCCATTAAACCTTTATTCCTTGTATTATCAAAATATGCAGCTGTTTTTTTATTTTACTTCTATGCTAACACAGAAACTTTACTGACTTCATCTTTCATCTGGGTTTTTCTTTTTCCATGGTGAAGAAACATCAAGTTACCGGAGATTAACTTGTGATTTGTGTCTCGCTTAAATGAGGTTAATCTTCTTCAAAACTCGATGAATAGCTACGTCAATCATACAAAACAATTAATACATCATGAAGCTCGTTACAAGGAGGAAAATAGGGGGTTCTCCTTGTGACCACCCTCCAGCGTGAGAATAAGAAGTTGTTCTGAGGATAGAAGTGTGTGTATTAAGTGAGAGACCAAGAGAGCATTCCTTAAACCTGGAGGTGAAGTTCTCTATTTACAGCCGAGGTGAATTGTGATGGAGATGGGCTGATGGGCCTTGGGCCCGAGATCGACAACAAGGAATATCCGTTCTGCCTCCCCTGTCACGACCGTTAGTGATTCCAAGCGAGGGCGTAGCTAGCGCACGCTGAATGGATCCATGCGTCCTGACAGTTGTCCTTATTGTCTGGTCTGTCATCAGCAGTTAGGTAGAGATCATGAAGCAGTGGTCGGCGCATGTTGATTGGTGCCACACATGTTTCCTTGCGTACTTCTTGTCTCCTGCACGATTGTTCATCGTACAACACCATAGATTACAACCTGTTGAGGGCCTATTGGTCCACTACTCTACCACTCGTACTTTCTGTACTGTCCGATGTTGCCTCTCGCTTCTTGTCCCTACGCGCGACTCGGGGTAAACTCGTGTAGTCGACGCAAAGTTAAGGAAGCTAGGTCTTTTGTCAAAGGAACTAAGTGTCAGAACTGACTTTGTCTTAGTCCGGACCTCGCAGGCGACCTAGGGAAACCTTTGTAGTATGCGTAAGGTCAGAAAAGTCAACACTTTTGTAGACAGAGCTGTCAGATTTGCTCTACTTTGGGTATGGCCTCGTGCATGACCTGAGGTTAACTTGTATGGTCGGCGCAAGATTTGGGACCATACCCCTTCACATGGCAAACACCAAACCTAAAATATGAGGTATCCTGATATTTTCTTAGGAGTATCCCATGCATAAGACAAAAGAAAAACTTTGCACCAATTTTACACTTCGCCAAGAAAGTTGAGGGGTAGCCTATGCACCTCTCAACCCTTCATAAGTCCGCACCTGCTTAGTATAGAAAACTAAATTTATTCAACCCGTTCAATATACGAGCTTCTTTTGTATATAAAATTTGTGTGAAGGTGTTATATTATAAACTAAATTTGTAATAATATATGTATTTCTAGATAATGTTTTTATGTTTTTATTATAAGATTATTTAAAATATTATGAAGGTAAAAACTAATTGAGGCTTCACTTATTTTTGTAATTATTATAGATGTCAAAATAATTTATAATTTATAATAAATAATAATTAAAAAATGTATAATAAATAATAATAATAATAAACATAAGGGTAAAAAACATTTTTTAAATAAAATAAAAGTAAAAATTGAGAGGTTGAAAAAAGAATGCCACGTGAGATTTTTGGAATTATTAATTTTAGATTTAAATTTAGATTAGATTAAATTTATTCTATTAATTCCCATGAGTTAAGTTAAAGTACAAAGTGCCTTCGTACAAAACGTACGAACGACATGAAAAAGGAAAAAAACACGATGACATTTTCGTAATTATTTGCTCGTAGGGTAATTGTCACACCCCGACCCGCAGCGGAAAAAGGTGATCGGGGCATGATTGGGTTTTCATCAAAGCTCATGATATTTAATATAATGTTTCATATTTATTATTACAATTTTAAAGAAGATCATACAATTAAATCATACAAGTACAACATGTTCTATACACCTTTCTAGACTTCATTATTTTTCTTCTAAGGCATTTTCCTATGTGTTCCTTGCTTCATCCTGTCCACCTGTATCATGTGTAAAAATGGTTTTTGGGTCAACAAAACGTTGGCGAGTGAACCTTGTTAGAAAACATTTATTTATGGAAAAATTGTGCAATAATCATATGTGAGCAAACGTAAATAAACATACAATAACAAACAATAACAAACCACCTTGCATGAGTATATGACATGAATGATAATGTATATGTTGGCAACGTCACGTTCCGCTCATATGTAATGGGGAACGGACGGCCTATGATGATGTATGTGCGATCAAGGCTCAATCAAACGGAGCCGATCGTATGTTGGTAACGCCTCGTTCACGCTCATAGGTAATGGGGAACGGTTCCGCTCATAGGTAATGGGGAACAGATGGCCTATGATGATGTATGTACTGAAAATGATAAATTTAATCTAAAAATTAACCACACAAACAGTTGATACATATTGAATACACATTTGATCATTGATATGATGGATGCACAAGTGTTTTGTAATAAATAATAAGACACATGATACACCCAAAAAGGTGATTAAAACGGGGAATTTGTAGAGATTCACTCACAGTGGGTGCGTTTCTTGGATTGATGATGAATGCGCACGAATTCGGATTTAATCGGCAAGAGAACTAACCTAAATAATAACATAATAGTTCGATAAATAAATAAACTTTTATTTGAGATTAATATTTTTAATTAGTGTTCTTAATGGGATTGTTAGGTTTATTTTTGTGAGTTCAAGGAAATTTTCTAACTTCAAAAATATTATTTTTAAATGTTTTTAATTGATTTTTAAATAAAATAAATAAATAAAAAGAAAATATAAACTTTTGACTTTTTGACCAGTTGACCGTTGACTTTGACTGTTTGACCGGTTCGGACTTTGTGTTTGTTTGCGCTGAGTGAGGTTCGAACTCGTGACCTCTCGTATACGTGCACACAGCTCTACCAACTGAGCTACGTGTCTAACCCGAAATAATTCTGTTTTTAATTATATATATATACAAATTAGATTAATTCATTTCTGTCCTTATTTAAAAACTTGACAATTGCCAGAACCGGTGCGGGAGCCTGGACTCGAACCCGCGACGTGCTTAATGTTTTTGCACACAGTCCACCACTGGACTGTGTGTCTAACCTGGTTATTATTCCGGTTTTTATTATACTTATACACTTATTACATGTTTCCGGATTTGGCTTTTATATAAAAAGGGTATATTATTTCAGTGGATCGGAACACAAACAGAACTCGAACCCGGGACGTAAGCTTTATAATCGCAAACAGTCCACCGCTGGACTGTGTGTCTAACCTGATTAAAACATCATGTTTAAATATACTTATTTTCTAGGCAAAACTTCATCTTCTTCCTAAACATTACCCAGAAGCCAAAAATCCGATTGTTATCTTTATCTAATTGATTCTGATTACTGGTTTACGAATTAACGGAATTAAATATAATTGTAAAAAGGTTTTAAAGGTTCATACCCTCTGGAGGACAGCACTTTGATGATTCCAGTGACCAACTCCGGCGAGTTCCAATTTTTTCCGGCGAAGCTTGACTTGCGACAGAGGCTTTACAGGGAGTTGAGGTGAGTGTGGGTGACTTCTGTCGAAGCTCTAACAGTCCTATTTTTAGAGTAAGGCAACAGTGGGATTTTCTTTGATTCAGGGTATAATTGATAACTGAAATCGATTAAAACTTGATTCGGTAACGGATGATTGTATGCGCGTTCCACTTTTCAGTTGAAATCGTAACTGCTGAATCTTTTGGGCGGCTTTCTTTTGAGACCTCCCTTAATTGAAATGTGTATACATATATTAATGGATCTTAAAATAAACCGAATGAGGCTTGGCAGCCGAACGGTTTATGTGTGTGTGATGGAGGCGGGTGACCCGGGTTCGAAACCCGGCGTCTCCTTATATTTTTTTATTCATTGTTTATTACAAATTTTCAATTATAGATTTTAAGTTCTAAAATGTTCAGTAGTTATGTATCGTTTAAAATTAAAATAAACAATATATACGCAACGAATTTTATAACTGATTATTCGGTTTAATAAACGAAGCGGGTTTGGATAACCCGGTTTTTTACGGATGTTACAGTATCTCCTACTTTTAGAAAATTCCTCCCGAAATTTAAGTAGTGGTATGGTTGACTCGAAAGGAGGGTGGTTTTGACAATTATATACTTAGAAGGGGGTAAGAGTTTAAATTTTATTTGAGCCGATAACGTTCCTAGTAAGGGTTGAATACCCTGCTACAGGAATCGCTTTTTGATGCCTAAGATAAAGAATATTGATAAACAGAGTTGATTGACTAGGTATGATCTCATGCACAAGAGTTCTGAGAGAATCGATACGTTTGGGAAGATAAAGTTAAATCCTAAAACAAAACTTCTACCACTAATACCTACATGGAACCTCTCATAACTGCCTGACAATGCCTCTGATCCTTTGGCAAGAATACTTATATATAGGAAGTACCAGCGGCGTATCCACCATATTCTTGTCAAATTTTCATTGGCTTTATAAGTAAATTATAATTAGTTCTATGTGACTCTAAACACAACAACCAAAACTTGAGTCTTAATTCTGAAAGTATACATGTTTGAATGATGACAGTACGTCTCTCGTTTGTTATGATGAAGAGGTTTGTCTATGTATAAGTGAGACACAGCCCAACTTCTTTGAATGATGAGATTGAAATACGTTGAGATGTATGATGATATGAATGCTAAATCAGTGAGTATAAAACAAACTTCAACCATGACATTACTAAATCCTACATGAAACGTCTCATAACCGCCTGACAATGCCTCTGATCCTTTGGCAAGAATACTTATATATAGGAAGTACCAGCGGCGTATCCACCATATTCTTGTCAAATTTTCATTGGTTTTATCAGTAAGTTATGATTAGTTCTATGTGACTCTAAAAACATAAACAAACACAACAACCAAAGCTTGAGTCTAAATTCTGAAAGTATACGTGTTTGAATGATGACAGTACCTCTCTCGTTTGTTATGATGAAGAGGTTAGTCTATGTAGAAGTGAGTCACAACCCAACTTCTTTAAATGATGAGACGGAGATACGTCGTGAGGTATGATGATATGAATGTTAAACCAATGGGTATAAAACAAAATTGAAATAGTAATTCGCATTAAGATTCTTGGATAAAATTTTCAATTTATAATTGAGATACGTGAAGATTGAGATAACATAAAGAAAACATAAAAACTAAGCGGTTGGAGTTGATTCTTGATTTTTGGTGAAGAAAACTAGTTGGGTGGTTCGTTTGGGCCGTCATTATCTTCAACAGGATTGGCGTTGATGTTGTAAACTCTTCCTCTTGCTGGTGGCCTAGTGGTTAGGTTTTCTTGATATGCTTGGCTAACTGGGTTTGCTTGAGCTTGGGCGTTATGATGTTAACCAATCGAGGGCACGTGTTTCTAAAGTGGGTAGGGTCGCCACAATTAAAACAAGCTCGAACATATGGAAACATGGGGTATTGGGGTTGTTGATATGTTTGGATCATGTTTTGAGTAGGGGGTGAGGTTTGGTTTTGAGAGGTGCGGCAAACCTTGCTCAAATGACCATAGCGTCCGCAATTCACACATAGTCGACAAGGTAAGGTAAATGGATGGTGATAAGAACAGGTGTTGCATTGAGGGTGAGGTCCAAAGTAAGGTTTCTTATTTGGGTAAGTTGGGTTGGGTGCTACTTGAGTGATTGGGATAGCTTGGAGGGGCACGGCTTGTGAAGCTGGTTGATTGTGTTGAGTGACAGCGAAAATTTGCCCATCTCGTTTTCTCTTAGAAATGGGTTGAGAAGAGGATTCGGTTCGGGTGGAGTTTGAGGTTTCGGTTGAGGTTTTATCCTTCTTCTTCTCCTCCGTGAAGTCTTATTAAGTATGCGGTTTTCGGTGAGCTCTGTAGCTAACTCCATTGCTGCTTCCAAAGTTGCAGGTGTGGTACTTATTACGGAGTCTTGAATTTTTGAAGGAAGACCTTGAATGTAGTGCTCGATCAAACGGTAGAGGGGAGTGAACAAGTTGGGGACCATTTGATTTAACTCAAGGAATCTCTTGTTGTATGTGGTGTGGTCGCCCTCCTTTTGTTTCAAAGAATAGAACTCATCTTCCAATTTCTTGATTTCGCTTCTTGGACAAAACCGTCTTGTCATGATTTCCTTCAACTCTTCCCAAGTCAAAGTCATAGCATCTTCAACACCTCGTTTGGCCTTCTCTGTATTCCACCATGTAAGTTCTATTCCAAGTAAACGACCGGTAGAATATCGCACTTTGCGATCATCGGGGCAATCGCAATTTAGAAAAGTGTTTTCCATTTCCTCAAACCAATGGAGGAGAGCGGTGACACCTTCAGCCCCTTCGTATTTTGGAGGGTCGCAGGTTTTGAAATGCTTGAAGGTGCATTTAGTGGTAATTGGGGGAGGGTTGACAACATTTTGATCTTCTTGATTGACGGGATTAGCGGTAAGGGCTTGTTGAACTTGAACTACAATGTTGGGTATTACGGCAGCCATTTGTTGAGCGATTTGGGCAGCCATGCGCTCGCGGGCTTTTCCTGATCTCGTCCTCCTACGAGCGAGATTAGAAGACATCTACAAGGAATACATATCAAGAGTATGAGTTGGACATTTTAGGGATCATGTGTCGTATTTAGGAATGAACATTCATAAAATAAATATAGAATAATAAATCTACTACATCCATAGGATGTCTTGGGCTCTGCTCGTAATTGGGACTTGCATGCCGCCATACTTCACCTTCTTAATCATGTGGGCCCCCATGATTACCGGGTTTTTCATATGGTTCGCATGTGTTAGCCTGGTTACGTACACTAAAACCCGGAGAAAATCGAGAAATATGTATGTAACGTATGACATTCGGAATGTATCCAGGTGTGGATACGGGGACAACTCAAAGTGGGGTTAGTTCGAACGACGTTTGGTGTGGCATGCTTTGGCCTAATAGGTCCTTTGTACTCTCATCGTTAGTCCCCAGGTAGGCAAACTGGTCCGTTATATTGGATTTATACGAATGCCAACCTAGACAGGACGTTCCGACTACCGGTACTTGTACCCTTACAGTTACTACATGCACGTCGCAGAACTCACTTTGATGAGATTTGAAAAATGAAAAATGCGACAAAAATCTTGAATAACGGAAGTATGAAGGTGATTTGAATATGTGAACATTGAAATATGTATGATGAATGTGTATGTAAATATGTATGTTTGACTGTAAGTATAATTCATTATGTATCACAAAATATAATATTGGAAGTGTTTGCATGCATTTGTGTATGTATAAATACGAAACAAATAAACATCATGATTTTGCATGTAACCACATAAACAATTAAAATCTAATCAACTATAGTATAGGCTCTAAGGGTCTAATAACCTATCCTATATCCCTATAGTCAAAAGCTCTGATACCAATCTGTCACATCCCGACCCGCAGCGGAAAAAGGTGATCGGGGTATGATTGGGTTTTCATCAAAGCTCATGACATTTAATATAATATTTCATATTTATTATTACAATTTTAAAGAAGATCATACAATTAAATCATACAAGTACAACATGTTCTATACATCTTTCTAGACTTCATGATTTTTCTTCTTAGGCATTTTCCTATGTGTTCCTTGCTTCATCCTGTCCACCTGTATCATGTGTAAAAATGGTTTTTGGGTCAACAAAAAGTTGACGAGTGAACCTTGTTAGAAAACATTTATTATTGATTTCTTGTTGTATTTAATATGGAAAAATTATGCAATAATCATATGTGAGCAAACGTAAATAAACATACAATAACAAACAATAACAAACCACCTTGCATGAGTATATGACATGAATGATAATGTATATGTTGGCAACGTCACGTACCGCTCATAGGTAATGGGGAACGGACGACCTATGATGATGTATGTGCGATCAAGGCTCAATCAAACGGAGCCGATCGTATGTTGGTAACGCCTCGTTCACGCTCATAGGTAATGGGGAATGGTTCCGCTCATAGGTAATGGGGAACAGACGGCCTATGATGATGTATGTACTGAAAATGATAAATTTAATCTAAAAATTAACCACACAAACAGTTGATACATATTGAATACACATTTGTTCATTGATATGATGGATGCACAAGTGTTTAAATGTAATAAATAATAAGACACATGATACACCCCAAAAAGGTGATTAAAACGGGGAATTTGTAGAGATACACTCACAGTGGGTGCGTTTCTTGGATTGATAATGAATGCGCACGAATTCGGATTTAATCGGCAAGAGAACTAACCTAAATAATAACATAATAGTTCGATAAATAAATAAACTTTTATTTGAGATTAATATTTTTAATTAGTGTTCTTAATGGGATTGTTAGGTTTATTTTTGTGAGTTCAAGGAAATTTTCTAACTTCAAAAATATTATTTTTAAATGTTTTTAATTGATTTTTAAATAAAATAAATAAATAAAAAGAAAATAAAAACTTTTGACTTTTTGACCAGTTGACCGTTGACTTTGACTGTTTGACCGGTTCGGACTTTGTGTTTGTTTGCGCTGAGTGAGGTTCGAACTCGTGACCTCTCGTATACGTGCACACAGCTCTACCAACTGAGCTACGTGTCTAACCCGAAATATTTCTGTTTTTAATTATATATATACAAATTAGATTATTTCATTTTTGTCCTTATTTAAAAACTTGACAATTGCCAGAACCGGTGCGGGAGCCTGGACTCAAACCCGCGACGTGCTTAATGTTTTTGCACACAGTCCACCACTGGACTGTGTGTCTAACCTGGTTATTATTCCGGTTTTTATTATACTTATACACTTATTACATGTTTCCGGATTTGGCTTTTATATAAAAAGGGTATATTATTTCAGTGGATCGGAACATAAACAGAACTCGAACCCGGGACGTAAGCTTTATAATCGCAAACAGTCCACCGCTGGACTGTGTGTCTAACCTGATTAAAACATCATGTTTAAATATACTTATTTTCTAGGCAAAACTTCATCTTCTTCCTAAACATTACCCAGAAGCCAAAAATCCGACTGTTATCTTTATCTAATCGATTCCGATTACTAGTTTACGAATTAACGGAATTAAATATGAATGTAAAAAGGTTTTAAAGGTTCATACCCTCTGGAGGACAGCACTTTGATGATTCCAGTGACCAACTCCGGCGAGTTCCAATTTTTCCGGCGAAGCTTGACTTGCGACAGAGGCTTTACAGGGAGTTGAGATGAGTGTGGGTGACTTCTGTCGAAGCTCTAACAGTCCTATTTTTAGAGTAAGGCAACAGTGGGATAGATTCTTCGGTTTTCCGGCAAGTATCTGAGAGTTCCGGCGAACACAGATAAATTCCGGCGACTGCTTCAGAGTGTTTTAGCGAGAGTTTAAGAGAGAGTTTGAGAGATTGAACAGGTTGGATTGAGGAGTTTAGCCCTGTATTTATAGGTGATGTGATCCACCACGATTTCGGTTTTTCCGGTGATATTTTCTGGTAACTACCAAGCAATTCCGGCAGTAAAGTGTTTGAACAGAAAGCTCGAGATGTTTCAGTATTGCAGATCGAATGATTTGTAATCGGTTTCATCTTTTAATGTTTTCGGTTTCATTCATTTTTTTCTTTAATGTTTTCGGTTTCAAAATACTAATTTTCTTTGATTCAGGGTATAATTGATAACTGAAATCGAATTAAAACTTGATTCGGTAACGGATGATTGTATGCGCGTTCCACTTTTCAGTTGAAATCGTAACTGCTGAATCTTTTGGGCGGCTTTCTTTTGAGACCTCCCTTAATTGAAATGCGTATACATATATTAATGGATCTTAAAATAAACCGAATGAGGCTTGGCAGCCGAACGGTTTATGTGTGTGTGATGGAGGCGGGTGACCCGGGTTCGAAACCCGGCGTCTCCTTATATTTTTTTATTCATTGTTTATTACAAATTTTCAATTATAGATTTTAAGTTCTAAAATGTTCATTAGTTATGTATCGTTTAAAATTAAAATAAACAATATATACGCAATGAATTTTATAACTGATTATTCGGTTTAATAAACGAAGCGGGTTTGGATAACCCGGTTTTTAACGGATGTTACAGTAATTATCAAAATTACTCTGTAACTAATCTTGTAGGGTAATTTTGTAAAATGTGCTTGTAGGATAATTATCAAAATTACTTTATAAGTGTATCAAAGTTATTATACTAGTTTATCAAACAGCATACAATTCAAAATTACTATACAAGATCATTTGTAGAGTGATTATGATACTCTACAAAATTACCCTACAAGATCAAAATTAGCTTACAAGATCATTTGTAGAGTAATTATCATATTTTTCAAAATTACCTAGAAGATAATTTTACAAAATTACCATACAATATCAAAATTACCCTACAATATCATTTGAAGAATAATTATGATAATTACGAAAATGTCATCGTATTTTTTAAACAAAACCTTCAGTTTATACGTTTTGTATATTAAAGTTATTTATATTTGATGTTTACCGTATTCTAATCGTTGAAACATATAAATATTTATCTTTGATATTGCATCAGAGTTAATTTACATATCCGAACTTAATTCAACTTTTTTTGAGTACTCTCTAATTTCAAAGGGTGTATTTTACTCCAAGATCATTACGTAATTTATCCGAAATTACTTATTTGCTCGAAGTGTGTAATACATGCAAAAAATTTTGAATTACATTATTTAGTGGATGACTGGATCATTAACCCATAAATAGAAAATGGTATTTGTTTTCTATCTGTGGGTAAATTATGCTGTAAATGTAATGTCGTTTCTATTTAGCTTTGTTGTAGTTACATCAATATGTTGTTTAGTAAATCATTTTCAAAACTCAAATAACAAATTAAAAAGAGGCCAAGTATTTACCCTTTTATATGTATTTTTTTTTCTCTTAGTAAAAATCTTAATTATTAAATAGAAAATAGATACTAAAATATGTAAGAGAGAACAACATAAATAGCTTTTAGGTTTAAATATAAAAAAGAGAGTAATTTAAAATAATTGGTATATAAGTAGAGTAATAATAAAAATTGTCATTAAAAAGAAAATTTTTGTTTTTAAACATTTGAATATATAAAATGCCTATTTAATTCGCGATCAAAGTACACATGGAAAGATTTTTGGAGTTAAATGTCATATGTTTTTTTTTATTTGAATGGTTAATCATCAAAAAGCCCCACATATGCATCTTATATGACCAGGATTTAACAATAAGTTGGATGGAGTTACTATGATGGACCAAAATTACAACATAATAGAAATATTGGTATGTATATTGTAAACATTTGAATTTTGTCAAATGTAACAATAACCACTAAATCACAAGGACCAAAACCTCAACTTACTCAAAAAAAACTACTTGTTTATAAAGCCAAAGCATGTTGAATGTTTGATGAATATTCATATTTCATCCATTGTATGTCTTAAAACCTGACAAAGCAAGGTTTGATAAATCAGACTGCATTAAGTCTTTAATTGGGTCATTGACTACTAATGCATAAGTGAAATGAAAATGTCAAGTAACAATTATGAATCGTAAATAAGAGCCAAATTATGTGGAATGCTTCGTGAAATACACGTTTCACTAGTCGTTAAATCGACGTGGTTTCTGGTTTGATCTTGTAGGCCTTTGTTGTTATATTGATTTGTGGCATGTACGAGGAATTGTAGCATCGTCATTATTCACCTCTCGTGAAGATACAAGTCAAAACACAAACCTAGACCAAGCTCTTTGCCTTCTTTTGTTTTTCTTTCTGCTTCCCCATCTTCTTTATAATTTATTTACATAATTTTCTGGTGTATTTTTAACTTAATAATTATGGACAATACACGTCAAAGAGATATTCATGTGCAAGAAAAAGAATATAGCTGTTTTCACAAAGCACAACTTTATCAAAGAACAACTAGTCTCTCAAATTAAATCGGTTGCAACACTTGCCAAGATGATCACCGTGTGGAATATTTGGTGGGAGATTAAAACTTAAAAGGGAATCTTTCAATTGAATTCTCTTCATACCTTTGAGAAAATTAATTTGTATTGAATTAATAAGAGAAGTATGATGTATAGTTTTAATATTTATATCATCTAGAGAAATCTAATATGTACGAAGAATGGTTGCAAAAGTCGCTACACGCTCCCTGTTCAGTTGATCGGAAAGTTGAGAGTACTCGGCCGAGGGGGGGAGTACTCGGACTTGTTTAATAATAAAAAAAATTAGTTTTCAGAAATTAAATCTAGGTCAAACAACATAAATTTACTAATATTTATAACAAAATACGTGAAAATGATATTTATTCTTTAATATGATAGACATAGAAATTATGTTTTATTTTCTTTAAGTCAAACTTGGCCCAAATTGACCTACTAAATCTGATTCTAGCCTAGGTTGACCATGTTTGATCTATTCCGAGTAATTAGACAGAGTTGAAGAAAGTCGTCTCGACAGCTTACCTTTCAGCAATTACTCAGGGAGTATCAGCCTTGGAGAGTGTTTTACAACCATGATAAGAATGTCATATATGTAATATGTATTGCTTAATGGCAAAGGATTTGGCTAAGAATTAGGGGATGAATGGTGGACAGAGAGAGAGAAATATGCTAGTGAAATGGTTCTTGAAGCATCTTCATTCTTCACATCTTGACCTCAACATACCTTTCAAATTTGAACCAAATTCCATAGCTTTTTACATCCTCGTTTCAACCTATCAACCCAATTCAAATTCACAATTTCACATATTTTGTTTGTCATGTTAAAAAGAATTTGAACATTTTATAGCTAATCAAATGTGTTTCGCATACTTCTATTTTTCTTTTTGACAAAGTGAGTCCATGGAAAGAGGTACTAGAAAGAATAAACGCATTATCTAGCAGTTCTCGTTGAAGGTATAATCAAGTCAAGCCACTTATAAGCTATTCGATATCCATTCAAAAAAAAAAAAACCTTGAATCAAGTCAAGCTTTAAAACTTTTTTAATAAACTACAATGAGATCAAGGTTCATATATCAAGGTTAAATGAATTTATTAATATATATAATATATATATATATATATATATATTATATATATATAATTGCATCATAATTACTAGGATGCTCCATGTGGTGGTTCATGGAGTGGATGAACGTTAGCTTTTGATGTTATGTTGTTGTAAGCGTTAAGTTTGTGTGAACCATAAGAAGCATATGTATAATTTTAGACAAGTGGAGCAAACCTACATGGCAGCCCCCGAGAATCCCTATCAATTTTAGGGCCCGGGGAGAGTTAAAAAATTAGACCCTAACATTTGAGGTTGTTATTGGAAAAACTTATGTATATCCTCTGCTTGATACTTTCTTAACACTTCCTCTATTTCCTTTTTTATGGTTTTGACTACCGGATAGGTATTTGGGAATTGGGAGGTATAATTTCTCCAAAAAAAATATGACTTATAATCAATTAATCATCACATAGGGACCGTAAGGATGATTAATGTATAAAATTTATAAAAAAAAATTAATCTCGGACTCGAAGGGAGAATGGGCGTTGTGCGGGCGCCCACCTCGCCCATGCCTGACCTTGCAAGCCTGAAATATGGGCATATTACAGAGGGCATCCGAGTAATTTACTATATACATTCCGTTTAAAGATCAACTTGTCTATTGGGAAGCACATCTCAAAGATTATCGAGAAATAGATGTTTGAATTCGTTTGAACATACTTGATTCTCTTTTCTTCCTTCTTTGAATCAGTTGAATATGTCTAAAGACACGTGACTAAAAATTCCCACGCTTTCATATTATATTATAGCGAGAGTCTATCTATTTTTCTTCTATGGTAAATAATTAGCTGTATACCCGTCAGACGGTCGGGTATTTTAATGTCATATGGCACAAGTGTTGTTATATATTTGCTAAACACTCTTTGTTTATAAAGCCAATATATGTGGAACGTTTGGTCAACTTGGTTCCTATTTACATTTATTTTATGTCTTAAAACCAGTGAAAGCAAGGTTTTAATAGATCAATTGCATTAAGTCTTTAATTGGGTCATTGACTACAAAAGCATAAATGGTCGAGTGAAATGAAAATGTCAAGTAAAACTTATCAATTGTAAATAAGAGCCAAAATATGTGGAATGCTTCAAGAAACACGCATTTCTCTAGTCATTAAATCGACTTGGCTTCCGACTTGATCTCCTAGGCCTTTGTTTTTTTTTTTTTTTGAGGTACCAGTCATGCGGAAACTTGAGTGAAAACATCTTCAGATGAGTTGTAGTACTTACACACAGGTGTCCGTAACCACCGAAGGATGTTAGCCGGAGGTTCATCATTTTCTTCTTCGCCAATTTCCCCCGCAGTTAGTCAAGGATAACCACCGAACAGCGGATGACGGTATCAGAGGTTCATGATGAAATGTGGATGTTGATGTTAATGGATGATCTGTGTGGTATTAGAGTGGTGGTAGTGGTACTTAATGGAATATACCAAAACATATTCCCATGTATTTTAGGAAGTATATTTCTGGTAAATATTTGTAATTACTTTTTCCCCAAGTCAAGGGATTATATGGTGTATATATAGTTAATGAATTAATGAGAAAGGCAACTGATTGAACCATAAAATTCTACATGGTATCAGGCCATCCATAATCTCCTCCCTCTCTCTCATATTGCCGTCATCTTCCTCACCACCTTGTTCAATTTATTTTTCCCCTCCCTAATTCACTATGTCCTCATCAATTATCCACCGGCGGTCACCGTCACCAACATCAAAATTTTCATTCCCCTATCCTTGACATGCAAACAGGTCACTATAACACATGAGCTGAACTATTCAAGATACATTGCAAAGCATATAAAGTTTATGACCACCTCTTACCCCGTACACCTTCCGGAAAAGACAAAGAAACCGCAACCTCTAAACCGACACAGACCGAGTCATGGGAACGTATCAACACCATTGTCTTACAATGGATCTACGGGACCGTCTCCAAAGACCTTCTCCTTACCATAATGAAAACCCACACCACGGCTTATGCCGCTTGGTGCACTATTAAAAACCTATTTCTTAACAACCAAGCCTCACGTACCATTCATCTACAAAACAAATTCGAAAACACTCGCCTAGACCAATTCCCTGACATATCTTCATATTGCCAAGCCATGAAGGAAATCTATGACCAACTTGTTAGTCTCGGCTCCAACACCACAGAAAACCAATTGGTTTCACAAATACTTGCCGGCTTGAATGACCAATACGAGAACATCTCTCTTATCCTTCAAGAAACACAACCCTACCCGACTTCTATAATACTCGCTCTACCTTATGCCAAGTAGAAGACCGAAAAAATATGCAAGCCAAAAACTCGGGTCAAGCCGCTAGCACCGCTCTCAATGCCATAACAGACCGCACCCCTTCATCAAACCACAACCATGAAATCTCCTCTAATCGACGGAGTCCAAGATCTTATAGGTCGCGAGGCGTGCGCGCCGAGGCACTACAACCATCCCCGTTGTCAGTCATCCTAGGCCCAAATAATTATTGGCCCTCAACTCCATGGTCGGCCCCTCCCAATTATAATCAGCTCGCTTGGCCTCATGTGCCTCCATGTCCATATCCCTCGGCCCAAAAACAACGTATCCAAATACACAATCCATCACAACCCCTCGGCCCAAGGGATACTCGGCCCACATCCTGCTCAAAAGAACTCGGCCCAATCATACACGGTAGGATACTCACCCACAGACATTGCACAGGCTCTTTACAACTTGGCTCTTCATCACAATGATCAGTCATGGACCATGGACACGGGTGCTTCAGGCACAATGTCTCCCCAATCTGATAAGTTCCCTTCTATTTTTAATTCTGGCATTATTCGTAATATAATTATTGGTGATGACAAAACCATCCCGGTCTTAGGACAAGGTGACATCACCCGAACCCCACCATTTCCTCCCTTTAAACTTAAAAACATCCTTTATGCACCAAACCTTGTCAAAAACCTTGTTTCCGTTCGTCGGTTTACTACTGATAATCAATTAACTGTTGACCCATATGGTTTTACTGTAAAGGGTCTCAAGACCAAGAAACCTATCCTACGGTGCAATAGCTCTGGGGCCTTTACACTCTTAGCACATCTAACATCACCAATCTCTCATCGGCTTCCACTTTTGCAGCCATCTCTCAAGACACTTGGCACCAACGACTCAGTCACCCTGGTCCAAGTCATTTTGAAATCTTTAAAAACTTTGAATAATATTAAATGTTGTATATTACAAAATAAAGTTTGTTCTTCTTGTATTTTTGGGAAACAGTCACGTCTTCCATTGCTACTTCTTATACCCTACATTAATGCCATTTGATCTTGTTCATAGTGATGTTTGAACGTCTCCTATTATTAGTAACGGGGGTCATCTTATTATGTGTTGTTTTTAGACGACTACACCATTTTTTATGGACCTACCCAATAACCCACAAATCTAATGTTTATTCCATGTTTACAAAATTTACAACATTCATTCAAACCCAATTTGGTCGAAAAATCAAGCAATTACAATGTGACAATGGTCGTGAATATGCTAATAATCAATTTCACCAATTTTGTGACCAAAATGGTATGCACTTCCGTTTTTCATGTCCTCACACCTCATCCCAGAATGGGAAAGCGGAACGTAAAATCCGCACCATCAACAACCTTATGCGAACCCTACTTGCCCACTCATCCACGCCAAACATTTATTGCCTCATGCCCTCGAAACCGCCACTTATCTCCTTAACATTATTCCCACTAAACTGCATAATTTTCAAACCCCCACTCAACGTCTCTACCACTGCCTTCCCTCATACGAGCACCTTCGGGTGTTCGGGTGCCTATGTTATCCCCTCATACCTAACACCACCATCCATAAACTAGAGTTTCGCTCCACACCATGTGTGTTCCTCGGCTATCCACCA